>JALIZF010001383.1:0-172500 GCA_029948255.1 Telmatactis stephensoni | reverse complement strand
AATAATTAACAAAATGTCTAAAGCTGTAAGCTGGGTAGCTGTGTTTAGTTACTTGGTTATTAAACGCAATTGCTGAGAGATTGAAACTCTAGAATAACGAAACTAAAAATTAACAAAAAGCGTGACATAACAATTGTTTCTTCGGGCCTCTTTTTAAAATACTTTTAAAAAAGGTTGAAGTGACCGCGGCCATTGTTAAGTAGTTTATAACTCACCACGAAAACCGATGAGAAAATATAGAAACTAAACAGTACCTGAGCAAGATATTAAGAAAGATGTCCAAAATCTTAGCTAAGAAGTTCTTCATACTATTCTCTGTTTGAAAGATTTGCTGCTCCGTATAAGACGAAAAGCTCGATTTGGAATTACGTACCCATCCAAAACTATCAAATTGTACTGTGTGTTTTGGAACTGTTTATTGCACTTGTTCAAATTATTTTCTGGTAGTTTTATTGACTTAGAGCAATTTTGTTGATTTTCAGTCACCGATTCTTATTGCGATATTACGATCATTTCGGGGAACCGCCCAATATATGTGCCCTTGTCGTTCGTAACAAAGTCATTGAGTTAGTTTGTGTGGAAAATCCTCAAAACTTACCTTGAAACTATAGTGAATATAGTCTTGATTTGGTTGCAAATACCTCTCGTTGGTGAACTTGTCCACAGAGAAAGACTCACACAAGGCGTATCAACACAGTTTAAAATACAATCTGGCTTGAATGATACGCTTTTTGTTTCTTGTGTCACATTTCCCTGAGGCAAGAAACGAGTACAATTCCGTATGTCAAACGCAAATGGTTGATATTGATTGGCTTTTGAGCAGATGAAGTAAATGGAGAAAAGTAAGAACGCAAACATGTTGACGGCTCTAACGGCGACGGTATCGACTTCTAATGAAGATATTTTTCAACTAACGAAAAAAGTGAATCAGTCTGCACAATTCTTGAAAGTCATAAATATTAAACTGTCTTAAAATAAACTTGGTTAACTTGCAGCTGTAAATTTGATTGGTAATACTGTGAAAAGACTAAAAAGTCTTAATTTCAACTAGGGAAAGAACTATTTTTTAACTCTGGTTACCATGACAAGGAACTATCCTTGAAATTAAACTTCATAATTATAAGAACAAAAGGAACAAAGCTGTTGACCTTGTAAAACATGTTTGTGTCAATAGGTCAGTAATTGGATCATATTGATCGGAAACTTGAAAGGTTAAATTTCATTACTCTGAAAACAAAAGTGAAGCCTTAGACTGCACCTGCAAGGCAAACCGGTTTAGGACGCAGTATCGACGCAGGCGCAGTAGCAGACCTTCTGCTTAACATTCTAAATTAAGCGTCATCAATTAGTTTTGTTTACTAACAGTTTTTGAGTCAACTGAAATATCTACTTGAGTTTTATTTACAAAGAGGTTTTTGTAGGATTAAGGTTATTAGGTCAATACTCAGACGTGTTAAGGCCTGGGTCATTAGACTGTCCCCAAAAAATCAAAATCATGATATGTTTGCAAATACTTGTTGTACGGCAGTGAGCTTTGGAATCGTAGTGAGAATTAGGATCCTTAACATGTTCGATTTTGGTGGTTACGTGACCCATGGGATTTAGAAATGGTAAGGTAATTTCAAAATGGAGTGATGAAAACGCATTTAATGAAAACCTTTTTTGATGTCAAACTATTAAGGACATCTAATGAAATCCGCTGGAGTGGCCTAGAATGGATGACTTCCTCGACATACTAGGAGAAAAAGACAATATTTTTTCCCACAACTTTATTGGACAAACCAGAAATAACATAATTGAAATACAAAGATAAAGAAGTAGAAAAACAACAAAACAAAATTTAACGTAAAACAAAGGCACTGTCCAAGTACAAACAGGACACGAAGTCCCATGCGAGGTACCCGCCTTGATTAATTTGTAGCAGTTTGGTTTGGTCACGTGACCTCTTTCATAAAATATCAGCGAAAAAGGCCACTGATGCGTTTTTGGCAAAACGTATGGCACAAGGTTTTTTCAAAAACTCAGTAGTAAATAAACTTAAAATCGATCTGGTAAAACTTTAATTCATAAGCAACAATGTTACATTTAATACACCTTTTGAGAAAATGTGTTTTTAGAGTGGTTTTCATTAACTCGTCTACTAGTTAGAGTGTACTAGTCAGAAGAATACAAGGAAGCAAAAGAATTTCAGTGAAGTAGTGCTAAATATGCTAAAGTTCATTCCACTTTAGTACTAGTTCAGACGTTCGTATTCAGATATTCATTCAAACATTTCAACCAATCAGAGCGCGCGTAAGATTCATTGACGTCATCCAATCTGTGCGTGTGTAATCACACACTATTCACGACCAATCGGAGCGCGCATACTATACCAGTGAATTATTATATACAGCTTGCTGATTTATATTAGACGCTATTCAATGAGCTTTTATCAGGTATTTTTAAATTCGTAAAACAGAAAAAGAATTACCATAGCTGGAAAGAGCATGTTAAAATTAGCAAGACAGTGAAGTTTGAAGTAATTAAATCCAAAACTCGCGAGAATATGAATTTTTGAAAAGTGTGAATTTGTAAGAAAACCTTTGCTGGTAGGCATCTCTTGCCTACCAGCGAATGTTTTCATACAAAATTTCGATTTTTGAAAACTCATATCTTCGTGAGTTTTAAACTTCTTTCATTCAAACTTCACAGTTTTACTAATTTTGACGTGCTCTTTCCAGCTATGTAATTATATTTCTGTACTGTGACTTTTGGAATTACATAAACGCTCATTGAAACGTTCAAAATTAAAAAGTGCGACTTGTATCTAGTTCTACGTTAAACAAAGTGTAGAGTAATTTTATCATTTGTGCATTTGGTTCGGCTCATGGCCGATATCACGAAATGTGAATCGAAGCCATAATTAATATCCGGATGGCTCTGGTGTATAGAACCCAGTCCTTCGCTCAGACACCATGTTATTGGGCTTGCATGATTTATCCCCTCCCCTCCCCACCCTGATGCTAAACAATGACTGAGGAAGATTCGCAAGTGTTTAAACTCAAACGCACATGACTTGGTTGTAATTATTACACGGGACTGTGCCCCACTTCCCGCTATATTCCACGTAAACACAGTCTTCTGAGGGATGGCCTGAAAGCCAGTTGGTGTAGTCAAATGGGGTGCCATCACTCCACGCGTACTGACCGGTGTTGGCGTCCTTACGAAGTCCAATCCACATCCACCCTCCTGCTGCGTAGTACAATTGTACCGATTTATCTCTGTCGGCATCGCTGTGTATGGATAGTAGATTTAGTCCTTTTGACAAGCAATAGGCCTTGGCGGAGTCCCAGGGACTAGTAAAACCGCCTTTGGTGTATTCTATGGTAAAATCAATAATTCAATCAAACAATCAAACAATCACTCACTCACTCACTCACTCGCTCAATCAATCAATCAATCAATATCAATCAATCAACCAATCAACCAATCAACCAATCAACCAATCAACCATTATAAAATAACTCTTATATAACGCGCGCTCTGATTGGCTGAAAACCCGTGTTTGATGAGAGTATCAAACACGCTCACGTCAATTTGTTTTTTCGCCGGTGTTTTCTATTTCCTATTTTCGTCTATTTTCGTGTTAGTTATTTTACAAAAGAAATAAAAAACAGTTTCCCGTGTTTGATAGCCTGATCAAAACTCCACTTGTGATGTTGGGAGAACACTCGAGAGCTGTGAAAGCACTCGCCTACAGCTCGTGCTTCCACTACGCTCTCTCGTGTTCTCCCAACATCACGCGTGTTTTGATCAGGCTATCAAACACGGGAAACCGTTTTTTATTCCTTAAATCAAACAATCACTCACTCATTCACTCACTCACTCACTCACTCACTCACTCACTCACTCACTCAATCAATCAATCAATCAATCAATCAATCAATCAATCAATCAATCAATCAATCAATCAATCAATCAATCAATCAATCAATCAATCAACCAATCAAACAATCAATCAATCAATCAATCAATCACTCAATCATTCAATCAAAGAATCAACCAATCACTCACTCACTCACTCAATCAATATGAATCAACCAATCAATAGCCGATTTGCATGATGGCGTCATTTGACTACAACTACCAGAATGCTTTACGAATTTTCTTTCTTATTCAGATTTGTTTTCCCTCTTGAGGATAGTTAAACAATTGGTACTAATTAATTTACAAAAGAAAGTGGGCAAAGCATTCTGGTAGCTGTAGTCAAATGACGGCATCATGCAAATGGCCTATTGTTGCTACTTTTGAATTCCTCGCGCATAAAAACTGTTACTGAAGAAGGCTAGAGAGTTTAACCGAAACGTCTAATTTTTGTTATAAAATTTCACTCAGAGGCAATAATATTTATCAACATTGAAATCTGTTATGCATTTTCTCTCTGACCCAGTATCCCGCCAGTTGAACATTTACTCACTCGTTTCACAGTTCGCTCCAATTGTGTTGTTACAGGTGCACGAGTAACCACCTCCAGGCTTAGGTACACATGTACCACCATTCAAACATGGGTTGGAATCACAGTCACTGATCTCTGAAAATATAAATTCTACAATCGACAAGTTGCTAAGAGTTAGAAAATCAACGTAGACCAAGATAGGCTTTGATGTGAAGTGCTGGGGTGCTTATCATTTATACCAATCCGTCCGGTTGGAAATTCCTTTGCTAGTATAATAGTAAAAAGAGCTGCAAACTTGACTTCCGACAAATGGTACACGCGTCTACCGGAAGAACCGAAAAGAGCGGGAAAAGTGGATTACCTCAATCGGAAGTTAAGACCGAGTTTTCTGGTACTTTCCGATCGAAATGACTCATACCATTGGTTTTCCTAACCGGAATTTCCCGTATTTCCAGGTCAACACCCCAGATGTGATTAAAGTACTGACTGGCCTAGTAGTTTAGCCATGTCTTGAGCCCTCAGCTCTATCTAAAACACCGGATTTTCCGTTTCCAGGAACCACCACGTTTTATCGAACAACTGAGTGAATTTTCTCCTAATAAAGGTTCTCTAGACGCTCGATACATCGAGCAATTTATATGACCTTCCCCGACAAGGTCGAGATAGCGAAGTTGTGCTCTTTCTTCGAATTAAGATACGAACCCGAATGTCGAATAATATACACCGTTTTCCTCTCACAAGGTCGAGATAATGAGGGTCTGTATGTTATACACTTACGCGTTTCACAGACGTTTCCAGTATAACGTGATGGACACGTGCACGTAAACGTAAAGCTGTTCAGATCATTAGCACAAGTTCCACCGTTTTGACAAGGCGACGAATCACATGGTTTTATTTCTGTAAAAAAGAAGAGAAAAATAAAATAAAAATAAAAATATGGAGCATGATAATGAAAACGTTTTGCTCGATAGCCCTTATTTTTCTCAGTCAAGATTAATATTGATCGCGCATATCCAAATTGACATCAAAAGTACCACTGAATACAGTTTTCAAACTTCATTGGGCTTCAAGTCTAGAATAAAACATGATTTCTCATAATAAACGTTAAAAATCGCTGTCTAGATCGTTTCAGATATTAAAACTCTCAAAATTTAGACGGCTTAATTAAAATTCAAAATTATCTTTTTGGCCCGTCACATTCTCGTACCCAGAGCCCCTCGGTTTCCGAGGGGCTCTGGATACGAGAATGGGCCCGTCAACGCCTCGTCAATTAGCTGCGTGCGCAGTCTTGAGAAATCGGTCTCTTGTATGATTGATTGACTGATGGATGGATCCGGATGGGTGGGTGGTAACTTTATTTGTATACGATTTTGCCTGCCGTAACTGTGACGTACTGTGACCATGCCGATTTTACGGTGAGAAGAACTGCTCTGTAAGGTAAGCTTTATTTAAGCAGGGTGGCCCATTCAGCTACATGGCTGGTATCCAGAGGGGCCCTGCAAAGCTATATAAATACTTACAACTGTGATCCTCCACTTGAACGTTATCTTCCAGGAAGTAGAGGGTACGCCTCTACCCCTTCCTTCTCTCCATCAGTGTAACTTTTCATGAGTATTTATTAATTTGATTATCTAAGCTACACGTGCTACACAGGTTAGAGGGAGGTCAAAACAAAAAATGCCTCGCGTTTTGTTATTGTTGTTGTTGTTGTTTGAATTTGTAAACAAGCTATATAAATGAGATGTTTCTCACCAATTTCGCATTGAGACCCAGTAAACCTTGCTTTACATTCACATCGGTGGGTATCATCCTTGAAGTTGACTCTACACACTTGGAATGGTTTACAGTTGCAATTGTTCTGAATAAAAATTAAGTTCAATTCGCAATTGGTTACAAATTTACAAATTAAATAAAAGAGACTTCCGGTGACGTCATTTTTTTTTGACGTCAGACATTTTGGATGAGCATCAACAAAAGATTTCACATTAGTGTTTGTTGTCCGTTTATTCAACGCTTCTTTTTCTTTTTCATTAATTCCCAAGGCCCGAGCTTCGAAAATAGCAACCTCGTTCCCAGGCCCTTTTCCCTTCGCAAAAGGGCCTGGGAACGAGGTTGCCAAAATAGATATGCTCTCAATATTTCGAGATAGCGAGCCAATAGAATCGTTTGAATGTACGAGGTTGTGGAGTTGGTATGCACGAAGTTGGGTATATACTGTTCTATTGTAAAACGTTCACTTATTATTTCATTTAGTGTATATATATCAAACAAGATAGTATACATCTATTTCATAAAAGGTTGTCGTACGAGAAGCTTCAAGCCCACGCAACTAGACCGAAAAGGATAATGGGAAGTTACAAAACTTTGCTCTCTTTTCGACTTTGGTCTTGATTTTAGACTCCATGCAGCAAATGACGTTCTTTGGTGTATAAGGTCAGGACAAGCTAGATTTGAATTGGGTCATGTCGATATTTGATGGTTTATAACTTTAGTAATTTCTACCCATGCTTCCTTTCAGGTTAGTCGCTTAGGTTCGGGGACTTTTGCGCGACAGCGTTCATTGAACTAGCTATAAACTCTCTTGTGTATGTGTATGTGTATGTGTATATGTAGTTGCAGTTCTTAGTATGACGTCATACCTGTGCTCGACGATAAATCGTTCCTTCTCGTTCAATCAGATCGTTGGGATGCATCACGTGATCTGATTCGCTCAACTCACATGCACATGTTTTTCTTGCCGTTGGCTGCCAGACCAAAGCTGTAAGCAATGCATCGATCATCTAAAAAACACTTGCTTTCACAATGTCCTTCGCCCGAGGCCCACTCGGTCTTGAACACGTGACCTTGTAACGCTTTGCCAACAAAGGAATCTTTAAATGTCATGTCTTTACCGCAGGTGGCTTTGACTGAGAGAAAAGTAACAAAAGAGTAATATATGAAAATAGATTCCATTTTTCCGTGAGTCTGTACTCTAATAGATGCACAGAAGACGTCATAATGTGCGGTGTGAACAAAAAAGTACGCTACGAGACGAAGTCGAGTGGCGTGGTTGTTGTTCTCGCAACATTTTGACTTCTTCTGTGCATCTATTAGAGTTCAGACCCACGAAAAAATATTAAATCGAAACATTTCAACCAATCAGAGCGCGCGTAAGATTCAATGACGTCATCTATGCGTGTGTACTGTAATCACACACGGTTCTCTACCAATTACAGCACTCGTAATACACAAATTATTATGATATAAATGCGAATTGTAAATGAACTGATTGCCGATTTATCTAGTCAGGCCCCTCGTGCCTTTACTACAACCATGCAGCTTTGACTGACGAGCAAAAGAGAAAAGAATTGTATATGTGTCCGCCATCTTGGCGTACCGTACCACTGACATCAACAAGGCGCCCAAATAACTAAGGATCAAAATCACCTTTGTGTTGCAAACACCTTATTTTTTGAAGAAGAACATTAAAAAATTCATTTTCAGTTTCCAACGGTTAGTTCACTCTTAACACTCAGTGGTTCTCCTGGCCCAGTGGTTCTCCTGGCCACTAGCTGAGACTGAATTTGTTCCGATTTCGATTAGTTCAAATTCAGTTTCTCGGCCATGCTTGTAATATAGCCAACTGGTTTGCCTCCTTGCCAGTTGGGATTCTTAAATCATTTATGTTTGATTTATATGATTTAGTTAGGATTTGTAAATTGAGCTGAAAAGCCCTGTTAAGGGAGTCTCAATCATGTATGTATGTATGTATGTATGTATGTATGTATGTATGTATGTATGTATGTATGTATGTATGTATGTATGTATGTATGTATGTTGTCGAAGTTATAAAACATTTTTCTGACAAGGATTTTTCATTTTGCGGAAACGACCAAGCACAAATGTAGGGGATTATATCAAGAGACCATAATACTAAGAGAGCGAAGCTCAGTATTGATGTCTGTGCCATGTTCGTGGCGGCTAAGGCTATTTTTAGTAACTTCGCCATCGCGCGCGCAAGTCCCTCAACCAATAGAATTTGATTTTTGACGTGCGCGCGGACGGGACCGTTTGAATTCTATTGTTTAAGTGCCTTGCGCGCGCGATGGCGAAGTTACTAAAAATAGCCTTAGCCGCCACGAACATGGCACAGACATCAATACTGAGCTTCGCTCTCTTAGTATTATGGTCTCTTGATTATATGAGTGTTTTTTTCGTCGTCTAGTTCCCAAAATTTGTCTTGTGCGGTAATTAAAGGAGTCCAAAAGAATTCTAAAACTTCAAATGTGTTATTCATCAGATCAATTAAAATTAATTTTTAACCTTCAAAAACAATGAAAATTAGTTAACCTTAGTTAACCGTAATTGGAAAAAATTAACCATCAACCGTAAAAGCCACTACCCCACTGAAACTCTTACACGAATTAGGGCCATTCCTACAAGTGAAAATAGGACGCCTTTTATGAGACACGACTTATAAATAAGATGCAAGATCTATAGAACTTCGTTTAAGCGACTGTCCCTCTCCAAAGACACAAACAAAATTAAAAAAACAATAATAAAAACAACTTAGAAAGCTTTTCCTCTTTATGTTACGTTCTTAGATTACAAGTGCCGTTTATGTACGGAAGGTCTGCTTCTAGTCTTATCAAAGTCGCTGCTAAGATAAGAAACGTCTTAGAATTTTCACTGAAGAACAATATGAATAATAAAATGACGCATAATTGATATTATATTTATAGAATTCTATTTTGTATCCTAGAATTTTCCAAATTCACACGCCGTTATTAGCAAAAAATACTAATTCTTGAGAAACGATTTTCAGTCGGAAAAACTCGAGGATATGTTTTTATTGAACAAATTAAAGTAGTTCACACTGTTTGACCTGAATTTTACATTTATTCACTGTGGTTCTTATTAAAGAAGGAAAAATTTATGAAATAATTATGAAGGGAAACATTACTTGAAGCCGGACATTTTTGATAAAAAAATTCACAGAATTCAGCAACGAGTCTTGACGTTATCAGGAAAAGTTAAAAAGTTTTCCAAAATATATCGTGCCAATCTTTATTCAGCGAATATAGTCCTTTCGTTTTCTAAATACAAGACATACTGCAAAACTTTAATTACTCTAATTAACGATGAATTGTTTTAATTTCCAACTGGAGATCATAAATAATTCTCCTGGAAGCTCTCGGGGCAAAACGATTCGCGAGAAAGAACGAGGAAAAACAAAATATGTCCACTGAAAGTTTTGGCTAAAAGTATGTTGCAAAAACTCTAACAGAAAATCTCTAGCAGAAAAACTCCGACCGAATACAAAACAAACAATTAACTTACCGGTTAAATATCAAAACTTACCTAAACCAGAAACATGGAGGATGTATCCAACTACTAGTAGCGATTTTATGAGTTCCATGGCGCTCAGACTTGAACTAGAAATGATACGGCAACTGAGGTAACAGTTGCAATTAACGCTCTGACGTCAAACACCAGAGTGTCTCAAAGGTGGTGGCATGCGGTAAATGGCTAATTAGCTTTTTTACGATACTAAAAGTGTGCAAAACTTTCCACTATTTAGTACTAAATAATAGAGTGATTTTCATCGGACTGTGAAATAGTTATTAAGCTAATACACACTAGTAGATCACAATTCCATTGTTTCATTTTGTTGAATTTTGACTGCTATACACTAATAGCTAGTTAGTATTTCACAGTCCGATAAAAATCACTCTATTAATTAAACAATAGAAAACAATGGAATTAGCATAATCTAGCGTTATTTAGTACTAATTATGTTGCACACTTTTAGTGTTTGTACTCTAATTTCAGTGTTAAATAACACATTCAAGGCCTTAGCACCCTTCAAATTACAGCACAATAAGACCCCTGATCTATTTTTCGATAAAACGATTGTTTTGGTACTTTCAAAACGGAAAATCCCGTCGCTGCTAGAAAAAGTTTTACACCAACCGCCCCGGCTTTTTTGATGGCTAACAGTTAAAATTTTTCTATTTTTACACTAATTTTTTTGGCCGCTGTACAGCTAACGGATAACCCCGTTGAGACCCAAATTACACTCTTTGTAGCTAGACAGGTAGATGGGTATTGCAAGCACACATCAGGACGTTTCAAACCCGGGGGTTTCAAATTGGAATTTTTTCGGTCCATTTCACCTTAAAAATGGTACGAAAATGAAGCTCTACAGTTTAAAGAAGGTGTTATCCATAGGTTGACGTATTTCAGTCTGGTATTCTAATTAAACTGGGAAGATGAAAGCTGACAAAAACAATGGAGAGTTTTCTAGTTCTCAAACACATTTTCTCAATTACTGATTGGTGTGATTTTCAATTGAATTCAAGGATTTCATCTTAAAGGCTAAAAAGCTCCAAGAAGTCGTATTTTCTAGTTTTCTCGATCTGCATGGAGTAAAGTCAACAATCGCGGTTCAGCTGCTCTCGAATCTGATCTGTTGTTAGAAAGGAATAAATAACGTGCCAATAATTTCTGCCAGGATCGAGTTTAATTTTGCAAATAAGTGAGTTTTCTTTCTTCCTTCCTTCCTTCCTTCCTTCCTTTCTTTCTTTCTTTCTTTCTTTCTTTCTTTCTTTCTTTCTTTCTTTCTTTCTTTCTTACTTATTTACTTTTGTTCTTTCTTACTTTTTTTTCCTTTTTTTCTTTCTTTCTATTTTTCTATCTTTCTTTCTATTTTTCTTTCTTTCTTTCATTCATTCATTCATTCGTTCTTTTTTCTTTCTTTCTGTTTTGTTTCTTTCCATTTTTTGCATTTTCTGGGAACTTATTTTTGGGATTATAAAATACCATTTTTCTTTCAGGAACTATAATCTTTTAAAATAACAATTGGTATATTACGCGCGCTCTGATTGGTCTAGAACCGTGTATGATTACAGCACACACCCATAGATGACGTCATGAATTTTACGCGCGCTCTGATTGGCTGAAATGTTTCGAAATTCTTTAAAGCTTCACTCTTTGCAGTACTGAACTTTGTTGGTAGAAACACGCGGTCCCTCGCAGTGATTTGAAGCAGTGTTTACCACGTGGTTTCAGAGTGGTAAATTCCATATATCGGTGGATAAGTTTAGACCCGATATAACACGCTCTCGAGTTCTTTATATTACTTATCAAATGTCTAGTTTGAAGGAATTCTAACTAGTCCAGAGATACTTCAAAGGAAGATCGAAATAAGAAAGAAATTTATAATAAAAGGTGACTAGGGCGTAGCCAGGTGTATACACCTACTTCAATAAACATTGTCGGTATCAAGCCTACGCGACTCACCCGAAAGGGAGTATGGGAAGAAATCACTAAAGTTATAAAACCACAAAAATCCCTCACGATTACTCAAAATTCAGCTTGCTCTGACCTTATACACTAAAGAACTTCACTTACTGATGCTAAAGACAATACCAAAGCGGAAAAGAGAGTAAAGTTTTGCTACTACCCATACTCCTTTTCGGTCTAGTCGCGTGGGCTTGAGAGCTCTTATACGACAACCTTTTTTGAAATAGGTGTATGCAAAAGTAGGTGGGACTATTCTCTAAAGCTAAGCTTGTAACAAGAGTGTATATCAACATGTAACCTTATGTCAAACAAGAAACAGAAAGTCTAACCAGCCGTAAAGATTCCTGGCAGTTATCGTATAACGTCAATGATAAATGAACGGATTTGTAGTTGCATTTAAACGGTCAGCGATTAATCACAAACATTTCCAAACTGTCAACTCTATGTCTTTGGACGTAAACGCATTATTAGAACCTATATAGCATGTTATTTGATGAAAACCTAACAACGGAAGATAAAAGTCACATAATGTCTACTGTAGACTGATTTAACAACTGGACGGCGGTGTGCTCGCTTTTTGCATTGGACCAACTGGGGTGACTTCGAGCACAATTCTTTTATTTCACATATATGTTTAAATTTAATTTAACTTAATATAAATGTAATATATTTGTGTCATTGAATATATATATGTGTGGAGAGTTAAAGAAACCCTTGCGGGCTTTTATTAAAAATTAGCTCCCCAAAGTATAACATCCATATCCAGCTGACAGTTTAAGGATATGTAATATGAAAAGAAATGCCACAGGCAAGACTCGAACTCGCTTCAGAAACAACTTGTTTATATTTTCTCTCCTTTGCATCCAGCGGTGACTTAGGTACCAAGAACAATATAGCTATAATTGTAAATTACACTTGTAAAAGTATTATTATTCAACTTTGAAATGATTAACAACCTTCTTCCTCCTTATTTCGGTAATTTTAACTTAGAAAATAACAAAATATAAATGAACACTTCACAAGAAATCACAAAAAGCTACACAAAAAAGACGAATTATGGAAAAATTTCAATAATTAAAATCATTCATGGAACTCTCTTCCTGAAGAAATAAAGTCTTCTAAATAAATTTTCTTCTTTCATGATTATTTAAATAATTATATTCTTCTATGTTTTTTTTTCTTTTTTTTTACATAACATATTTAATTAGAAATAACTTTGTAGAAAAATGAATTGTAATAAGGCTAGTCAACTGATAACAAGCCAAAAAAATATATATATATATTCTAAATATGTTATACTTTATAATATTAAAAGTAGTCCGATAAAGGACATCTCAACTTAATATTTAAGTTAGAAGATGTAACGATGGTGGTGTTTATATTTCGGTTTAATGTTAAACCATTCTCAAAACTTCTAACTTAAATAATTGGACTACTATTATTATTACTCATTTCTCCTTAAGAATATCTTTATTGATTTATTTCATTTCTATTTCTGACATTTTCCTTCAAAATGATTGATATTTTTGCCTTTAAATAATCATATTGATATACCATATGACGGTGTCATAGGACGTTCTAACTGTCAGAAAACAATAGTATTCAATACTCAATTTAATTAAAGTCAGTATCAACATTTTATAAAATTAAACCTTTCTGAACCAAAAACAACACAAATTTATATAATGAAATCTAAGGTGCCTTAAAGTTGTCGTTTAATTTTAATAACTTTCTTTTTTTTCTTTCTTTCTCGATCTTTGAAAGGAAGTTTAAATATTTTATATTAATTTTAATACATTTCTTTCCTTTTTCTTTCCTTTTTACTTTCTTTCTAGATCTTCGAAAGGAAGTTTTAATTATTTTATGTTATTTTAATACATTTCTTTCTTTTTTTCGTTCGTTCTAGATTTTTGAAAGTTCTAAATACTTTTTACTCAGCAGGATGTTTTTGTCGATTTATTTCAGTATACATTCATCTGACCACCTGCTTTGTAATTCCAAATAAGGAATCTATGGGAAACAGATGTTATTGTTGCACTGCCTTTTTCTACCGTATAAAATAGTCTTGACGAACTTCCCTTTTATCACATTCAGTTTCAACTTACGAACAACTACCTACATGAAAATTGTGAGGTCTTAAAGTCAAGTCTTAGTTGAGCTTTATTTGATCCTTGAGCAATCTTAAACGACAAATTAGCGACAACTCAAGAGACTGGCTACAGGTTCGAGTACAGGTTCTACAAGGTATCTAGTACAAAGACGAGCTAAGTGTACAAGAATTCAAATGAAAGATGCTTTCATGTATATGATGTGATATCCTGACTTTACTACACCACACTTCACCCCACTTCATCCACTCCACTAAACACACTCCGACTCTACTTTACTCCACTCCACCTCACTACTTCAATCCCCTCCACTCCACTCTACTTCACTGCACTCCACTTCACTCCACTGCACTTCACTCCACTTCAATGCACTGCACTGACTCCACTCCACTCTACTTCACTCCACCTCACTCCACTTCACTTCACTCCACTTCACTCCACTTCACTCCACCTCACTGCACTTCACTTCACTTCACTTCACTCCACTCTACTTCACTTCACTCCACTTCACTGCACTCCACTTCACTTCACTCCATTCCACTTCACTTCACTCCACTTCACTCCATTCCATTCCATTCCATTCCATTCCATTACACTCCGCTCCATTCCTCTATTCTCAGACTTAAATTCAGTTTCCTCTCATTTCTTTTTCAGGATCTTAAGGATTAAATAACATGAAGTATACTTGGATCTTTGCCTTAGAGGCTATCCTGATCGTAGTTGGGAACATAACCATTATTGTGATATTTACAAGAACTCCTCGCCTGCGACTACGCAAGTATACACTCGTCTTGAACTTAGCTGTAGCTGATTTTCTAGTTGGACTTATACCCGTACCTATGTATATCTATGGAAAGGAAAGCCCATACAATACCATATATTCTCAGGCATATATAGCACTAGATGTTCTGTTTGGAACAGCTTCTGTGTTCGGGTTAGTTGCCTTAGCCATCGAACGAGCCTATGCAACGTCCTTTCCGTTCAAACACCGAACCTTAAGTAAAACTGTGTACATCATTGGTATAGCAGCTACGTGGATTTTAGCGTTAATAAGTGCTTTTTGTTCAACTTCTTTCTTTCCATCGGGAAAACACTTAATAAAGGTATTAGTATTAGTCATCCCTACAATACTATCGCTTATATGCATTATCGCTGCATATGCACATATTTGGATCCAAGTTACTTGCGTGACACGAGTTACTTCTCATCATCAACAGCGCGACAATAAGCTAACAGTCACGCTCGTAATTGTTACTATTGTTAGTTTGATTGCTTGGATGCCCTTTCAGATTGTTAATATTTATTTTCATTTCTGGTTAACTAATGTAAAACCATTCATCATCGTACTTATAATTGTTGTTAAGTTTCTTCAATACGGGAACTCTCTTGCTAATCCAATTATCTATACAGTGCGCATGCCCGAGGTTCGGAATGCTATTATGCACAAGTTTAGCTGCTGTCAGCAAACTTGTTTCAAACAAACTGCAATCGTACCAGTTAACAATGTATATGAATCTCACCGAGAAGCTGAAATGTGATCGATATTAAAAATATAAGTAGTGTAAGTCATGGTAAGAGGAGATTTTTTTCATGTTCAAGCATTGGGCAACAAAAGCTATTTTGTTCACTTGTGTACGTATGAGTCTCGTTTTGGAACAACAGTTCTGTGATTTGCTCCCGCCCTAGGGCGAAGCTTATAATAAATAAAATAAATAGATGAAGAATAACTCTTGTACAAAGCTAAAGTTATTACTTTCAGAAAGTTTAGGTTGTTTGTAAGTGGTTTTGATTAATAAAAATTAAATAAAAGTGTTAATTCAGAGTAAAACTTTGATTGAAAATGAGTTTTTAGGCCTTCTTTCGCTCAATGGCCATATAAGTCTTTATATTGATTTATAAAGTTGCTAAATTTGATAAAAATACAAGATAACCACTTTGTACAACTCAAAAGACTGTTTTATACAGTATCTTAGTAGATCAGTCCTTAACTGATAAAAAATATAAATTTGAGTGTTAATCTAAAATTAACGAAAATTTGAATTAAAACGAGGGGCTAGCTTTCCAGTGGCATTTTTAGCCAATATTACTCGATATTGAAAAAAATCAGTGGTAATTTTAGATATGTGGGGCTTTGCACAATCACTTGACCATTTCTCCTGACATTTTTAGTTTTGAGTTCAAAAACATTTTATCTTTAAAAAATATCAAGCTACTTTGAATCGATTTATAATTCAAAAAGGTTTTTTACTTAATTAGATTTATTTTTTGAGATATGCTTAAAATTTTCAAGCTAATTGCATAGTTGTTTTTGTTCGTATCTTGTAAACAATCCGAAAAAGTAATGTTCTTAATTAATATTTTTTTTCCTTCAATATGGTCTTCCATACGTTCAGTGTAAAGAGAGAGTCAGTTGCTATAAATGTTGTTAAAAGTTAGTGACGTTTTCATGCAAGGCGGCCATATTGGATGACAGGTACGTGCCTCAGTACTGTCATGGCGAGTCATTATTCTATCAAATGTTTTTTGACAGATATGCAGCTTTTCATTATTCCAGTTTCAAAATTTGAAAGTACACATCAAAACCAACTACTTTCTTGGCTCAAAGCAGATACTAAGTTACTTTGTTAAGCCAGATACTGCTAAGGAAAATCATAATCAGTTTCAAATTTTCCGCATATCTCAGTTAAATCCAGGAATAAGATCAATGTTTTGAACTGATAATTGCTTGCAAAAGTGAAGAGTAAAATGCTGTCAGACTCTTAACTTTAACTTAGATTTTCTAGAGAAATTTGTAAAAAAAAATCCTTGGTCTCGTAATCGTTAAAATGTGCATTAATATATTAATAAGATGTAAAAATGAATGTTATTTCGATAATTAAAATAGTTTTTGCTGCCTCTTATGTGTGTGTGTGCAGTTTAAATGTTTCGCATGTCTAAAAATTGTACAAAAAAGTGCTCCATCGACCGCTAAAACTAATCCACTGAGAAAGCTGTTTCTAGTTTTTTTCCTGAAATAATATAGAAATGATAATCACCCATTTTGCATTGATAACTTTAACACTGTTAGCATAGTGGTGTCAGGTTCAGTTACGCATGCGTAGTACAAATTCAATATATTTAGTTTTATTCATCAGTTGACTACAGATTTTGTTTTTTTTTTAATATTTGTCAGTTAACTACTTATCGCAATTTGTCGAGTTTGAAAACTCTGACAGTCATTTTCACCAAAATACTGAGTAAAATGTCAGGTTATTCATTTATTTGTTAAGTGCCAATTTTTGAGTTATTTGTCAGTTAACTACTAATCGCAAATTGTCAGGTTTTAATTAAAAACGTTGACAATTTCACTAAATAGATAAGTAAAGTGTCAGTTAGTTTCATCACAGATACCCCAAGCTGGATTTCTGTGTAAGCTTATATAAAGAAAATGCATGGACGTATGGCAATAGAGGGATTTCACGGCAGCCATGTTTGTGGTCAAAATAATAGACCTTTTCTCCCATGAGAATTGAAATCTTTTTAAGTCTCATTCAAAAACCTTCTACTGTACTTGCCCACTAACATGGCTGCCATGAAACCCCTCTATTCTTGAGAAAAGATAAAATTCAATAAATCATACAAATAAATGTACTAACTTGAGTCTTGTGTTTTTCTTTGGGTGTCTGTGAGGTTTTAAGCCATTAGCAGCTATATTGAGTGAGTATCGTTGTGGAGCATCCGCCCTCGTATTTACTTCTTCTCTGGGTAAGCAGACAATATACATATGACCCTCAAATTGTATTATCAAATGAAAATTGAAACAAAGATCCTGGACATTTTTGCTAATTTCCTATGATAGGAAATATCTAGGAAATTGCATTTTCCTATGACAGGAACTGGACAAAATGTAGGAAAATACATTTTCCTACATATTTCCTACATATTCCCTACCAAAGGAATTTGCATTTTCCTAGATATTTCCTACTTTTTCATTTACCTATGATAGGATGTATCTAGGAAATATGTAGGATATGTATTATATTTTATTTTCAATGCAAATTTCTAGATATTTCCAATTATAGTATGAGCAAACATTTCCAGTGAGATTAGGTATTTAATGCTTAAGAGAGAATAGAATAATACAGATAAAGAAAAATTACAAAGGCTAGCTACCTAGTGATTTCTTAACAATATTACGTACAACAAATTACATTATGCATGAACAAGAGATTTCAACTTGCTCCTAAAAGCATATGAGCAGAGTTTAATCTGCTTGACATCGTTTGGCAGCTTGTTCCAAAGTGATGCTGCAGTGAAACTGAATGTAAGTTGTCCAAACGATTTCAAAAATGCCTATATTTGTTCTGTAATTTCGTTTTTTCGCTGGTTTGGGGATATCACTTCAAAACTGGGGCTATGATCTGATATTTGTCCAGCTAGAACGTACCACGTGACCTGTTAAAGCCAATAGGCACGCATAAAACATATTGGCGGGTTATAATTACTTATATCTCCTATTAATACTGTTGTCGGAGTCAATAAATCAAAGTTAATCGAAGTTAATAGAAATTGCATGTGGAAGAACTATTTCACCAAGATACACGCCTCTAATTTCTAAAATTAATGAATGTTTTTAACCTGTTTTGCGCGCGCTATAAATATGCGCGCGCGCTTTTTGTTTTTGTTTTAGCTCATGTAACCGTTTTTATTTCACCTAGTTACTGCTGTTGTTTTGTTATTGTAAGTGTTTTTAATCGAGCGTTGTTATGGACTATCTTTTCCCTTACGATCAGTCTGGAACCCGAAAACTCAGAATAAATCCGTGAATAGCATCGTGGATGATATTACGCGCGCTCTGATTGGTCGAACAACCATGTGTGATTAGAGTACACACACATAGATGGCGTCATCGAATCTTACGCGCGCTCTGATTGGTTGGAATGTTTCGATAAATATTATATAAAACAAATAGATTCCATTTTGCCGTGCGTCTGTACTCTAATCGATGCACAGAAGACGTCAAAATGTGGTGAGAACAAAAAAGTACGCCACGAGACGAAGTCGAGTGGCGTGACTGTTGTTCTCACCACATTTTGACGTCTCCTGTTTCACGGGTTAATGAAAACCATTCTATATCTGTGAAACAACTACTAACTATTTAGTGCGCAATAGTATTTAGTTATCAACTATTTAGTTATGGACAAACTAGGAATTCACTGAGGCACGAACTTACACAGCAAAGAAACACAAAGACGGCTAGATACGTTGCTATCCGGCCACTAATCTTATTTATAATCACATGATGCTAAACTTATTGTATTTTCAAATAGTAATTAGTATATTACGCCGCGTGCTCTGATTGGTTGAGAACCGCGTGTGATTACAATACACACGCGTATATCACATATAGATGATGTCAATAAATCTTACGCGCGCTCTGATTGGTTAAAATATTTCAATGGATATTACATAGAACAAATATGTACTGAAATCACACAGTTAACCTCGTACTCTTTGTTTCATGGGTTAATGAAAACCACTATATATCTATATATTTATTATCTAGCAGTATTTATATTTATCTTTTGTTAATTTTATATATATATATTTCTTTTGAGGGTCACAAGTTTATCAGTACTTTGTATCTGTCAAGTGCTACCCTAGTAAAATAAAGTTATTACTTACTTACTTACTTACTTACTTACTCTAAAAGCACACTGATTGAAATGAAATGATTTTCAATTCAAATGGTGTATTAAGGTGGCTCGACTGGGTTTTATTTGAGGCTCACCACCGCTGTTTCAGTTGCTGTTTGATCGCAAAATGCGTCGCTGCCAAAAACCTTATTTCAAAAAGAAATTCACAGCAAGTCTAGGGATAGTTTCAAGTTTCTTTTGACGCTCAAATCATTACGATCAGAGCTACCAATAATTTATAGTGACAGCATTGCTGTTCTCACTGAGAAAGTAAACATGAAATTTTTAGACAAAATAAATAATTCCAAGCATTTAGTTCGTATTTATCAAAATTGCGCGAAGAGATTTTGTTCTAATTCTCCAAACAAACAATTAAAGAGTATGTCAACAACTGTTCGTTAGGAAAAGTAGAACAAAATCTCTTTTTTGGCCAAGTGAACTAAATGCTTGGAATTATTTACTTTTTTGGTGCGTAAAAGTTCAAGCGCGTTTTATTCGAAAACGCCTCCATAGAAATCTTTTAAACATAGTAACAGCGGAGAACTTGATCTGGATTCTATGAACCAATAAACGCGATTTTGTACAACTAGGTAAAAACGCTGATACTGAAGTTAGACAAAAATTCGTCGAGGGAATCTTAAGTTTTCTAGCTTTTTATAAAGATAAGTGAAATGATAAACAAAAGATGAAAAGGCGCAGCTCTATCAACTTGACCCAAATTTGTTTCTTAATCCTACACATTTCATAGCCATTGAAGCATTGTAAGATATCCAGAATATATTATAAAAACGTGAATTTTTAGACAGCTTTACTTCGGGTTGACGTTGTTTTGGTCGTCAAGCATCTCCATTGTCCAGTTTTTTCTGAACTATTTAATGCTATTTTCACAAACATGAAATTTCTAGACAAAATTAATAAAGGTTTGTACAAAAGCGCGTTTATTGGTTCATAGAATCCAGATCAAGTTTTCCGCTGTTACTATGTTTAAAAGATTTCTATGGAAGCGTTTTCGAATAAAAAGTGGAAGTGAGAAATAGGTGGTTCTTCTCGGCTTTCGTAAATCAGACACGAATTTAGTGACGGAAATAAGGGCGATAGGACATTCTGAAAATAAATTTTAGCATTGTGTAAAGCCAGAAGAGGATTAATTTCTTTCTTTAACAAAGAATGTTGACGCAACCGACTGAGACTGTTGTGATACAATGC
Organism: Telmatactis stephensoni; assembly: GCA_029948255.1. Taxonomy (NCBI): domain Eukaryota; kingdom Metazoa; phylum Cnidaria; class Anthozoa; order Actiniaria; family Isophelliidae; genus Telmatactis; species Telmatactis stephensoni. The sequence continues at coordinate 151,792 of JALIZF010001383.1, read as the reverse complement.
AAAGCGGAACTTAAATGGAAATTCATAGCCTTATTAGAACTAGTTATAATCAAAACAAACCATACATTTTTTAAAGCCGTCTAGAACGTGATGAGAAATCCCATTTTTTATCCACACTTTACACATTCTCCGATCGAGAAAATTCTTCGGAAAATTACCAAACATGGATTATATTTCTGAGGAAAATCACACAAAATTTTAATAAGAAATTGTACTTCATTGCACGATTGCGAAGAAACAAATATTTCAAGCCTGGAGCGGGTAATTGTTTACAGTCCAAATTGACAGCTGCAAATTTAGCAACTTTAATTTAAGAGAGTTTAATATTTATGACTTTCTAGAATCTTGAGAGCGATTAACTTTTTTCGTTGTTTAAAAAATATCTTCATTAGAAGTCAACATGTTTGCGTTTTTACTCAGTTTCTCCGTTTTTTTAATCTGCTCAAAATCAAATCAATATCAACCATTTGAGTTTGACATACGGAATTGTGCTCGTTTCTTGCCTCAGGGAAATGTGATACAAGAAACAAAAAGCGTATCATTCAAACCAGATTGTGTTTTAAACTGTGTTGATACGCCTTGGTGTCGTTCTGTCAACTTTAAATTAACGCCAAAAGCTGACGGACTCTACTTGTGTGAGTCTTTCTCTGTGGACAAGTTCACCAACGATAGGTATTTGCAACCAAATCAAGACTATATTCACTATAGTTTCAAGGTAAGTTTTGAGGATTTTCCACAAAAACTAACTCTATGATTTTGTTGCGAACGACAAGGGTACATGATTGGGCGGTTCCTTGAAATGATAATATCGCCGAGAATCAGTAACTGAAAATCAACGAAATTGCTCTAAATCAACAAAATTACCAGAAATGATTTGAACAAGCGCAATAAACAGTTCAAAAACACACGGGGCAGTACAATTTGATAGTTTTGGATGGGTACGTAATTCCAAATCGAAGCTTTTCGTCTTATACGGAGCAGCAATCAGAACTTTACTCTTTCCAAATCTTTCACTGAAACAGAGAATAATATGAAGAACTTCTTAGCTAAGATTTTGGACGTCTTTCTTAAAACCTCGCTTAGGTACTTTTTGGCCTTCTATATTTTTTAATGGAGTATTGAGTTATATAGTACAATGGCCGCGGTCACTTCAAAATATTTTATCAACGCCAATGAGCTTTTATCAGGTATTTTTAAATTCGTAAAACAGAAAAAGAATTACCATAGCTGGAAAGAGCATGTTAAAATTAGCAAGACAGTGAAGTTTGAAGGAATTTTTTTGGATTTAAAAATCCAAAACTCGTGAGAATATGAATTTTTGAAAAGTGTGAATTTGTAAGAAAACCTTTGCTGGTAGGCATCTCTTGCCAGCGATGTTTTCATACAAAATTTCGATTTCGGAAAATTCATATCTTCGTGAGTTTGAAAGTTACTTCATTCAAACTTCACAGTTTTACTAATTTTGACGTGCTTTTTCCAGCTATGGTAATTATATTTCTGTGGTGTGACTTTTGGAATTGCATGATAAAAGCTCATTTATTTTAAATTTTTCCAACTACAGTTAGTTCAGCTTCAGTTAACTTACTTTTAACAATTGTTTGTATCATTCGCTAAATGTGATAACAATTTATGTAGTGCAGACCCTAATCCTAGCAAATACTACCCGCCCAAACTAAATGACTGCCTTTCATTGCATTTAGCGTAAAACCAGTCGTCACATTTAAGAGGGGATTTTTTTTCAAGTTCGAGCAGCCAAAACTCCTGAGTTTAAGAATAGCTGTTGTACAAAACTAAGATCATTTCTGTCAGAAAGTTTAAGTTGTTTGTAAGTAGTTTTGGCCGATGAAAGTTGAATCAAAGTCTTAATCCAAAGCGAAAATTAGTGGATCGAAAATGAGGTTTAGGCCTTCATTTGCTAATTTGCAGTATGTTTTCTCAGTAATGTTCAGCTTGAAAAAGCTTAATCCCAACACAACTTCAAGAAAAAGTCTTTGTACAATTCAAAGATCCGTTTTAAACAGGTATTTTATCTTGGTACATCAGTTTTTTACCAGTAGAAAAAGGATTTGGGTGTTAATCCAGAACGAAAATTTGGATTTGAAAACTCGCACGAAGGTCTAGTTTTTGGTCCTTTTCGCCATTATTGCTCGTCATTGAAAAATAATCTCCTCTTAAAATTTTATTACATTTGGGGTCATTTGGGGTTAGCTTTTTATTACATTTAGTGTTAAACATTATTACATTTGGTGTTTTTATTAGATATAGCGTTGACATTTATTACATTAAAGGTTAGATGAGGCAGGACGAGCAGGACGTCTCGTGTCGTCGTTGGGCGGGGTGGTTGTCTATTAAAGTAGTACTATGGAAACATCTTATAGCTATATATTACACCAACAAATGTCAATCATGGTTCAAGTGATTTCTCGCTTTGTTTTATGCTATGTTAATAGTTATAGTATCCCCAATTAGCTAGCTTAAGCTAAATAACTTGACACTTTAAAAAAGTTTATCTGTCTGTCTGTTATCTATCTCTCTATCTATCTCTCTATCTATCTATCTCAGTTTCTCATTTTATACTTGTGTAAAGTGAGATATTTTATATTTGTACGGACAAAGTATTGCCCTCTTAAACAAGAGTATCACCAAGGTCACCAAGGCGGCTTAAGGAACAACGACAGACTAATAAATAAAAGCCCTCTATGAGGACATGTGGCTACTGGTAGTCAAAACATATAACAGCTACAATCATCACCTGGACATTCGCATATTTTCATGACTTTTCGACATAAATCGTAAAACCTCGGATTGAAAAAGCTGATTAGTTGACACAGAGTGTTTGAAATATTTGATTATAGTTATTTAATCAACAAAAGTAAGTTTTTTTGCTCCTGATACCGAAAGTTCTCCAAGAGACCATTTGTTCAAAGTTTGCGTGCCAAACGAGTTTTGTTTGCATGCGAGAAACATGTCCACCACAATCATAGATTTGACTCAGTTGAGTCAGTGTGCATTAATATATGATCACTCTCAGCAAGGACACTAGGACAAAGTCGTTGTGTTTATGTGTTAATAAACCGAGTTACAAATTGTACTTATCTGCAGTCAGTCTTTTGAAGCTCTGAGGTCACATTGATTTTCTCTGCTTTTGACCTTTCTGTTATAAACACAGGCACCCCAGGCAATCATTAAGAGCAGCGCGTAACAGCATGTAACAGCGTACAAAGCAATATAAATAGTAAGGTCCGGGTTCGAATCCTCACGGAATAATAAAAGAAATCGCCTTATTGCGTAGTAAAGATTATCTTTTCATGTGTTTGTATGCTTTTTCTGGTTTTGAAGCATTTTAAGCGGTTTTTTAACTTTTTTTCTCCCCCTTTTCGTTCCGTATGATATCTCAAAAACGCTCTCTTTAGGGACGTATATGGGAGAGTACATTTTGAATGTAAATACGTACCCTCTTTAAATAAAGTGTGTATATGTATATGGATTGATCCGCGGTAATGGAACTAGAAATATTGAGAGATCATCACGGATATGTAAGCAATTTAGGCAATTGCTTTAGAAAAGCCCGAAAAAAAATTCGGGGCTTCAACGGGATTCGAACCCATGACCTTTGCGATACCGGTGCAATGCTCTGCCAACTGAGCTATGAAGCCACATATGTTGGGAACAGGCCATTTTGTTGGGTTCATAGTAATACCACATAGGAATGTAAATGTATATGTATATGGATTGATCCGCGGCTTTTCTAAAGCAATTGCCTAAATTGCTTACATATCCGTGATGATCTCTCAATATTTCTAGTTCCATTACCGCGGATCAATCCATATACATATACATTTACATTCCTATGTGGTATTACTATGAACCCAACAAAATGGCCTGCTCCCAACATATGTGGCTTCATAGCTCAGTTGGCAGAGCATTGCACCGGTATCGCAAAGGTCATGGGTTCGAATCCCGTTGAAGCCCCGAATTTTTTTCGGGCTTTTCTAAAGCAATTGCCTAAATTGCTTACATATCCGTGATGATCTCTCAATATTTCTAGTAAATAAAGTGTATTGTATTGTATTGTCAATTGTAGCTCAGAATTTGATTTAATTCGCTAGAGCTAAAAGATAATGATGTTAACAATAAGATCACAAGAGCATTTTTTAAGAATAACCCTAGAACTCATAAAAATTGAGAATATGTAAAAAGGAGAATTCTTTACTGCGTTGCCATAGTAACGCCGATCTCAATATAACATACGTCATCATCAACTTTGATCTTTGTCTAATAATACTTAACCTTCCATCAGACTGCTCATGAACACAAATAGTTTTTACTCAAAGACGACTGGTAGCTCTACTAGAAAACTCGATCGAGCCACCTTAACTCGAATTTGATTAACTTATTACTAATCGCTAACTAACGTTTGGCGGATCGGGGACTGGAGCCCAATTTGAAACGAATACAAATATTTCGTCAAACCTTTGGAACGATCGTTTGACCTAAGATAACGCTTTATAACAGCTATAACAGAGGCCAGAAAGGTCAAAAGCAGAGGAAATAATGTGACTTCAGAGCTTCAAAGGACTGACTGCAGATAAGTACAATTTGTATGAGCCTTTCAGATGGTAAATGGATGTCATTTTTCTGACCGAATAATTAAGTCTCGGCCGGGGACTTAAAAAATGACCTTTAACATGGGGCCACTTATTATTTCGAAAATATCCTCTCGGCAGTTTCCAATTTATATGATGGTACACCCCCTCTTTAAGATAATTATGGATCCGCACCTTTTATTGATTGAATCTACGCAGTGAAATGGTTTCGTAATAATACAATTTTTTACTTGCAGAATCCATGCGAAACCAATGTCAACTTCTGCTTCAATGGGACATGTCAAGTTCAATACGATAGAGAAGGCATCTACTGCAGGTGCATGCTGGGATATACAGGAGCAAGGTGTGACGTAGGTAAGGACGTGAACTTCTCAACAAATCTGCGCATGCGTCAGATTCTGTTGCCTGAGGATTTTTTTCACGTTTCAACCGAACAAATTGTATTTGTGGCAATAGGCTTTTTTAATCACAGCAGCCACGTTTGTGGCTAAAAATAAGGCTTTTTTGAAAAATTAACAAGCCCACGACAACAAGTTAAGATCGAAGCGGACACAGTGGCGAGCGTGGTATTATGGGTAAACCAATCTGCAAAAGTCTGGCTACTTCCGCTCAATTTGACAAACGACATCTCAGCAAAATAGCGAACTCAGACAAACCAACCAAATTTTTCATCTCCTTGAGTCTGATGTCTGCAGTTTGTCATGCATCTATTCCATGTATTACGTCATGAGCTATATTTAGAACCCACACGCAGCGCTATACTCAGTTTATCATGTTCATTACCTTTTTACAGAATTCAAACCATGCGATTCTTCGCCTTGTCAAAACAACGGAACTTGTGTTAATGATCTGAAGAGCTTTACTTTTACTTGCACGTGTCCTCAAGGTTATACTGGAAACGTCTGTGAAACATGTAAGTATCATAGAATCTCGTAGTATTGGGATTCCTGTGTTGCCCAATGCCTGAGTTGTTGCTAGCTCACATAAAAATAAATAAATTTAAAGAACAGTATATTTAAGTGTCCAATCTCCTCTCGTATTCCAATTTACTGTCCTTTAGTAACGGATAACACTAAAGGTATCTCGACACCGAGTGAATTGTTCGACGTGGTAAGGCAAACGCGCGTCTAGTTGTTACTCAGTTGCAGGAAAATTCTCAGCTTTTTTTCCAATAGCTAATACAACCTTCTTTTATAGCATACGTTCCATGTGATTATGCGTCTTGTCAAAACGGTGGAACCTGTGTTGATAATCTAAAGAGCTATACTTTTACGTGTACGTGTCCTCAAGGTTATAGTGGAAACCTCTGTGAAACATGTAAGTATCCATAAGAACACCACATTATTAGCCACTTTAGAAACGAGTGGAGGACTGGGAACGAGTTTTTAGAATTAATCTATTTAAGAAATGAACCCCATCACAAGAAAGAGCATATCGTAAATATGGTAGTTTGGATAAGTATTAAATGATCTGCAGACATTCAAAAACTGTAAAAATTACAAAGAAATGTATGTTTACTAGGGACACCTGTCCCTAGTAAACATACATTTCTTTGTAATTTTTGCAATTTTTAAATACCTGTAAATCATTGGATAATAATCCAAACCGTATCAAAATCCTGAAACTCAATATTTACGATATGCTCTTTCTTGTGATGGGGTTCATTTCTTAATTAGATTAATTCTAAAAACTCGTTCCCAGTCCTCCACTCGTTCTAAAGTGGCTAATTCCGCTCTTACTTTTCTCCGTTTACTTCGTCTCCTCAAAAGCCAATCAATATCAACCATTTACGTTTGATGTACTGCATAACAGATGGGGTTCGTGGAAACAGCTCAGCCCCACTATTTCGACACATACTAATGAAAATGATCAGTATTGAGAGGTTTCAGAGGAAGTCCGGCTTCGTGTTACAGACAACTCATTTGCCGCCATTTTGAAGGCTCGTGACGTCATACCACAGACATCAGGTCCGCGCGTCTTTTTGCGGGAGACGCCCTTAGAGCAATCCTTTTAAAATGTTGAATCGTCTATATTTTGTTGAACGAAAGTTTGGGATAATCACAGGCATCCATGAGGATTTGAATCCGAACCTTCCGTTGCTTTCTATTGCTTTACATTGCTTTAGCGTCCGTACAATAATCGATTGCCGGAGTTCCTGTGGGATAATAGACAAGTTTAAGAGAGCGTTTCGACATCCTAACGGACCCCCGTTTCGACTGCGCCACAAATTACCGCAGTTTTCGATATTCTGCGAACTCTGACTTAAAACAGTCCGTTGGAATTTGGCAATTTGCTTCCGCCAATCAAAACAAAACTTGAAAGAAATTGAATACTAAAAGTATCTAAAATCCTACTAAATGACCAAATACGATCTTTAGACATTTCATACCTATGCTATCATTTTAGTATTAGTAGTTCTTCGTATTAGCGATTATTACTTTTGATTGACAGAAGCAAAAAAGCAAATTAGCGGTTGGTGCCCGTGTTTGAAAGTCAGAGTTCGCAGAATATCGAAAACCGCAGTAAGAGATGTTTTAACAGTTTATTGAGTATTGGATTTATATTTTCAGTTGTCGGTGACTGTATCTCCAACCCTTGTTTAAATGGTGGCACCTGTGTACCTTCGATTTCAGGCGGTTACACTTGTACATGTAACAGTGCTCTTGGAGAACACTGTGAAACGAGTGAGTAAATGTTCTTATTTGGCCTATAATCTGGCCAAGAGACCATCATACTAAGAGAGCGAAACTCAGTATCGATGTTTGTGCGATATTCGCGGCGACTAAGGTTATTTTTGGTAACTTCGCCATCGCGCGCGCAAGGCTCTCAAACAACAGAATTTCGAATTTGATTTTTGACTTGCGCGCGAACGGGACCGTTTGCTTTCGGCATTTGTATTCACAGTACCTTTAATAGATAAGCCATTTCTACCACAAGCTAGAAAGCAAGGAGTGTAGAGGAGTGTAGTCTTATTTTACTGATTTTTTGACTCTAGAGTACATTAAAGGTCCTACAGCTTTAAGTACTTGGACAGATGCAAATACCGACTGCGTGGGAAAGGGAGCAAAACTCCCAATCATACACAGTGCCGCTTACAACCAAAAGATATCAAAATTGTACCCAGTACTTCAGCCGTATTGGTTCTGGATTGGACTTAAAAAGAATGATGCTGGTCAGTATCAGTGGATTGATGGTAGCTCATTAGGCTACGCCAACTTTAACGCTGGTCAAGACATATACGAATGTGTTTGGATGGATCATTTAGGGAAATGGAATACAAATGCCTGTGACAATGCTGGTTACACATATGCATGCATTGCCCCATAGAGCATTTTTTCAGTGAACGTGCGAAACAAAACTCAAGCCACACTTCTGAGAAGCAAATCTTAGTCCCCATAGCCACATGTACACACACTCTCTTATGTAGCCAGGCTCAGTCTCATTACACAATGCCATTGACACGCGTCGATGGAGCACGGGGCTATTCTAATTTTTATCTGCACTGCCCCTGTTGAGGAGGTTTAGAATAATTCCAAGGTGGTCCTTGTTCCTTAAATTTACTGGATTTTCACTGTATATATGCACACATGAATAATTATTGTGTATTAAATACATAAACTTGTAGTGGCCACAGGACTACATGTAGATTAGCAAAGGTATCCGGTCGTTCCACCTGAGAGTCGCAGTTCCGCCGGAAGCCACTCTGCCTGAAGTATAGCTTGTTTCACCCAATATTTAGTCGATACACCTGATGATAGTTTATTTGTAAATACTGTGTTACTGTGTTATATGGAATAGTTGAAAGTGACATTGTTGATTTTCTTTATATAATTTAAATGAAAAGAAAAAAATTTGTTTACTACTAAAATAGTCAAATACGACCAGAAATAATCGAGCCTTATTGAGCTCACGCAGGTTGGCGTCCTTGTCAACCATCTAGCTATCAAATGTCTTTCACTTCTAATCAAGAGAGCATTTTCCCACTTCTCTCTACACTTAACATATCCCAATCTTACTGGCACCTGAAGCTGTTCCTTCAAAGAGTAAGGCTTTCCTGTGAAAACGACCTACGTGACTTTTTAATGGATGTCCAGACTGTCATTGATTTTTCAGAATATGAAAGTTAATTGATATCATTTTATACCATTGAAAAAATATCATCACAAAAGTCACTTAGGCCATTTTTACATGAAACCTTCACTGTTACCAAAGTAGTATTGAAGGGTCAAATTGCACCAACTATATTTATAACTAATTCAGTGGGTTCAATGAGGGTAAATGAGAACTGGGCAAATTGACCAGCTGTGAACACAACTTTACTGAGTTTTGCCCAGCTGTTTTGAGGAATGCAAACCAACCTTCGACATTAAATGTGTGTATTCTTGTCACAGCCAGTTGCCCTTGAGTTTAAAATCTTATTGAAGCCTCTGTTTATTTCAATTGTATATGTTTACACACATTTTCACATTTGCCACTTATAAATTAAAGTTTATTTATTCATTGGATTTTACTGTGTGCTCTGATAATTTATCATTTTTATTTATTAACTCTTATTAATGTTAATTTACATCTCAAGTTTGTTTTCCAGTGGCCAAATGATGTATTTATGGCAGTAATTAGTAAATTCCTATACAGAATTGTCTCTAGAAGAGCAGTGAAAGAGAAGGGAAAGGGATTGCATAAATGATTGAAGAGGAAGAAAGTGAAAAGAAGACCTAATGAATATTAATGAGGAAGCATCCAAAAATGTACAAGGACCATTACATCTAAATTCCATATTTTCAACAACAAAAAAATTCAATTAAGAAACTGTACACTGCAATATCCCCATCCGCAAACAACTTCTTTTAACTTTTAGACTTCCTGTGTCAAGGAGAAAGACTGGAACTTCTCTCACATCACCAGTTCTCTCTCTTCCCTGTATCCACAGGATACCCAATGCAGAGTAGCATATAGACGATCCACATACAAAAGTATAACGTACCCCCTATTTCACTCTTACTTTAGTCAAAGTCCGGTATATCTTCAAAAGAATATCCTCTATAGCCTTTCCATGCATAATAAGCCAGACGGACGTGGTAAAATCCAGGTATAAACATAAGTGATCCAAGAATAAGAAGAGGATATGTCCTGTCAGCATACTGCAAAATAAAAAATACAAAAAGGCAAATCAACCTTCTCAATATTAGTAACTTAAGTCTTCAAATGATAAACTGGTGTGTTCTTTAATCCCCTGCACTTTCCATCAGTGTTGCACTTTATGGGTTATAACGAATGCCAGTCATTTCGATCCAAAGTCATCTCGATCCAGGTCAATTTGATCCACCATTGGTCAATTCGATCCATATGGCAAGTCAATTTGATCCACTAGTATATTGAACATAGTAATCAAGTATTTGTAGGTAAGTGTAAGTGTTTTAGTTTAGATAACCACTTATTAAATAAGAAGTTTCTAGGAGTTTCTAGGAGTGAATTTTACTTGTGACGAAGCGGTTACAACTGTTGACATTACTGCAGTTATAATTATGTATCAAGAACAATAGGGTGTAAAGTAAGAAACTTCTTTAACCCTAATAATTATATAAAGATCCACATTATGGTAGCTGGTTTCTATTGTGTTTTCCAATAAATTATTAATGCATTTGATAAGGCTAATTAGTGTGTGTGTGTGATATTCCTTGGGATTAATAAAAGGTCCTTTTATGTATCTTCCATGAGTGTCTCAACCCTCCTTCCACTTCCTTAACCTTCCCACCCCTCCACAGTAATAATAATAATAATAATTTATTTAGGCCCCCTTCCACACCCCTACTCTGCCATTCATCATATAATCTAACTTTGAATAAAAATTAGAACTGAGGTCTATAAAATTAATGTACCTTAACATCAAAATATCCAGTAAATAGAAGAGAGCCAATTACCAGAAGAATTGTCCCTACAGAGAAAAGAACTGAAGCAAGGCAAATGGCCTTCCAAGGTACTCTAGGAGGTGGTTTGATAAACTGAAAATATAAAGGAATTCTATTAAGTCACTTTCAAGAATCTCAAGAGTGTTTAAATTCTAATTAATGAGGCTCTATCTATTATTGAAACAAATATAGAAAAACATAGCCTCAGTTGCAGACATCTTTTGTAGTTTGCTGAAAAGCTTGTGGGAGCTTTTTGGCAAACAACAAAAGACGTCTGCAACGGAGGCTAATAAAAACATTCACTAAGACAAAAAGACTGTTTAAATATTAAACCAACCCTAATAGTCTTTAAGCTGGATTGTATAAATATTAATATGTAATTAGTTTTATACTATGATTCCTGGGAAAAAAGTGACAGAAATACATGTAGCCTTATATAAACATTTGAAAATCTCTCTGAGATTGAGAGCGATTTTGTTTGTCCAACCTTCCAAGTTCCTTAAGGCGGTGTTATACGAGATGATTTTTAACGACGATTTTCAGCACAACGGCGTTGCATTAAAAATCTTTCTCATGTAACATGACACTTGGAATGATTTTCCTTGCAATTTTGCATTGGCAATGTGTTGCGAGTTTTGGAATCCAAGTCAGAAACTTGCAACACAAAATATTGCAAGTTGTTGCAACGTTGCGCGGAAAATTGTCGTTAAAAATCGTCTCGTGTAACACCGCCTTTAGGGAAAACATACTCTAATTGGCGGAATTGGTAGTCTCAGGCAGGATCATTGTACTGCCACCACTACTTACTCTTACATACAGTACATAGCTAGTGCCATATTAAAGAGAGTCTATTGCAGTGAATTATTCAAGAGAGTAGGATGGAAAATAAGTGACAGGATTAAATCTATCATCCATGAAATGAAATGAGGTGGAATGGACATTATGATTAAGTGAATGAAATGGGAGGCACAAAATGATAAAAGATTTGTAAAACCAGTGAATTTTAGACATAAAACAATGAAATGAATTGAAATATGTTAACAGTGTAATGAGTGCACAGCTGCAGTCACTGGGTTACCTGTGCATCAACATAACCATCATCATCTCCAGGTAACTTGTGATACTTGACAGAACTTGATCTGTTCTTCATAATTACACGTATTGTTTACAGCTAGGATGAAATACATTAACATTCTAAACATTGACTCAGAAAAGATGAGAAAAAATAACAATGACCACCTCTTTACAATGACCACCTCTGATCTTTACAATGACCACCTCTGTACAATGACCACCTCTCTATAATGAACATCTCTCTATAATGAACATCTCTGTATAATGACAACCTCTGTACAATGACCACCTCTGTACAATGACCACTTCTGTACAATGACCACCTCTGTACAATGACCACCTCTGTACAATGACCATCTCTGTACATACTATGTATAACCGTATACTATGTATAACTGTTTCATGATATATTATATATTATATGTTATATTTATATATTATATATATTTATATATATTATTCGTACTATTGTAATTTTTTTATAATATTCATTTGATATATTTAGACTTGTTAATGTTAAAAATTAGCTTTTGCAATACTTGTAATCAAATAAGTCATGCAAATAAAGCAAGCTACAACAACAACAACAATGACCACCTCTGTACAATGACCACCTCTGTACAATGACCACCTCTGTACAATGACCACCTCTGTACAATGACCACCTCTGTACAATGACCACCTCTCTACCATGACCACCTAGAGCTCTTTCCACTGGCCACCCCTTTTGTAATCTTTACAGCAAGGAAACTTGAAATATTGAATAAAAACTTATAGATGCAGAATACCATTTTTATTATTAATTTATAAACCAGGAATAAAATCGCGAACCCCCAAACACTTTCATCTGACTCGACCTGATGCCAAAACATCAATCAAACTTCAGAAATAGTATCATTTACAGAGAAAATTATACATCCTACTCACTTTTTCGTCTTTAAACTATATTATCATAACTTCTACGCTGCAGTTTCAAGTAACTCACAAGACTGAGAGGTCCAATTCTTCTTATTTGTCAGATTGCCTTGCCGCGATATGCGGAAGCCATCTTGGAACTTTTAAGGCTTGACAGCGAGGCTGAGCACAGGAAGCCCGGTCCGTGTCCTTTACAGCGGCGCCCTTGAGGTATGAGGAATCGCTCTGGCCTTCCCCAACTCGACACCCTACTTCATTCAAGGTCACATCATAACTACCCCTACAATCCAATAGAACCACACTTGTTTTAAATGCCGGAATGAATGCTTTATTGTAAAATACACTGCAGCCAGAAAGCTGAATTACGTATTAACTACATTGATGAAATGTATACATTCCATTAGATTCCATTAGAGATTTCCGATTTACGGGCTTTGGCACTAATAGTGCCACATACTAATTAGCATATGTAGCTATAGTGTGAGCAATAGTGCGTACTAACACTTACACCACGTATCAGAAAACCCTCCACTCCGAATATACATTTGACATCTTTTATCATTTTTCTTTTCCACACTGACTGAACAGCATTTTCGTATTTTAGACAAAAGAAATAGGCTGTTTTAGTGTGGACGGATAGCCTGTGAACAGGTTCTGGGGCAGGAGAAGGGCTTGTCGTAGCAATGCGTTTCCATATAATTCAAAACCGTCGGAAGGCAAAACAAATTTTTGTCAATAATCTTTTTGGGCAATTCGTTTATCTTTTAATCATCAAAATTAGCTAACAAACTTATCTAGCCCTTTATATGCAATCCCCAGGGACCATATTACCAAATAAATGGCTTTGAATAGGAGGCTAGACCAGACAGTGTCCAACACGGTACTTTTGTAGGTTTTAGAATAGTTCTTGTGAAATTATGATGGATAATACAGTCAACCCAGCCTACAAGAGGATCGATTATCCAATTCGTGGTCCGTTATCTCAGCGATATGAAGAAATACGCTCCGAATTGGCGAAGGTATTGCGCGCCCCGGGAGCTGACCTGTTCTAAGTGTTTCGGTCAAAGACCTCAAAATATTATTTGACCGGCAGTTTTCAATATTCGGAAATATCTACGAAAGAAGACAGGCTACTCGATTGAAAGTATTCTATCTTTATTTGGAAATGGTAAGCGATTACTAGTTAGCGCTGTGATGACGAAGTAGCTCGACTGGCTGGACATGCTACGCACACAACGCGCGAATATAAACGACACTTAGAAAAAAAATTCTCTGGAGTGCACGCACTTTATCCGTGAAATACTACTAACTTTTTAGTGCGTAAGAGAATTTAGTCATCATCTGTTTTAGTCATCGACCAAGAATTCACTCAGGTATAAAACTACACAAAACTACACACTTTTTTTTATTGATTATTGCACCATATTTACAGATTTTTTTATAATTATGAATAATATACATACAACAGAGTAATTAACAAATAGAAATTATGGAACATATAAAGTTTGTGCACAGTAGCCGAATTAGCATAGCTTTCGTGTTCTGCTTCAGTAGTATCCACTACTTTGTACAAAATACTTGCAATACTTTTTCCAATTTTGCGGCCTTTCGAACGTTAGAGTGTTTACAATATATCCGTGAAAAGCTTTGTAAAGAATTGCACTAATTTGCACTAATTCGTAAACTAAAGGACTTCGCGCTATTTAGTACAATTTAGTTCGCTAACTTTTTCACAGATATATTGTAAGCACTCTATTGCCATACACTAATCCCTTTAACACAAGTTTTTGCTTCTCTCAAAACGCTAAGCGTTCCGTAATTTGCATCAAGTGTTGGGATGTATGAAAACATGACAAACTAAAACAAAAGAGCTGCATCATGCATCAATGAGTTGTCGACCACCGTATCCGGCTGAAAAATATACTGATTTGAGGCTTATATTTGACAGCCTTAAAATGATTCAGTAAATCCGAAAACGCTACATTATATCACCTTTTACCAAAATTAAACCATACTAATTTTTAAACAATATTTATCGAAGAGATCTTTAAATATTGCAATTTATGTAACAATACAGCGAAATTTGGGCAACAGACGCAAAATCAGCATGTCCATATACATGAGTTCGGCTCACTTTTCTCGATATCAATCAATGTGATTTCTCTCGTCTCTTTCAGTAGCCAAATTAGTCCAGACCCAGGCCTCTTTTTACCCCACTCCGCTTCGGTAAAGCAGAGTTCTGTTTTACCGAAGCGTAGCGGGGTGAAAAGAGGCCTGGGTCTGGACTATAGCCAAATTTGATATCTTTACAACAATTTCAGATGAAAAATTAGCTTAGATGTGCTACTTTTTTTTTAATTGTAGGAGATTCAAAAAGTTGTTTTGTTTACGCTTGATCAGTTTGCAGTTAAAATCTCTCATCGATGATATCTTGAAAACGCTCTCTCAGAAATTGATTTAATTCGCTAGAGCTAAAGGCAATGATGTTAACTACAAGATCACAAGAGCATTTTTCAAGAATAAGCCTAGAACTCATTAAAATCGAGAATATGTAAAAAGGGGAATTCGAAAAGGCTTTAATAATAATAAATAATAAATTAAAATATCGAATACAAAATACTCTTACTTACCTTCAAAGTCTTAAATGACTGTGCTCCTTCATATCTTAGTGAACTTGTAAAGCCATGATGTCCCACCTCGTTCCCTTAGATCTAAATCATTTAATCTCTTAACCAGAGGTTCTTTCAGACTAAAATCGTATGGCAAACGAGCTTTTTCAAATGCTGCTCCTGAGCTGGCTATGCATGGAACAGCATTCCTTCAGACATCAGACAATCGGTCTGGATATTTCTTGTTTTAAGCGCGAACTTAAAACTTTTCTTTTTAAAAAGGCATACACTAGTAATTAATTTTCAATTTAACTTTTAATAAACATACTTTTTAAAATTTTAATCTAAACTGAAGTTGTGTTTGTAATGTATGTGTATAGATCGTGATGCGGTTAAGAGTTTATAACCTAATTTCACTTACTTATATTGGCACGTGCTGGTTTCGTATTGCCAGAATTTCGGAAACTGAGACGCTAAATCGCAAAAACTCTAATTAGACAGTACCAAATAAGTTTTATTTCACGGATTAAGTGCGTGCACTCTATCGTCTATACAGTTTTCTATATCAGCATCACAGCACTAACAATAATCGCTTGCCATTTCTAAAAATAGAATACTGTGAATCGAGTGCAATTGTTTTTTATGAGAAATTTCCGAAAATTTAAAACTGCGGTCCCCTGGGGAACATGAGTTGAAGGATCAGTGAAGGAGCGGGTGAATGGAAGAATGAATGAATGAACATCATTGAATTAATGAATGCATGTATGTATTAAAAATGTAAAATACACTGTCTCATAAAGAGCACACCCCTGTTAAAAAATGAAATCAGTGGAATCATCATCATTACCATCATCATCATCTTACAACTTACAAAAAATTATGGATATCACGACAAGTGCTGGAATAATTAGCCAAATGAACTTAAGGCCTGGACACATGCATGGTGCAACATTTCTTGAAACATTTGCTGAAACATTGCACGCAACACAATATAATGTTGCAGCATGTGTCCACCCATTCCAATGTTTCACAAAACGTTGAGCGCAACAGCTGCAGAAGTAGGGTCGAGTTCAACTTCTGCAACTGTCCAGAACTGTTGTGCACAACATTATTGCACAAGATGTTTCAGAGGTGGACCAACACGGCGCAACCGTGACTTGCACGCAGTGTTTCAGCAAATATGTTTCAGGAAAAGTTGCACAGTTTGCCTGGGCTTTTATCAAGACCGTTTTATTTCAGGGTGTAAAAATGCCATTCAATAAAGTCATTGGGCATTTTGGAGACCCACAAGGTCTTGGGGCACAAAAACCAATCACATTTGTTAGACAGGTATGTATTCTAGCTACAGCAGTTTTTGTACTGGTTTTCATAAACCTGTGAAGCTCCGTGAAACACAATTAGCATATACGCGTTTTTCCAAACGAATCTTAAGAAAATATCCCATCTTAAATTTATTGTCATTTTTCCTTTATTACATCTTATGAGCTGGAACTTTGCACTTTCACTAATATCGAGGTGCTCTTTCTATTTCTGACGTTCATTTTGATGGTGCCTCTTGATTAAGGGGAGATAGGGTAACGTGACCTGTTAGTGCATATGGCCTATTACACGCCCACAACATGGCAAGGTTTGACTTGCACACATATGAAAACTGCTCTGTGCCTGAAAATCAGCACCATGATTCCGATCTACACAGAATTTTTCAACCCCCAGTTTTCTTAGTCTCTTTCACATTTGCTTGGGGTTTTGTCATGCAAGGGTTGAGAAGCATTGCATGACCACCTTTTCTCTTAGACTCAAAAACATTTTGAGCAATAGTTGGAGAACACCATAGTCTGTGTAAAACCACTACGTACCCACCCCTCCCCCTGCAGGGAAAACATCAGGGGGCCACTCTTCCCTACCCCACCTCCCATTTTTCCCTGCAGGAGAGGGGTGGGTAACAACTGAACACAGGAAACCGAACACAGGCTATAGGAACACCATCAAAGGGTGCATGGGAAATTGAACTATACACCCCCAACAGATAATTTGTATAATATTAATTAATAGGTCCTCAGCTTACTGATGTATCCTGATCTACTGATGGATGATCCTAGATTTCCTCAAGATGTCAAGGAAAGAGCGAAAGAGATTTTAAGCCATAAGAGTGGATATACCATTGGTGAGTTAAGACGTAGGGTCAGCAATAATTTATTAACGGAAACTGTGATGATCCCCTAACATACATGTAATTAAACTATGTAGACTCAGACTCAGTGTCATTAATAATTATATTAGAGCAGATTTCACATAAGTGTGAAATGGACTGCACTGTGCCGTGACTGTGTCAGTGCTGTGAACAAAAACATTTGAAGATTTCTGCCGTAACTGCGCTGCGACCGTGTGGTCCATTTTCACAGTTTTATGAAATGTACTCTAAGTTTTAAGTCACTGAGCATGCTCGTAGTATTTCGAGCTGTGAACCAACATCCCACATGGCTGGGTGACGTCCAGCACCATATTCACATTTTAAGTCACTCACCCAATACATGTATATTCTTTGTTTGTCTTTGGTTTTCATCTCTTTGAGCAGTGACAATCACATTACTCAACTGATAATTTCCATGCACTATTTTTCCTTGAATATTTATAATTGCTTACAATAACACTTTAGAAAAAAAAATATATTATATATAATGAAACATACGTAGTAATAAAACGTATAGATCAGTAATACAGCACTTAGCAGGTGACAAGAGCCTGAGCACTCAAGAAGTGTGGAAAGCCCTCTTAGATGACTTGCCTTCTGTTCTCTATACTTAGTCAGTGTTCTTTTCACTTCCTCCATACTGTATTGCTGAAAGAACCTGACTGAAAAAGCTGTTCTATTTATATAATAATTGGCATATTACGCGCGCTCTGATTGGTCGAACAACCATGTGTGATTAGAGTACACACACATAGATGGCGTCATCGAGTCTTATGCGCTCTGATTGGTTGGAATGTTTCGATAAATATTATATAAAACATTTTTCCGTGCGTCTGTACTCTAATCGATGCACAGATGACGTCAAAGTGTGGTGAGAACAAAAAAGTACGCCACGAGACGAATCTATTTGTAAACTATTTAATGTCTAGCTATCATAAACTATGAAAGTTGAAAAATTCCAGTTACTATAACATCTTTCCCTGAATTGAATGTGAATATGGTGCTGGATGTCACCCAACCATGTGGGATATTGGTTCACACAGCTTGAAAACTATGAGCATGCTCAGTGAACCAGGGCATAAACTAATAATGCCACAATGTTTTATAAACACGTTACTTACTTTCCTTGAATCGCATATTTTAATTCATTACTAGGTTCTTATACACCATCCCAAGGAATGCCTTTAGTAAGACAACATGTAGCAGATTTTATTACACAAAGAGATGGTTACCCTTCAAATCCCTCTGACATATTTTTAACAAATGGAGGGTCAGTGGCAATTGAAGTAAGAATTCCTGAAATTCATCAAGTCTACAAATTGCATGGTTTCATAATGTGTCTTGTTTTTGTAGATTATATTTCAAGGTATGCAAACAGGTGGTGTTGGTAATGACAGAGAAGGATATTTTGTTGCTTTGCCCCAGTATAGCCTTTATAGAGCAAAGATGCTTGAATTAAACTCATATGTGGTAGGTAGATACGTGGTGTATATATCACCCATAGTAGAGTGTCTGATTTTATTTAAGTAAATTATTAAATATATATGTACTAAAGTGTTCATAAGTAGAAAACACCAACATGTTGTAGATACCATATTATCTGGATGAAGACAATGACTGGCAAATCAACATCCAAGAATTGGAAGAAGCCTTGCAACAGGCCAAACCTCATTGTGTACCAAAACTATTCGTTGTGACCAACCCAGGAAATCCTACAGGTATTACCTTTAAGATCATTGGTGAAGACAAAGAAGGATTAATTAATGCTCCTTTATGCCATCCCTCATAGTTATATCAAAATATTACATGAATCCTGACATGATTGCTGACTGAGCTAGCTCTGTTTGATGGGAAAAAATGCCAGACACTACTCAAATGTGTTGGATAAAATTTGGCTATGTGCCAAGGGCACATAACCGCTTTTATTATAAATAACATTCATTAATGAAATGGTCAAATTGACCTTCACATAACCAATCCGATATGTGCCCCATCAAAGGTGAGGGCTACAAACCGCCAAACAATATAACAACTAGATGACTGGATGGAATGGGGAGGAGGGTAAAAATTTGCAAATGAAAGCCAAGAGCTGAAAAATGAAGCTACCTACTTTTCATGGCAAAGCTCCCCTAGAGGGGGGTAACCAGATAATCAATTCCAACATCTTGGCCCCAGGCCTCCCACTGTTTTACATCAGTCATTCAAAATGAGGGATAACATAAAAATTATTATTGCTAACAATAATACCCTATAAAAGATATTCCAAACAGTGAACAGCATGCTATCTACCCTCTTTTCAACCACACTGTCTACCAGGGGGAATGCCATCTACATGTATAATTAAAGGCGCTCAAAGAGCTCATGTGGTTACTCCAATTTTTTAATATTTAGTTGCAAATAGTTGTACTCTGGCTACGGGAGTAGCTACAATCCCCGCCAATGGCGAAGTAGCTCGTGGATTGACCGAAATGACCACAGGAAGCCCAAACAATATATTTTAGTAAAATAACGAGTTTTCAATTTCATTTGAAGACAAAAATCTAAATCAATAAATCAATAATTTTTTTAGCGAAAATAGAGTCATTAGCTATAAAAGAAAAAAAAATGTGTGAAAAAAAAGTGAAAAAAAAAATCAATCACCGTCGTGGCCGTGGCTCGAACCCTAGACCTTTCGCTTGGGAATCCATGGTTTATCCACTCGACCATGCAGAAGTTACACGTTTTCGGATAGTGAATTTTAGTATATTTATTGTCAGTGTGTTTACAATACAAATGCAAAAATGCTTCTTTCTAAAATGTCGCTATAAATATAAAAGAAATTGCTTCATAAAACACTAATCCAATAAACTAACTCAATATCCCTTTCTGTTGCTGTTTTCGGCTAGCGGACTCGATGGCGGCCTTCACGGCGCTCGGGACGGCGGCTTTCAGTCCTTTCAAAATGCCGAGTCTTCGTTTGTTTATCTTCTTTGACTCTTGTCAGTGATGATAGAGTACGAACACTAAAAGCTTGGTTGACTTTGATGTTGGAGTGAAAAAGATTTTTGTTGCTGGCTTCTCCTTTAATAACGTCTGTAATTTTTCGTGTGTATCAGTGGACATGTCTGAGAGTGCTTATTCAGTCACGCTATATATGTTCCATGTTCAGTTTGTATCAATTCTAGAGCATGTGTTCTCCGACACGTTTATCTGCCTTTTAGTAACGACAGTAAAATTCATTGATTTTCCTTCTAGCTAGCTATTTTGAAACATATGTTTTCTGTGTTATCCAGAAGATGGGCATCGGAAGATCGGACCGATCTCGGAAAAGAGTCGGGCGTTCGGGTGTTACAGACTTCCACCCTTACATCGCGCCATAGCATAGTGGTACTCCGTCCTTTAGACGGGAGTAACCACAAAAAGGGGTTACAATAACCATGCATAACTCAATAATAAAAATACTCTCTGGCAGCTCAGACAAGTAACTTTTCGAATTACTTTTAGGACATGTATTACCTCGTAAAAACATTGAAGATGTCATCAAGTTTTGCCACAGATATCACATAGTATTATTTGTTGATGAGGTATACCAAGAAAACATATACACGGAAGAGTTGCCATTTTATTCCTGCCGTAAGGTATTGCTGGATATGGGACCTGAATACAAGGATCTCAAGCTGATCTCTCTTCATTGCACTTCTAAAGGATTTTATGGAGAGTAAGAACTGATGGTGAACTGTTATTACAATTTTCCTTTCCATATCTTACCATGTCAGTCTATCCTTGACTTCAACTGGCCTGTGGACAATGGCAGCTATAGTTAAGGTGGCTAGCAGCAATTTTATCAGAGTGCACCTACTAAGTACTAAGCTTTTAAATGGCTATTAGTCTTAATAATTCCAATTAGCCTTAGTAGACTAGATATTTCTATCACAAGCTGAGCAAGGATTGAACTTTTCAAAACTGTCTAGTTCACTGAAATTGACTATATTGTTTTGATCTCACGATGTCGTAGTAATCATTTACTACTAAATATCTGGAGAAAATGTTCTAAACTTTTATAACGACATCAAATTTCAAGTTCTACAATATAATGAAGGATGACAAAAACCTATGAGAGCATTTTGGAGAAGCAACAAATACTTTGAGACAAAAAATTAAGATTTTCCCTTCTTGTTATTTTGCCATCAAAATCAGCACTCTGAGTTTATACAGGGTGGATCCAGGATTTTGCAAAAGGGGGTGTCCCAAATATGGCTCTTGAGAGATGACGTCCCATCCAAGATGGCGGCCTCCTAACAATGGAATCTGATGACGTCATCTTGTACGGCGCTAGGGGGTGTCCGGTGCACCTATGGACACCCCCCTCGATCCGCCACTGTTATATCCATTTATTATAGACCTGTATGCTCTGAAAAATTGCTGTCAGCCATTTTAATTAACCTGCTCACTCCTGGGCGGCAGCTGTTGTCATCACTAAGTATACTTATCCCCCATGTAGTTGTTAAGTAACTGACTGTCTTTTTGTATTTTCTAAGATAAAATTCTGTTGATTCTTTAATTTCTGATTGATTCTTTAATTATTTTTCTCCACTTCATTTTAGGGCATGCTCACGTGGAGCATACTTTGAGGTCCATGGATTTGATGATGAAGAAAAACATTGTTTTTTAAAGAAACTAACATTAAGTTTATGCCCAAATATTTTAGGACAGGTAACTAACGTTTTAATTTTCTTTAAACTAAAAAAAAATGATTTTAATGTCAATGATATTTAGGTTTTAGTCTGTGAACAGGCTCAGGGGAGAGGGGAGAGGAAGAGGAAGGAAAGGGGATTGGCTTTTCCCCTTCCCTCCCCCTCTCTCCTCCCCCTCCCCTCCCCTGAGACTGTTCACAGGCTATTTAGGCTTTTGTAGTAAGAGTTTCAAAAGATTTTTCCATACAGCAGTGTGATTACATTTTATAGAAAAAATTCTTGACATTTTTGATGAAACTCCTACCAAACATCACAATATGTGACATATAGTAGTGATAAAGTAGGTATAAGCACGGGAATTTTTGATCAGCACAAATGAACTTATACTGAATGGGATTCCATAAGTTGTAAATTTGTATATGTAATAGGACTCCATGCTGTCCAATTTGAAAATAATTGGACGAAGAAAATTCCGAGGACTCCCAAAATTGGACGAGGCTGCAGGCCGAGTCCAATTTGGCAGTCAGAGGAATTTTTTGAGTTCAATTTTTTCAAATTGGACAAGCATGGAGTCCTGTTACTTATTAATTATATATCTGCCTCTAAATCCAATATTATGAGCACTTATCTCTATTTTTTGGTAAACTGTCCAATTTCAAGTGTCCAATTTAAGAAAAATTGGACAGTTAACCAAAATTAAAGAAAAATCTATCTGTTGGCAATATGTGATTTAGAGGCAGCTATATAATTATAGATATCAATCAATCAATCAATAACCTTTTCACAGCAGCATATCCACATCGTGGTTCTTCATCTGCTGGTACTCACACTCACTACAACTACATTAGATATTTTTACAACACTTGATACTAATCTCGCAATCTGATTGGTTGATTAGAGTGTGTCAATAAGAGGACAGACACACTGCTGATGCGTTTCGGTGTGTGTGCTCGTTCTGTTGGATTCAAAACTCAAGTGGAATCACAAGCACAAAAACCATCTTCAATTTGCTAATTTGCATATGATGCACAACTCACATGTTGGATTTTGCTCAGGGTGGAAAAACCAGAGAACCTGGAGAAAAATCCCTTGTGGCATGATATGGTAGAGAATAACAAACAAACTCAGTTCACACATGATCTAGCTCTCGAGCTGGGACTTGACCCAGACCACAGTGGTGGATGGCCAGTGCTTTCATGATTGCCCAACCATGACACCCATAATTTTGGTCCTTTGTATAGGTATGTTGCTGTCAGCAACCACCACAGGAAGCCCAACTGAGGAGCAAACAGATGGACTAATGGAATCTGGCTTAACTGAACTCTACTTGTAGTTAATTGCCATTAAAGCTAATCTAATTTCATCTTGTTAGGTTATAATGAGTTTGATGTGTAAACCACCCAAACCTGGTGATGAGTCATACGATTTGTTTATCAAAGTAAGGGCATCATCAAAATTATATAATAGTCCAGTTCCGAGATATGCTTCACCTGACACATACAAAGGATTTAGAATAAGGCCATACCTGCTAAAACTTTTGTCTTGTTACGAATGACTGAGCTTTATGCACGTAGCCTCATCTTGATACTTTTATATGTGGCAAGTGAAGTGTATATCAGAAGTCGGCTATTCTATTTTCAGGATTATTATTATAGTTATCATATTTTTTGGTGAGTACTACCATTGTTATGGTATTGAAATGAGAGAACAAAAATGGCATACTAGTGTATTATTCTGTTTCAGTCATTGTTATTGATAAGGTATGAAACACAACTCCGACTGGAGTCACCTCCGATACCAAGTAGTGGGCAGCCAGCAGAGGTGCCCCTGCACCTAGGCTGAACTGGGTGGGGATAGTGCGTCGTGATCTCTCTTCAGGCCCTGACTTTGATTTCTTGACCAAGACAGTAATGCATGTTAAGGCATCCTTTTAATTTATATATATTAGCAACCAATCAGAACTGCCTATTTTTTCCGTCACAAGACATTCCCTTGTGAAAGGAGTCATAAATAACATTTCTTCAACAGAATATACATATTCAATGACTTTGCATAGTGAGCTATGATCAAAAGTCAACTTCTCCTATGTTAAGGAAGAAATTTGAGGGAGAATTTATTTTTTGATCAAAATTCACTTAGTACATTGTTTTTGAATGTCTTCAATTAGTACTTTGATCATTAAGAACATTGGCATCAGTGCACCATTCTATAGTCTATGTCTCTATTGTCATCATCAGATGATTCCAGTATTGGAAAAAAATACAATTAAAATCAAATCAAATACTTCACACCTGTTCAAAGATATGTCCGCGATAAATCTCAATCCACAATCTCAATCCAAATAGCCGGTTGCAGCTGTTAATGGTGTTAAAATATACTTTACATTTTTAATTATTATTATTATCATCATTAATGATCAATGCCATTTGAAATTGAATCATTGTGATCACATTATGTATACACTTGTTTGTGTTTCTGTGTTCAGGAAAAAACAGCAGTTTTGGAATCCTTACGTGAAAAAGCTGTCATGACAACAGAAATACTTAACCAACTTCCTGGGGTTTCATGCAATAAAGTCACTGGTGCAATGTATGCCTTTCCTAAAATTGCTCTCCCTGAGAAAGCTATTGAAGAGGCAAAGGTGAGCTTTATATTCTTAGGAGTGCAATGTACGGAGCATACAGAACATCTAAGTTTGAACAGTTAGTATGGGACCATACATCAAAAACTGTTGCCATTGCTGTAATGTACTGGTCTCCTTTGCAGCAATTTATAGGGTTGTCACACAACATTCCCTCCCCACAAATGGCTGTTTCTGGGGAAGGAGTGTTGACAGTGTGATGACCCTAAAAATGGCTGTCAAGGAGACTAGTAAATTTGGGGTAGCTCATCTCTCATCTCCCTTCTTTGCAGAACAAGGGTTGAATAACAAAGGGCTCAGCTCAGCGTGATTGAGTCGTAGGCATATAAGGGTGCTTTGATTAGAAGACAGTTATAGAGTTACATACACACATGTAGCAGCCACCATATATATGATATGTCTGATCACAGAGCACAGCTTAGGTTGAAACTAGTTTGTTTTTACTGAGGGAGGAAAAAAACAGAGTACCCAGAGAAAAACTCTCAAAGCAAGGGAGAGAATCAACAGCAAACTCAAGCCACACGTGATGCCCAGTCTGGGAATCAAATCCTGGACCACAGAGGTGACAAACTGTGGCACTCGCATCACTCGGCCCCCTTACTTCCTAGCGATGTATTAGACAGAGCAGATTTTGTATCAGTGTACAATATTGGACTGCACCATGCTGTAACTGTGACAGTGCCACCGTCTATAAAAACATATCGACATTTTTCTGCAATGTCGTGGAGTACAGATCCAAATGGTCTACGTGTTAGAAATAAGATAATGATTTGGATGAATTTTATGACATTTTTAATGTTCACAGACATGTTTCGAAGTACCGGACCTCATCCTCAGTGTGACTACAATTACAACGAATACAGCATTTATAGAAGATATTGCATAATTGAGAATGCAAGGCATTAAATATTAAGACTTAAATTCACATGCGAGACTTGTTGGTTTAAGCTGGGCATTTGCCATTTGATATGCATGGCTTCTTTTAGCTTAATAGTTTTTGTTTGCAATTTTTGTTGAAAATTTAATTATGTACATTTAGTATTATTACTTTTTCATAGCGTCAAGGTGTAGAACCTGATTATCTTTATGTTTATGGTTTACTAGAAGAGACTGGTATTTTAGTCATTAATGGCGCAGGATTTGGTCAACGGCAAGGAACCTCACACTTCCGGTAAGAACCTTCATAAAAAGGAATTATTTCTTTCATTTATTAATTCATTCATTCACTCATTCATTGTAAGGAATTATTCCTTTATTCATTTGTTTATTTCTATTTTCAGTCATTCATTCACACATCAATTTATTCATATCATTCATTTTGATTTTTCATTCAGTTTTTTCTTGATTATAATTCCCAAATTTCCTTCCTTTCCTTCCACTTGGTTTCTTTCTATTTTATTTAATTCATTTAATCATTCATTTTTCCTTTCTTTCTCTTATTTTCAGAATTACTATCATTACCCCTATAGAAGATACAAAACCAATGTTTGAAAGGCTAAAGAAATACCATGAAGAATTTATGAAGAAATACAGTTAGTTAGTTAGTTAGTTAGTTAAGTGCAAAAGAACATGTAAGAGATTGTTAATGATTAGCTAATTATTGTACTTGTACACAATTTCATGTTTGTTTGCATATCGTGTTTCAATACCTCGTGGTTAGGACGTTTTCAGTATATTCGTAATCAGCAGTCATCAGTTTATTATATTCAGCAATGTAATTTCGTAATTCAGAGTACAACGGAGGAAAGAGGTACGATTTTCCTGTTATTATAATTTTATATTTGTATTAGCCTTGATTAAGTTCAATCATTGATATGTAACTACAATTGTAGCATCTCGTACTTGTACGAGTTGTTTGTCATTATATACATAACTGCATTTATTGTAGTATGATTTTACCATTGAAAGTTATAATTGTAATTATTTAAAATCAAGTAATATTTACAATGTAGGCTCACTCTCCTTTTGTGTGATCTCCGTTTTTACGTGGCTCAATAAACTTATCGTAATGACAGTAAACGAGAGCCTCAGTCATTGACCTTCCTGCAACTCGGCGAAACAGGGGCGGCAACGCAACATTATCATCAGAATTGCGTCTCCAGCCACAACAGAACATTAATTTTTAAAAAACACTAGGACTGAACCCTCTACATTTATACACGGGAAAATAAAGGGGAGAGCTATGTTTAAAATCTAGAGTGAGTCAACTCAAAATTGTAATTATATCGCTGATTTTTTTACAAACTCATTTAATTATTAATGATTAATAATTCATTAGAAAGCAATAGAAATCACTACCATAACATAGATCTTTAAATGGGATAAACACTTTTCTTAGTTTTAATAAATTTCATCTTGGATTTTCTCAGCTAAAAATGATCTAGCTTGGGAAATTCTGGTCAAATATATTTGACAACTAGATCATTGTTTCATAAGTAATATAACTAGAACTCAAGGGTGTTTTATATCAGGTTTGAAGATTACCTGCCTAGTAAACATTAAATCGCATGAAACATTGAGATTTGCAATTCGTTACGCAAAGAGATATGCTTAGTAATTTTGGCACTGAATATGCGCCATAGCCTTTGGCTCGGATCTTTATACACCAATATCATGTGCCCATTATTTTTATACAATTTTAAGTGTCATATTTAACAAAAGATGGAATCACAATACATGTAAAAATACCATGCATGTAATCTAAAAAAATTGTATCATATTTTGGCAAGTTTTATAACATGTTAACCCTTTCAGTACCAAATGTGGACAGCATTAAGGAGGGAGCTATTGTTGTCTGAAGTCAACATCTGTAACCTATCATAAATTCGATGGAGAAACTGTACACTGCAATATCCCCATCCGCAAACAACTTCTTTTAACTTTTGGACTTCCTGTGTCAAGGAGAAAGACTGGAACTTCTCTCATATCCCCAGTTCTCTCTCTTCCCTGTATCCACAGGATACCCAATGCAGAGTAGCATGTAGACGATCCACATACAAGTATAATGTATCCCCTATTTCACTCTTACTTTAGTCAAAGTCTGGTATATCTTCAAAAGAATATCCTCTATAGCCTTTCCATGCATAATAAGCCAGACGGACGTGGTAAAATCCAGGTATAAACATGAGTGATCCAAGAATAAGAAGAGGATATGTCCTGTCAGCATACTGCAAAACAAAAAATACACTTAATATATTAGCCCTAGGCAACTCAACCTTCTTAATATTAGTAACTTAAAGCAGATACTCCACTCATCACAGAAATCACTTGCAGCGGTCATTTTTTTCTATTAATTTAATAAAAATTAGAACTGAGGTCTATAAATGTACCTTAACATCAAAATATCCAGTAAATAGAAGAGAGCCAATTACCAGAAGAATTGTCCCTACAGAGAAAAGAACTGAAGCAAGGCAAATGGCCTTCCAAGGTACTCTAGGAGGTGGTTTGATAAACTGAAAATATAAAGGAATTCTATGAAGTCACTTTTAAGAGTTTGGAGAGTAGTCTCAAAAATTAATTAAGAGTTGATTATTTAAATGTTTAAATTTTAATTAGCAAGGCTCTATCTATTATTGAAACAATACAAAAACATTAACTAAGACAAAAACATCATTTAAATATAACCAACCCTAAGAGTTTTTTTTAAGCTGGATTGTATAAATATGTAATTAGTTTAATTTATACTATGATTCCTGGGAAAAAAGTGACAGAAATACATGTAGGCTTATATAAACATTTGAAAATCTCTCTGAGATTGAGAGCGATTTTGTTTGTCCAACCTTCCAAGTTCCTTAGGGAAAACCCTGGGGGGGTACTCCCTATATTGGTGTGCTAGGGATGATCGTCGTATTTTTAGGGGTTGAAATCGCCAATTTGGTATTTTTTAGGGGTCGTCAGAGAAAATCCAAGGTTTTTCAGAAAAGATGGTATTTTTTAGGGGTACAAATCAAAATAAACGAGACGATTTTTTTTACTTACTGCCTTTTTATTAGAACACTGTTAAAATCAATTTGTTTGATTTTTTGGTATTTTTAGGGGTATTTTTGAGCTGTTAGGTATTTTTTAGGGTTGAAAATTTTGGCATTTGGGTATTTTTTAGGGTATGTTTTGGAGGTTTCCGATAATCATCCCTAGTGTTTTGACCCTGAAGAACCCCCCCAGGGGGAAAACATACTCTAATTGGCAGAATTGGTAGTATCAGGCAGGATCATACACCAAATCGAAATATGGCGGCAAATTTGAATAATTATTGTTTCATACTGACTAGCCTCTCATTCATGTGAAAACGCTTTTGTGTTTCCACGTGAACACGAGGCTAGTC
This sequence comes from Telmatactis stephensoni, assembly GCA_029948255.1. Classification (NCBI taxonomy): domain Eukaryota; kingdom Metazoa; phylum Cnidaria; class Anthozoa; order Actiniaria; family Isophelliidae; genus Telmatactis; species Telmatactis stephensoni. The sequence continues at coordinate 122,852 of JALIZF010001383.1, read as the reverse complement.
AGTCCAGAACAATAGTTATTCAAATTTGCCGCCATATTTTGATTCGGTCAATTGTACTGCCACCACTACTTACTCAGACATACATACAGTATGTATACGTAGCTAGTGCCATATTACTGCAATTTTCATAATAATGCGAACTCTGACCTTCAAACAGTCCGTTGGAATTTGGTTTTTCGCTTCAAACAAACAACCAAAAAATACTCAATAAAGATCCCTAAAAACCCATCAAATGACTTAATATGATCTTTAGATGATCTGTAACAGCTAAAAATGATTTTGGTGTTAGTTGAATATATGTATTTTTGATTTTAAAATTTGATTGACGGAAGCTAATTGGGCAAAAACCAGTTGAGTGTTTACATGTCCGAGTTTGCATGATTTTGAAAATTGCAGTAAAGAGACTCTTATGCAATTCACATGAATTATTCAAGAAAGTAGGATGCCAAATGAGTGACAGGATTAAATCTGTCATCCATGAAATATAATGAGGTAGAATGGAGAATGGGCATTATGATTAATTAAGTGAATGAAATAAGGCACAAAATGATAAAGGATTTTAAAAAACTAATAGATTTTAGACATAAAACAATGAAATAAATTGTCTGAAATATGTTTACAGTGTAATGAGTGCACAGCTGCAATCACTGGGTTACCTGTGCATCAACATAACCATCATCATCTCCAGGTAACTTGTGATACTTGACAGAACTTGATCTGTTCTTCATAATTATTACATGTATTGTTTACAGCTAGGATTAAATACATATTTAACATTCTAAACATTGACTCAGAAAAGATGAGAAAAAATGACAATGACCACCTCTTTACAATGACCACCTCTGTACAATGATCACCTCTGATCTCTACAATGACCACCTATGTACAATGACCACCTCTCTACAATGACCACCTCTGTATAACGACCACCTCTCTACAATGACCACCTCTCTACAATGACCACCTCTTTACAATGACCACCTCTTTACAATGACCACCTCTGTACAATGACCACCTCTCTATAATGACCACTTCTTTACAATGACCACCTCTGTACAATGACCACCTCTGTACAATGACCACCTCTGTACAATGACCACCTCTGTACAATGACCACCTCTGTACAATGACCACCTCTGTACAATGACCACCTCTGTACAATGACCACCTCTGTACAATGACCACCTCTGTACAATGACCACCTCTGTACAATGACCACCTCTGTACAATGACCACCTCTGTACAATGACCACCTCTGTACAATGACCACCTCTGTACAATGACCACCTCTGTACAATGACCACCTCTGTACAATGACCACCTCTGTACTATGAACCTCTACTATAACCAACATCTCTCTACCATCACCATTCACAAAGACCACTATAGTGACCTCTACATGCTACTTTCCATTGGCCACCTCATTTGTAATTTTTAAAGCAAGGAAACTTGAAACATTTTATGAAAACTTATAAATGCAGACTACCATTTCTAACCAGGAATAAAATCGCCAATAAACCCCCAAATGCAGTTGTTGTATCACTAAATTCATGTCATTTCACTCTGATTCGACCTGCCAAAACCTCAAACTTCAGAAATAGTATCATTTACAGAGAAAATTATACATCCTACTCACATATTCGTCTTTAAACTATATTATCATAACTTCTACGCCGCAGTTTCAAGTATAAACTCACAAGACAGAGAGGTCCAATTCTTCTTATTTGTCAGATGCGGAAGCCATCTTAGAACTTTTAAGACTTGACAGCGAGGCTGAGCACAGGAAGCCCGGTCCGTGTCGTTCACAGGGGCGCTGTTATCTTCTGACCAGACATTGCATAGGAGGCTAGACCAGACAGTGTCGAACACGGTGCATTTTTTAGGTTTTAGAATAGTTCTTGTGAAATTATGATGGATAATACAGTCAATCCAGCCTACAAGAGGATCGATTATCCTATTCGTGGTCCGTTATCTCAGCGATATGAAGAAATACGCTCCGAATTGGCGAAGGTATTGCGCGCCCCGGGAGCTGAGCAAGAGCTGACCTGTTCTAAGTGTTTCGGTCAAAGACCTCAAAATATTATTTGACCGGCAGTTTTCAATATTCGGAAATATCTACGAAAGAAGACAGGCTACTCGATTGAAAGTATTCTATCTTTATTTGGAAATGGTAAGCGATTACTAGTTAGCGCTGTGATGACGAAGTAGCTCGACTGGCTGGACATGCTACGCACACAACGCGCGAATATAAACGACACTTACAAAAAAATTCTCTAGTCTATATCAGCATCACAGCACTAACAATAATCGCTTGCCATTTCTAAAAATAGAATACTGTGAATCAAGTGCAATTGTGTTTTTATGAGAAATTTCCGAAAATTTAAAACTGCGGTCCCCTGGGGAACATGAGTTGAAGGATCAATGAAGGAACGGGTGAATGGAAGAATGAATGAATGAACATCATTGAATTAATGAATGCATGTATGTATTAAAAATGTAAAATACACCGTCTCATAAAGAGCACACCCCTGTTAAAAAATGAAATCAGTGGAATCATCATCATCACCAACATCATCATCATACAACTTACAGCTTACAAAAAATTATGGATATCACGACAAGTGCTGGAATAATTAGCCAAACGAACTTAAGGCCTGGACACATGGTGCAACATTTCTTGAAACATTTGCTGAAACATTGCACGCAACACAATATAATGTTGCAGCATGTGTCCACCCATTCCAATGTTTTGCAAAATGTTGAGCGCAACAGCTGCAGAAGTAGGGTCAAGTTCTACTTCTGCAGCTGTCCAGAACTGTTGTGCACAACATTGCACAAGATATTCCAGTGGTGGACACACGGCGCAACCGTGACTTGCACACAGTGTTTCAACAAATATGTTTTAGGAAAAGTTGCATAGTGTGCCTGGGTTTTTATCAAGACTGTTTTATTTCAGGGTGTAAAAATGCCATTCAATAAAGTCATTGGGCATTATGGAAACCCGCAAGGTCTTGGGGCACAAAAACCAATCACATTTGTTAGACAGGTATGTATTCTAGCTACAGCAGTTTTTGTACTGGTTTTCATAAACCTGTGAAACTCCATGAAATACACTTTATATTAGGCACTACTACACTCTAATTCCCTTGTTTTCTGTTATATTTATCTGACTAGTATTGTACACTCTGATACACTTTGCTTCACGGGTTAATGAAAACCATGCTATGACTCTAAACAAAAATACATCATGGTCACATGCAGTATTTGGCACTGTTATGGCAGAAATTTTAAATGGTTTTATAGACATCACGGCAATTACACGCCCACAACATGGCAAGGTTTGTTGCACACATATGCAGGGCTGTCAACTCTCCTGGATAAGCCGGGAGTCTCAAGATTTTGGACCATATCTCCTGGTCTCAAGATTAGAGGCTCAAATCTCCCGGATAATCGCTCGAATCCAAAAATCGCGGCCATTTTAACTAAAATATCGTCTTCTTTTTAGAAATATCGTCTCCTCCCCCCCCAACCAAGATAGCACAGTGTAGCCTCGAGCACGTTTTGTCTCACTTTGAGTCTCCTCTCTTCTCTCTTGCTCCCCCCTCCCACTGAGCATGAAAATCGACCCAATTGTAAGGAAAAAATGTTCATCTCCAGGTACGAAAGCCTTGGGGGTTGACAGCCCTGCATATGAAAACTGCTCTGTGCCTGAAAATCAGCACCATGATTCCGATCTACACAGAATTTTTCAACCCCAAGTTTTCTTAGTCTCTTTCACATTTGCTTGGGGTTTTGTCATGCAAGGGTTGAGAAGCATCACATGACCACCTTTTCTCTTAGACTCAAAAACATTTTGAGCAATAGTTGGAGAACACCATAGTCTGTGTAAAACCACTATGTACCCACCCCTCCCCCTGCAGGGAAAACATCAGGGGGCCACTCTTCCCTACCCCACCTCCCATTTTTCCCTGCAGGAGAGGGGTGGGTAACAACTGAACACAGGAAACCGAACACAGGCTAGGAACACCATCAAAGGGTGCATGGGAAATTGAACTATACACCCGCAACAGATAATTTGTATAATATTAATCAATAGGTCCTCAGCTTACTGATGTATCCTGACCTACTGATGGATCATCCTAGGTTCCCTCAAGATGTCAAGGAAAGAGTGGAAGAGATTTTAAGCCATAAGAGTGGTTATACCATTGGTGAGTTAAGACGTACGGTCAGCACTACTACACAGTGAACCAGGGCATAAACTAATAATGCCACGATGTGTTATAAACAAGATATTTACTTTCCTTGAATTGCATCTTTTAATTCATTAGGTTCTTATACAACATCCCAAGGAATGCCTTTGGTAAGACAACACGTAGCAGATTTTATTACACAAAGAGATGGTTACCCTTCACATCCCTCTGACATATTTTTAACAAATGGAGGGTCAGTGGCAATTCAAGTAAGAATTCCTAAAATTCATCAGTCTACAAATAAAATTGCATGGTTTAATAATGTCTCTTGTTTTTGTAGATTATATTTCAAGGTATGCAAACAGGTGGTGTTGGTAATGACAGAGAAGGGTATTTTGTTGCTTTGCCCCAGTATAGCCTTTATAGAGCAAAGATGCTTGAATTAAACTCATATATGGTATGTATAGATACGTGGTGTATTTAACAAATAGATTCCATCTTTCCGTGCGTCTGTACTCTAATCGATGTACAGATGACGACAAAATGTGGTGAGAACAAAAAAAGTATGCCACGAGACGAAGTCAAGTGGCGTGACTGTTGTTCTCACCACATTTTGACGTCTTCTGTGCATCGATTAGAGTACAGACGCACGGAAAAATGGAATCTATTTGTTTTATATAATATTTATCGAAACATTCCAACCAATCAGAGCGCGCATAAGATTCGATGACGCCATCTATATGTGTGTACTCTAATCACACAAGGTTGTTCGACCAATCAGAGCACGCGTAATATGCCAATTATTATATAAAATTAATATCACCTATAGAATGATTTTATTTAATTTTATTAAATAATGTAATATTTATTACATTATTACATTATTTATTTATTTAATAAGGTGTTGATAAGTAGAAAATACCAACATGTTGTAGATACCATATTATCTGGATGAAGACAATGACTGGCAAATCAACATCCAAGAATTGGAAGAAGCCTTGCAACAGGCCAAACCTCATTGTGTACCAAAACTATTCGTTGTGACCAACCCAGGAAATCCTACAGGTATTACTTAAGATCGTTGGTGAAGATAAAGAAGGATTAATACCCCTAAAAGAGAATGTTCCAGACAGTGAACAGCATGCTCTCTACCCTCTTTCTACCACACTGTCTACCAAGAGGAATGTCATCTACATGTACATGTATAAAAAGGAGTTACAATGACCATGCATGACTCAATAAATACGCAGCTCAAGTAACTTTTTGAACTACTTTTCAGGACATGTATTACCTCGTAAAAACATTGAAGATGTCATCAAGTTTTGCCACAGATATCACATAATATTATTTACTGATGAGGTATACCAAGAAAACATATACACTGAAGAGTTGCCATTTTATTCCTGCCGTAAGGTATTGCTGGATATGGGACCTGAATACAAGGATGTCAAGCTGATCTCTCTTCATTGCACTTCTAAAGGATTTTATGGAGAGTAAGAACTGATGGTGAACTGTTATTAATAATTACATTTTTCCTTTCCATATCTAACCACGTCTATCCTTGAATTCAACTGGCCTGTGGACAGTGGCAGCTATAGTTAAGGTGGCTAGCAGCAATTTTATCAGAGTACAGCTACTACTAAGCTTTTAAATGGCCAGAACTGTTATTTACACGCCTTCAGGGGCCGGTTGTACAACGGGTGAATAGCGCTATTCAGCAGATAAATCCTTATCCTGCAGATAAAATCTATACAAAATCTATACAGTGGATAATTCGTAATAAGTGGTCAGTAAGTGGTCACTAAGTACAATCCCCCATGTAGTTGTTAAGTGACAGACTGTCTTTTTGTATTTTCCAAGATAAAATTCTGTTGATTCTTTTTCTCCACTTCATTTTAGGGCATGCTCACGTGGAGCATATTTTGAGCTCCATGGATTTGATGATGAAGAAAAACATTGTTTTTTAAAGAAACTAACATTAAGTTCATGCCCAAATATTTTAGGACAGGTAACTAATGTTTTAATTTTCTTATAAACTAAAAAAAATGTTTTTTGTATATGATGCACAACTCACGTTGAATTTTGCTCAGGGAGGAAAAACCAGAGAACCTGGAGAAAAACCCCTCGTGGAATGATATGGTAGAGAATAACACATCAAACAAACAGTTCACACATGATCTAGCTCTCAAGCTGGGGCTTGACCCAGACCACAGCAGCATATGGCCAGTGCTTTCATACTTGTAAAAACAAACAACAACACAAAATGCATCTATTATGAATTCCTGCCGAATTTTCAAGCATGCACAATGTATTTTTCACCCGTGTCTAGGTAGGTTGCTATGTCAGCAACCACCACAGGAAGCCCAACTGAGGAGCAAACAGATGGACTAATGGAATCTGGCTTAACTGAACTCTACTTGTAATTAATTGCCATTATAGCTAATCTAATTTCATCTTGTTAGGTTATGATGAGTTTGATGTGTAAACCACCCAAACCTGGTGATGAGTCATACGATTTGTTTATCAAAGTAAGGGCATCATCAAAATTAGTCCAGTTCCAAGATATGCTTCACCTGACACATACAAAGGATTTAGAATGAGGCTACGTGCTAAAACTTTTGTCTTGTTATGAATGACTGAGCTTTATGAACATAACCTCATCTTGATACTTAAGTATGTGGCAAGTGAAATGTATCTCGGAAGTCGGCTATTCAAGTCAGGATTATTATTATTATAGTTATTATCATTTCTTCTGGTGAGCACTGCCATTGTTATGGTATTGAAATGAGAGAACAAAAACAATGCACCAGTGAGCTATCATCAAAAGTCAACTTCTCCTGCAGGCAGTGTTAAGAAAGAAATTTGAGGGAGAATTTATTATTTGATCAAAGTTAACTTACATTTGTTTTTGAATGTCCTCAATTGGTAATTCATTAAGATTGGCATCACTGTACTATTTTATCATCTATGTCCCCTTGATATCGTCATCATCAGATGATTCCCGTATTGGAAAAAAACAATTATAAAATCATCAATGATTTTGGAACTGTTCATAGGAATGTAATAAATCTCAATCCATTGCAAACTATGCATGGATTGAAATGGTAGGTTGCAGCTTGACTCCTGTTTTTGTTATCAGGTCACAATGTCTTATGGAAAGATATACAATGGCTTTCTTGCTTCTGGTTGGCTGTATTTTCTATGGTGTGGGATAAATTAACCCTTGTACAATTGTATCTTTGTTCAGGAAAAAACAGCAGTTTTGGAATCTTTACGAGAAAAAGCTGTCATGACGACAGAAATACTCAACCAACTTCCTGGGGTTTCATGCAATAAAGTCACTGGTGCAATGTATGCCTTTCCTAAAATTACTCTCCCTGAGAAAGCTATTGAAGAGGCAAAGGTGAGCTTTATATTCTTAGGAGTGCAATGTACATGTATGGAGCATACAGAACATCTAAGTTTGAACAGTTAGGATGGGGCTGTAATGTACTGGTCTCCTTTGCAGCAATTTATGGGGTTGTCACACAACATTCCATCCCACAAATGGCTGTTTCTGGGGAAGGAGTGTTGTGTGATGACCCTAAAAACGGCTGTCAAGGAGACTAGTAAATAAATAAATTTAAATTTAAATTATAATATATTTGTTGAAAATTTAATTACGTACATTTATTATTACTTTTTCATAGCGTCAAGGTGTAGAACCTGATTATCTTTATGCTTATGGCTTACTAGAAGAGACTGGTATTTTAGTCATTAATGGCGCAGGATTTGGTCAACGACAAGGAACCTCACACTTCCGGTAACAACCTTCAAAAGAAGGAATTACGTCTTTCATTTATTATTACGGTATTCATTCATTCACTCATTCATTGATTCATTTACCAATAATTGGTAAAGGAATTATTCCTTTATTCATTTGTTTATTTCTATTTTCAGTCATTCATTCACACATCAATTTATTCATATCATTCATTTTGATTTTTCATTCAGTTTTTTAAAATTATAATTCCCAAATTTCATTCCTTTCCTTCCACTTGGTTTCTTTCTATGATATTTATTTCTTTTAATCATTCATTTTTCCTTTCTTTCTCTATTTTTCAGAATTACTATCCTTACCCCTATAGATGATACAAAACCAATGTTTGAAAGACTAAAGAAATACCACGAAGAATTTATGAAGAAATATAGTTAGCTTTTATTTAAGTGCAAAAGAACATTAATTTTTAAAAAAACTAGGACTGAACCCTCTACATTTATACACGGGAATATAAAGGGGAGAGCTATGTATAAAAAATAGCTTTAAAATCTAGAGTGAGTCAACTCAAAATTGTAATTATATCACTGATTTAAGGACACTTTTAAAGTGCTTTTCAAACTCATTAATTATCCATTAGAAAAAACAATAGAAATCACTATAACCATAACTTACATAGATCTTTAAATGAGATAAGGACTTTTCGTATTTGTTAAAAAAGATTATCTTGGATTTTCTAAGCCAAAAATAATCAAGTGTGGGAAATTCTGGTCAAATATATTTGCCAACTAGATCATATTTGTTTGATAAGTAATATAACTAGAAGTCAAGGGTGTTTTAGAGTGATTACACTTAACCCGTGAAATAGTTAGTAGACTACTAGTTACTAGTAGACCTTATTTCTATAATTGTTTTCTTTTGTATCTATTGAACTATTACACGCTGACATTCAGTTAGTGTTTCACAGGTTAAGTGTAATCACTCTATATCAGGTTTGAAGATACTTGCTTTCGGCTCAGATCTTTATACACCAATATCATGTGCACGTTTATACAATTTTAAGTGTCATATTTAACTAAAGATGGAATCACAATACATTTAAAAATATCATGCATGTAATCAATTTGTATCATATTTTGGGGAGTTTTATAACTGTTAACCCTTTCAGTACCAAAAGTGGACAGCATTAAGCATGGAGCTATTGTTGTCTGAAGTCAACATCTGTAACCTTTCCTTTTAATAGCTTCAAACCATTAATTTGCAAAAATATTTCTAGCCAATTGGAGATGTATTTGGCATCGAAACTGATACCCATTCAGATAATATTTGGCACTGAAAGAGTCAAACATGTTGAAGAAATTTGATAATTTTATGAAAAAATATTAAAAATTTGCATGAATAATAAGTCCTTATTCTTTATTTGATATTTAGTAACTTGAATGTCCATACCCACTTGCTTGGTAATTTGTTGATAGGAATGGCTGGAACATGAATTGACACACCCTCTTTACCCTCTGCAATTGTCCAATTAAAGTGTCCAGGAAATCCCAACATGGATACGATAGTATCAGGGGTTGTTAATGGTTCTCCTAGGTGAAGTAGTCCAGATTCAGGCCAGTCAAGCACAATAGCATAGACTGCAGACTCTTTGGATGTGTACCTATGGATTGAAATTAAACCTCTTAATAGTCCCCTTCACAGTTCCCTGCACCATGTTGAAAGGTAGCCGTGCCTTTGCATCAAAGCGAGACGAATGGTGAGCGTGCAATGATAGAGACCTGTGAATAATTGTTCTGGGTGTTAAAAAAGGTATCTATCACTGCACGCTCACAGTTCGTCTCGCTTCGATGCAAAGGCACGGCTACCTTTCAAGATGGCGCAGGGAACTGTGAAGGGGACTATTGTATGTACACTATTTAAGAGTGGTGTCAGAACTTTGGGAGGATTTGTATAAGCAAGGAAATCTTAGTCTCCTTTACTGCCCAGCTTGTCAGAGCATTGCATGACATTGAAGGAGAATAGACAAGCCTTGGGGCATCACCTTGGCACACAGCAATGAGTGACACTACAGTTTACAGACTTGTGGAGTTGTAACACTACTTTTCGACCAATCATATTATAGGGAGACTAGCACAGCATGTGCGATCTGTGCCTTCAACATGATCATCATCACCAGCATTGTGTTTAAGAAGCTTACCAGATATTTTTAGTAACTGTGTCATTCTGTGCTCTCCATGGTTTAGTTTCATAAATAGCTTCTCCATTAACATTCAACCATTCTCCCATCTGAAGCAGACGTTCTTGGAAAGCAGGAATTATTCGTCCATCAGCAGTTGGACCAACATTAAGCAAAAGATTGCCACCACAGCTGAAGTCAACAAATTGAATTAAATACTTTTGAAGTTATGATCGGTATCTTTGAGACTGGAGGGGGAATAAAGTAGGGAATGTTTATTTATTTGTTTGTTGTTTGTTTGTTTGTTTGTTTACAAGCTTCGCCACTTGGACAGGGAAGCCCCACAGAGCATGGCTCCACTACAGGGACCCAAAACTCGGGTTTGCCTGGTTGCCTTAATATATGGTTAGTTGAGCAGGGAGTTCAGAGTTCAAGCCCTGGACCAATGGGTGTTGGAAAACTTAACCCAGGATAAAATCTGACTCATACAAATACACCTTTAGAACTGTATCTTACAAATCCCTACCAATTTAACACTTCAAAAGAACCTCCACTCCAAAAATAAAGCTGTATGTACACTTTAGGAGTAAGGATGGCACAGTTGGTTAGTGTGTGGCCTTTGGTGCAAGAGGTCCAGGGTTCGATCCCTGGATCTCACATCCTTGTTTCAACTTCTTTCCTTTCTGTGTAGCTTTAAACACTTTAAATATCCTTAAAATGGAGCACTGATGGAGAGAGGGGAGTAAAATGAGTGCACCATTGACCTCAAGTTTATCAGTTACTCAAATTACTGTCATGAGTTATCAACGTAAAATATGGTTGCTTTATAGTAACTGTACTTTACTTTACCTGACAGTTGAAGCAAGTTGTGTTATTAGTTCTTTTATTGTGTTGTACTCGGCAAGTTGTGTGGCATTACGTCTATACCCCCAGGACATTTTATCTACTGGCATGGCATTCTCCCACTTGTGTTTTAAAAGAACACCTAAAAAAATGAATAGCAGTGAAAGACTATACTACATGCATGGTTCCAGAAAATATCTGGAGTTATGTTCTCCCAGTGAAATTTCTTGGTCATTCATTCATTCATTCATTCAGTTATTTAATTATTTGTTTATTTATTCATATATTCATTCATCCATCTATTCGTTTTCATTCATATATTCATAATAATTTGTTTATTTATTTTTTCATTCATCCACTCATTCATTTCCATTTATTCTTTTATTCATTCAATCATAAATTTTCATTCATTCATCCAATTCCATTCATCCATTTATTCATGCATTTTCAATCATTCATTCATCCATTTATTCACTATAAATATAACATATTTGAGATATAACATGCTCGCTGATTGGCTGGCTACCATGTTTATATCAGAGGACAGAGACATGGCTCTCACAAAAATGTCAAAAATATTTTATAAAAGCAAAATAAAACGATCACTTATGTGTGTTTACTTTGATATAAACACTCTGGAAGATGTGGAGCACTCACTCACCAGGGTTATAGTGGTCAGCGCAGGTATATACTGAACCATGATGACACATACATCCAGCACCCCAGCGATCATTGACTAAAACAGTGTCCTTCACAGGGCTGTGAAAAATGTTAGACTGTTAGCTAGGGAGCAAGAGTGCCTGAGTGGTTAGACCTCTTGCCTCTCACAGCTATTGTCCCTGGTTTGATTCTGGACTGGGCACTTCATGTGAGTTCAGTTTCTTAGGGTGTTTTCCATTTAGTGGAATCAACCGGCCAGAATGGCCAGTTCTTAAATGGTACATGTCATTTCCTTATAGCTCTGGTTGGAATCAGTCCTAAGAAATCAGACCATTCTGGTGGTTGGTTCCACTAAATGGAAAACACCCTTAGTTTGTTCTCTTCCTTGCTTCAAGGGTTTGCTTCCGGGTCTTCCAGTTTCCTCCCTCCATCAAAAACAAACTGATGAGTTGACAGCGTGTTTAATGTAGTATGGAGTGCATGTGAGAGTATTAGGATTCCTACCTTGTAAAGTGCATTGAGATATTGTGAAATGTGCTATATAAATAACTAATTATTAATTATATATTAATTATTAATACAAGTATTGCTCCTGTTGTCCCAGAAATAAGTCACAGAAAGGATCAAACATTGGCATGAGCTGCCAATAAGGTCATGTCAGAAAGATGGGAAGGATGGAAGAAAGAAAAGAAAAAGGGAAGGATGGAAGGAAGGAAAAAAGGATGGAAGAAAGGATTGGGATGGAAGGAAGGAGGGAGGGAGGGAGGGAGGGAGGGAGGGGGGAGGAAGGAGGGAGGAAGGAAGGAAGGTAAGGAAAGGAAAGTAAGGAAGGAAAGAAAGGAAAGGAAGGAGGGAAAGGGAAGGAAGGAAGGAGGGAGGTAAGAAGTGAAGGAGGAAGGGAGGAAGGGAGGGAGGAAGGGAGGAAGGGAGGGAGGAAGGGAGGGAGGGAGGAAGGAAGGAAGGGAGGGAGGAAGGAAGGAGGGAGGAAGGAGGGAGGTAAGAAATGAAGGAATTGAATTACCTATCATTAAAGAGCCAAGCAAGGAACTCTGTACTGTTCCAATATTCATCAGAGGCTTCCCAGTCTCCATCAGACCAAATATATTCTGGTTTGTATGTGTTAACAATATCATGTAATTCAGGCCCTATTTTATCCTAAAAAAACACCACAATTAGAAAGTCATACTATAGCTATCATGGGCTTTGATTTATTAGAGACTTTGAAGGGCTGGCAATTTTTTAGGAGAAAAGGGGATGAGGCTAGGGGTTGGACTCAGAGTTTTTCCTAGAAACCCCTTCACAGTTTACACATAATTATTAAAGGGTGGGAGATTCTTCATCATACTTCCTCTAAGAGGGGAAGTGCGACAAACAATGTATATGGTGTTTTAAGGTCTCTAACATAGATTGAATCTCGATTGCTAAAGTCTAAACATTATCTTAGTGCACATAACGCCTAAATACAGTATACAGTACCTTGATAAATTGCTGAATCTTAAACCCATATTTCTTGTCATTCAGATATATTGGATTAAACCATTCATATAGAGAATAGTACAAGCCAAATGTAACATTGGTATTTTTACGAAGTGATGATGCAATCTCACCTAAAATTCAAAAGATGTTACTGTGGTATTTAGAGGGGAACCTAGGGGGTTACGAATACCACAATCCCACATGAAAAATTTGAAAATACCGCAATTCCGCACGAAAAAATGGTCAATCCCGCAATCCCGCTTGAAAAATTCGAAAATATGGCTCACCACACGAAAAATTTCAAATACCACTCCCACGGGACCTCACACCATTAAATTTTCTATTGAGCGCCAGAAGCAAAATCCCGCATCTCACAGGCCTAAAAAATACTGCATTACCGCAATTTCAAATCGTTTTTCCCATAATACCGCAGCTCAAAAAAGCAAATACCGCATACCGCAGGGTTTGAGAATCACGCAATACCGCAATTTTTTTGTAAAATACCACAATACCGCACAAAGAAATGGTCAATCCCACAATCCCGCAAACCCCTAGGACCCCCTCTATTTAAGATCACTGATAAACATTATTGAGAACAATAACTGAAACAATAAAGAAAAAATAAATTTTCTCTGTTACTGCATTGTAAACATGAGTCTCAGACATAATTCTCTCCTCTCCTCTCCTCTCCTCAATCTCCTCTTTTCTCCTCTCATTTCCTCTTTTCTTTTCTTTTCTTCTCTTTTCTTTTCTTTTTCTTTTCTTTTCTTTTCTTTTCTTTTCTTTTCTTTTCTTTTCTTTTCTTTTCTTTTCTTTTCTTCATGCCCTGCTTCAAGGGAGTTTACCCTACACTCTCACTTGTGCAATTCTTATTTTTGGCATAAAATTTGTAGTAACCAAATAATTAATGATACCCAATTAATTGTGGTTCTCTTTATAATGACATACCTACAAGATCCCTGTGAGGTCCATTATCAACAGAATTCCAATTCCATGACACATTTGACCTCCAATTAGTCCAGCCTTCATGGTGTTTACTAGTCAACACAAAGTATCTACAACACAACATTATAGTCATCAGAGATGATCATTTTTAAATTATATCAATAAATCAATATTTTTTAGTGTTTTCCTTGGACAAAAAATGATAACATATGTAATTTTCTATTTTTATTAATTTATCTGTGATTTTCAATTTATAATGATAATCACACTGTCAAGCAGCTTTAATGCAAACATATATGCACAGTAAACGTACACTTATTTGTTTCTGTTTTCCAGGAGTTCTCTAGGAATTTATCAAAAAACCCATGACTTTCAAGGATTTTCCAGTAAGAAAACAAAAATCCAGGATTTCCACGAGGCATTTGAACCCATTTGAAACAATACAGCTGAATGCAAAGGAATTTCAATCACACTGCCCTGGGAAAATCATTCATGCAGTGGGGATGTTTTTATAATACATAAAAAGGTGATCTGAGTGTAGGATCCATATAATATTATGATTTGGATTATAATAGATATTTATAATAATTATATTACTGGATTATAATTATCTATTACTGGATTATAATAATCCATTACTAGATTGTAATAATAATAATATTATAATAATTTACTTTATTTATATAGCACTTTATATAGCAAGAATTGATCTAAGTGCTTCACAAAAATAATCTATTACTGGATTGTAATAATCATTAATATTAATATTAATCTGATTATTATTGATCCGTTTTGTCCTGTTCAAACCAGAAACTCTTGTGGCTAATTGCAAAGGGAAGGACTTACTTGGCTCCAGATTTTTCAATCAACCTTGCAAACACATCAGGATCAAAGAACTCAGCTTTGAACATTGGTGCAAAGTCAGCATACGTAAATCCTGGTGGATAATTCTTCTTCATAAACTCAATACACGAAGGGTAATCTCTCTGTTTCCAGTGATTCCAAAACCATTCAGAACCAAAACTAGGAACAGAATAAACTCCCCAGTGCATGAAGATACCAAACTTGGCCTTGTCGTACCATTCAGGCAGTGGTCTCGAATCAAGAGACGACCAAGTTGGGAGGTATTTGGACAATATACACGCTGGAGAAAAGAATACTACCAAAAGTACACAACAGCAGAATCTTGTAGATAGAATAAAAGAGCTAAACATGTTTTCACTTTCCGAGAAACTGTTTCAGCTAACGATCAAGACAAATACTTCATGTATGGTACAGATAGGAAATGTTTATAAGAGGTATCTATTATTTAGAGAGTGCATGCTGTGCTATGAAGTACCTGGCCAATTCAAGCTACAACAGCAGACCAGTTGTAACGAGGGCGCGAGCCTTCAAATACATATTGAAGTTGAAATAATGATTTGAAATAACTTATGATTTTATATCGTGAATTTTTAATTTAGGCTATCCAGATTTTCACAGAAAGTATCTTTAGTTATATAGCGGAGCTTAAAGGCAAAAATCTTGAAAACAAAGAGAGAAAACCACGCGCGCAAAAAAATTGTCACACCGCGCGCGTGCCCGCTCGCTGTTCGTGATCGTATGCCTTTTACGCGTGCTAAAATGTTTAAAAATACGAATTCTTTGAAAGCGTGCTCACTCCTTCTCCAGTACGGGACCTTAAACGCAACTTCCCTGCGCGACTTTTTAGGACGACGGACGGATTGGACGACGGCGACGTCTGTATACGAAAGAGATTGGGCCGAGATTCACGTCGTTCCTGCCAAAACGTGGCTTTGACCGCGCGCGCGCTCACTTAGCCTAGCTACTAGCACGAGCTGAAAACGGCTTCGAACGAGCGCCCAAAATTACCAAGGGAGTCTTTACATTTGTAGTTTGAACCTTTCACATCGTTCTTGATCTGCTTTAATTAAAATTAGTGCGCAAGCGCTAGAAGATATTAGACACTCAAATAAGCAGTTATTTTATTTTAATTTTTTTTAATTCAAGAGCGACCACATATTGCCTTGACTAATATATACTTTCTAACAATTAATTGCGATTTCTGTGTTACGAAAAGCAAGAAAAGATATTCCGAATAGGAGACAAAACATTTAGCATCTGATAAAATTTTCATTTGCTTGATAAGTGATTAGTAGTGCCCAGGTTTATTGAAATCACACTGTGATTTTCTTTCTTCCGAGATCTTTTCTTCGAACCAACAGAAAAAATCTATTTATAATTAAAAATATCTAAGGCCCGGACAAACGGTGCAACGACTGAACATTTGCTGAAACACCGCGCGCAACACGGTTGCACCGTGTCTCCACCACTGAAACATCTCGTGCAATGTTGCGCGCAACAGTTCTGGACAGTTGCAGAAGTAGAACTCGATCCTACTTCTGCGGCTGTTGCGCGCAACGTTTCCCGAAACATTGGAATGGGTGGACACACGCTGCAACATTGTGTTGCGCGCGATGTTTCAGCAAATGTTTCAAGAAATGTTGCATCGTATATCCGGGCCTTTAGTCGCCGCGAACATCGCACAGACATCAATACCAGAGCATCCATACCTCTGCATCAATGCCTCTGAATCAATACTTAGTTTCGCTCTCTTTTAGTATTATGGTCTCTTGATTTGAGATGTAAAGATTTTGTGACAGGGTGCTACTCAACTATATTAACTATATGTACATCGAGTTAACACGTACTTCCTTTACTTCCCTTCGGTGTAAAACCACAGGTAGTCCAAGCTTACTGTTTGTGTTGATTTACTGAATATTATAGGGGGACTTTGAGCATGAGATATTTGGCCTTAAAATCTCAATAAAATTCAATAAAATACTCACAGTGTCTTCTTGTATTCTTGATAATCCCCTGAATGAATTTCAGCCATTTTCGTTCGGGTTTAGCTGACTTTCCAGCTAAGCTAACTGATAATCAAAGTCCAAATTTTAAAAAGCTTTGAAAGTACTAATCTCCAGTTTGCTGATGTTTCAAGCCTTTGGTCTCTCTCTAGCTTTGCTAGTTTATTTAGGATTATTCCTGAAGTAGAAAAATGTGGCCTCCATCCGGCAAAGTAAAATTAAACATCCACTAGAGTCGATAGCTTCTTAACGGTTGCAGAGAAGATTTATTGAAGTCAGCCAGAATGTTAATCAAAGAAAATTATTCTTTTATTTACTCTTTTTAGTTATTATTTACAAAAAACATTCTTTAGACTGGATTTTGATTGGTTCCTATACGTCCCAGAGGATTTGAAACACCATATTAGCATTACAATGAAACTTCGCCGAATAGACTACCCCAATTAGACATTAAAATTATTAAGTGTCTAGGTAGCGCAGCGGTCTAAGGTGATATCTAAAGGTATGGATTAGGGTCTGGATATCGTCTCCCTCCCTGGCCTTCGGGCTAAGACAACTGTTATATGTAGCACCGGGATAGCGTGGAAGGGGCCGAAATCTTCATCCGTAACGTAAGTCGATTCGATGTCTCAGCTTCATAGAATGTCTAGGGAGAATCGTCCCAAAATTAAATTTCTTTTTTATTCCTTTTTTAATCATTCATTTATTTTTCAACTTGTTTCCGGGTGGTGCCTATTTAGGTGTTCCAGGTTCCAATCTAGTTGACGTCGCAATCTTTTTCTTTTTTCTTTTTTTTTTTCTTTTTTCTTTTTTTTTTTCTTATTTTTCTTCTCTTTTTTTTATTCCCAAGGTTTTTCAGTTTCTTTCTCTTTCTTTTTATCTTTTCTTTCTTTTCTTTCTCGATTATAATTACTTAAATATTTTAAATAACAAATTTGGGCTTCCTGTGTCGTAACAAGAAGCATCCGAATTACAACACAGGAAGCCCAAGCAACAGAAATTTGTCCGTTTTCGCCATCAACCCTGAATAGAGATCTTTAATTTGACATGAGTGAGAAACGGTACAGTCCGTACCGTGACCGTGTCAGTACCGTAATTTCTATAAAAACATTCAAAATTTTTGCCGTAACCGTGCCGTAACCGTGCCGTAACCGTGCCGTAACCGTGCCGTAACCGTGCCGTAACCGTACCGTGCGGTGACAGTACTGTTTCCCAGTCACATGAAACCGCTCTATATTCAACAAAGAAAATTTGCAGTTTCTGAGTGCGGACGGAAGACTTATAATTAACCACAACAAGACTTAACCACGCACTTACGCGTTTCAACGAGTTCTGACGAGCTCCTAGGCGATACGTTGCTAAAATAAAGTATTGTATTGTAACAAGAAAGATGCGTTTCAAATTTACCCAAACTATTGTGGTCAGAGCCTTAATTTTCGCATCATTCATTACTTAGCTAAACCATTTTTTTATGATCGACATCATTTCGCGACTTTTAACCATGTTATCGATACTTTAGGGCTGGAGCGAGTATAGATGATTCCATAAGACGTAGTTTCCTTTGTATCGTTCAGGTCGCTCACTTGTAGCGAGTCGATCGGTGTGTGAACGACCACCACACCACAGGAAGCCCAAGAAGCGAACAGACCGACTTACGAAACTATGGAGCGAGATACATGCAAAAAATATGGCGGGATCGAGGGATTTAGGAAAATAATATAATGATAAGATGGCTGGATTGCCAAACCTTACCGTTGAAACCTCCGACTCGGTATTAAACTGAGACGCAGATCTAATTTCGCCCCTTTTCCATTCCTTGGTGTTTCAACTCGGTAAACACGAAACACTGCAAAAACGCGCGAGTAAATTTAGTAACTCACTTATCCGAGTAAATTTACTCAGTTATTTGAGTAACTGCGTACCCTTTACTCAAATAACTGGGTAACTGCGTATCCTTTACTCAACTGAGTAAATTTACTCGGATAGTGAGTTACTATTGACGCATCGATTTACTCAGGTTTTTGAGAAATTTACTCGCGCGCGCGCGCGTTTTGGCAGTGAAGTGGATCTTTGCTGTTTTGTTTTCTTGTTTATGCGTGCTAAGTCAAGGGTAATGAAAACGGGAATAATATAGACATGATTGGACGTATACCAGTTGAAAATAACAGAACACCGGTAAAAGGTGACGAGAATTATATCACAGTTCACAAACACTTCAAAAGTTTTATGTCTAAAGACTTGCCGAAATTGGACCCTCTTCAGAAATTCTAGCTTAGGTTGGAATTGCAGTCAAAGTTTTACATTTCATAGTATTGTGTAAATATATATAATAAAAATTGATCAATATTAGCAGTTGTGAAAAACTGTTTCTCGCAGAAGGTGTAAATGTGTGAGTCAAGCGATAAATCGTTGGAAAATAATATAGAAAACATAAACTTTTTTACAGCATAAAGAATCAGGAAAATGACCCTAAACTCTGGCGGGCCACCCCCGTGTAGCGTTGGTGCTACTACAACCCCTATTTTTCGTCGTGAACAAAGGCTCTTTCTCAATGTCTGATCAAGGCGTAGTGCTGTGAATGCCAAACCTTGAAATAGTTGTGAATTATTGATAAGTTTCTTACGTAGCTTAGACCAAGCGGAACACAGAACTGCCACCTACAGGTAATTTCTCCCGTCAAGTCAAGCGAGCCTACTTTTTGATTTATGTCAAGGGACAGTTTTGGTTCTCTCTAGGATTTAACGAAAAAGTCCACAAGAGGACGAAAAAGTTGGTCTTTAAAATACAAGGAGTTTGAGCGTGAAAAGTAGAGGAGGAAGAATTATCGAGAAAAGAACATTGGAAAGATTGAAAAGGAGATGTCTTCCTCTTGAAACTGACACTTAAAAGGCTGGAAAAAGAGACATTTAAACGCGAAGGTAGGATATTTATATCGCGCGCATTTTGTAAGATGTCTAAATCTCTAAGAAACCAAAACCCAGCATTTGAAAAGTATAAAATAACGATTTTGGGGGTTTTGGTTTTGCTGGGGACCTTTGTAATTTTGTTATGATTTTCTGTACGTTAAGTAATACAAAACAACCAAGAAAACAAACTTTTCACCAAAAAGAAAAATCAAGAATTGTCGCAAATCAAAAACTTCTAGGATAAATCCTTGAGAGCGAGTGAATTTGTGGAGTTTGGTTTCACTTTTCAGGCCACAAGAAGCCCATTGATTGATTCTTGTACGTTAACCTTGAAACCGTCCGGCATTTTGATCAAGTTTCTTATTCTAATACTTTTACCTGCAAACATGTAAGCAGGTTATCGTCCTACGAAAAAATCAAATCCGTCGTCTCTTTTTAAGGCATTTTTGAAGTAAATTTCGTCCTACCGTCTCAGTGACTTTTGAAAACCGCTTCTCCAGTGGGCTTGCCACGGGAAAATTCATCTTTCGTGTTTTAATATGTACATTTATACTGTAGTTACCCGGGAATTTCTCATTGATTTATTTATCAACACTAAAAGGCTAGCTTTGTCAAACGATTAATGATCAGTGAAAGCTAAAGATCAGTTAGATCAGATGTTAGAAGATTTGTGTTTTTTCTTTTTATTTCAAACTGGAAGAAGTTTGAATCTAGAGTAATGCAACTCATCCGTGAATTGTATAAACCTGAATATCTGATATGATCAGTTTGATTGTAATGTTTATGAATCAACTAATCATAACTGTTAAAAAGTCAGAGATTTTGTTAACTGTAGCTATACAACTATCATGATTAATCAGTACTCTGAAAAATTTCTCGAATTAATTATTCCACTTCTGCCACCATTATCATCATATAACGCACGTTTCCATTGGTTGAAAAATCGATTAAATAGTTATTAGCAAGTGACGCATATATAATACTCCTTTTGATTGGCTAATCAAGGTGGAGATAGCGAAATTATAAGTATTCACGTATCTATATATCGAACTAACAAATTTGTTGTCCACTTCTGACACCAAATATAACACATACTCTATTGGCTAAAAGTAGCAATGAGGGGGCAGAATAAAATCATAAGACCGAGGTAATTTTTGCTGTTTTATTTATTTATTTTATTTATTTTTCTTATGCAGGAGTAAAGACTTATCATGAGTGAGGAAGAAAAGAAAGTAGAAGAAACATCAGAAGAACCCAAGCCCGATCCCGATGAAGGAGAAGGAGAACCCAAAAAGCCCTACAAGAGCAAGAAGGGAGCGTTTCCCAAGAGATACATTGTTGCTATTATGGTGTTCCTTGGTATTTGTGTACAGTATGCACTCAGAGTGAATCTCAGTGTGGCGATTGGTGCTATGTGTAATCCTCATACTGTACAGGAAAATGGGTTTACCATACGCAAGGTGTGTTGCGTGACAAGTTACTGGTTGCGTGACTGTCATTTTGTGTCACGCGTGACATGCTTTTTGTTGGCGTATTTAACGGTGGATCGAAGTTCTAGGAAGTAAAATGAAAAATATGAAGGGACTTTGTCAAGGCAGTAGTTTGCGTTGCGTGACGTATTTCTCAGCGTGTCAACCTTGCGTGACATTTTTCGAAGTTATAGATCTGGGCCCGGTTGTTCGAAAGCCGATTAGCGCTAATCCGGGGTTAACTCTAAAGAAAACATTTGGAGTTAATCCTGGGTTAGCGCTAATCCACTTTCGAACAACCGGACCCTGGAAAAACAGTGAAAGAAAACTTGTACAGAAAGTCGCACGGAAAGAAAGGAAATGAAAATAATTAATGTGGATTCTCTCTTCTTTTTAAGATCTCATACATGATCTCTCGTACTTTTCCAAACCAAAGTATTATTTTGTCATTATGTCTAACTGTTTTCATTTTTTACACAGAAAGCAGAGTTCGATTGGGACTCTAAACTTCAAGGTAAGAATTCGCAATCGTGGTATCGCATGCTCTCCTAATCATTAAGATATCAGCTACGACTTGGCAACCTCGAGTTCCTGGATGCTGAATTTCGAAATAGCATGCAGAAGCGCAAAACAACGGCAATGTAATTGATATTGGGAGCTCGAGAGAACCGAGTATAACTGATTATAATGTTCAAACTACCCTCTAGCCTGAAAACAGGCCTCTCCAGAGCCTAATCACTACCTACCCTGCCCTGTCTAAAATGAACGATTCCTAACCCAACTTTCTTACATATCAAGGTACAATTCTCGGAGCATTTTACTATGGTTACATGGCAATGCAGATCCCCGGTGGATGGCTGGGACAGAGATTTGGAGGTACCCGGGTATTCGGTATCTGTCTGGGAATTGCATCGATTCTTACCATGTTGACCCCTATTGCTGCGCGCACAAGTGTGGTTGCTCTTATCGTACTTCGAGTCATCGAGGGATTGACTCTGGTAAGACAATCGTACGTGTAAATCATTTTTAAAAAAGCATTATCATGAAAAATAACAAATATACAGCTGAATCCCGATAACACGAACCTCCAAGGGAAATGTAAAAAGGTTCGAGTTATCGAGAGTTCGAGTTATCGAGGGTTAAATTAGATAGAAAGCGACCTGAAGGGAAACGAAAATCGCTTCGAGTTAGCGGGAGTTCGAGTTACCGAGGGTTCGAGTTATGGGATTCAACTGTAGTCAGTCTTATATTCAACCACGAGGTTTGATACTCCGCGCGCCCTCTAATAAAAGTCTTTGGTAGCTAAATTTGAAGTGCTGCCACGCATTCGGGCATCTTTATAACTCATTTCAAACGAATTCAGCTCGAAATGGTAGCGAATGCATGACAAATTCTCGGCGCGTACGCAAATGACTGTGGTCTAAAAATAGCTCAAATACGAGGTAAGCTGTCACGTCACACGATGTGTGTCACGTTTGTCAGTCTGTCTCCTGGTTATTCATCCTGAATGAACGGACGCATCCATGACACGAACTAAAACTCTTCCTTAAGCGTTAGAGAAACAGTTGTCCCTCTATAGAACGTGTCCTTTTGACCAAGAGTGTACTATATAAAGTGTCATCCTACCCTTATTGGCCTCATGACCACTTTATAGTATACTGAATGTATTCTTTTTGCACAGGGTGCTCTATTCCCTTGCAACCATGCCATCTGGAGTAAATGGGCACCTCCTCAGGAGAGAACCAGACTCTTTACCATCACCGTGGCAGGTACGTACGTATGGGTGTGGCTCGTCTATATTCACCATATATGAATATGGGCGTGACTCGTCTGTATCAACCATATGACATGGGCGTGGCTCGTCTATATCCAAGATATAACCTATGTCTTAATGCCTGACCTTTGTAAATATTTTGGATTTCAAAGATCGTCGAACAGAATCTAGAATTTGTTTGGATTTCATTGTTTAGTTCTTGCACGAATCCTCTTCAATTCACTTCTAGATAAAGGGAACATATCCCGGTCTTATACCACTTATACTGTGTAGTCTTTGTGATTTGTTCTCATTATGTCTTGACATCTCCATAGGATGCCCGGTTGGAACAATTTTGTCCATGCCTCTTAGTGGCCTTATGTCCAAATATGGTTTTGACGGTGGATGGGCGTCAGTCTTCTATTGTTTTGGTAAGTTGAAGTGATCAAAACATTAAGAGCGTTGCCAAGTAGTGCCTCCTAAACAGCTCTGCAACATTTAATTTAACTCCGGAACAAGTAACAGAGATGCACTCACTCTCACGGGAAACCAAGGTTTCTAGGCTCTGGCAAGGACTGAACATACGATGCAATTTTTCCTGCAGCCTTTTCTGCAATCGGTACATTGCGCGGAACAAAGAGTTGCCTCGCGTGTCGTCCCCTGCTGTGTGGCGCGCAACGTTGAAAAAAATGTTGCAGAGGCAGAACTCGACTCTACTTCTGCAACGGTTGCACGCAGTGTTGCAGGGGTGGACAAGTTGCAAATATGTGTGTTGCGTACAACCGATTGCAGGAAAAGTCACAGGAAACGATGTATCGTGTGTATGTTGGAAACTTTAGTCGGTTTACGTTTTTCGGTCTAGCTCCTTAGTGAAAACTTTGAGGCCTGGAATCCCATCCCCGCGTGGTCTCATATTCTTGTTTCGACCTTCGTCTTATTGAAGTATCCCGAAGAATCGTCAAACAAAATGGAATAAAAAACACTGATCAATGGCGGATCCAGGATTTTTCCGAGGGGGGTTCCGTTTTTTTAACCCAGCTGTGTATGATACTCTATTGCTTGGTTGATGTTTGACAAAAACCAAATGGCTTAAAATCTTCAAGGTGGGGTTCCGTGGACCCCTTCGACCCCCCCCCCCCCCCCCCCCCCCTTGGATCCGCCACTGCTGATGGACCTGTTTTCTTATACACATACAGGTGCTGTTGGTTTGATGTGGTTTTTTGTATGGCAAATGTCCATTCACGCAACGCCAGCCGACCATCCCACCATAACAATAGAAGAAAAATTTTACATTGAAAGTGCCATTGCTGACACTCGCTCCAAGAAGGTATTTAACTCCTGTAACGTGATATTACACCAGACAGCAACACGTGGCAGATTTTGGGACGAGCTTTAAAAAGCGCGTGCCATGTTTCACTTGGCCAACTTGTAACACAACAACGTTGCGCAACAAATAGATTCCATTTTTCCGTGCGTCTGTATTCTAATAGATGCACAGACGACGTCAAAATGAGGTCAGAACGAAAAGTACGCCACGAGTCGAAGTGGAGTGGTGTGACTGTTATTCTCACCACATTTTGACATTTTCTGTGCATCTATTAGAATACAGACCCACGGAAATGGAATCTATCTGTTTTATATAATAATCATCGAAACATTTTAAACAAAGAGCAATGACGTCATCGCGTGTGTACTGTAATCGCACACACGGTTCTCGACCAATCAGAGCGCGCGTAATATACCAATTATTATATAACATCACCTGTAAACGACTACCCTTGATGAAGGTTGGTTGTCTTATTTTCTCGGTCATTGAGGTCTCAGTGTAATTACAAAATGGTGGTTTAAACCAGGTGATTGTATACTATAGACTGAGTTTAACTGTGTAACATTTACGATATTTTCTTTTAGATCAAAGTGCCTTGGAAGGCCATCCTTACATCTCCTGCTGTGTGGGCCGTCATCTTTGCTAACTTCACCGCTGATTGGGGAATGTACACTATTCTCATCTGCTTACCAAAATACTTCATTGAAGTTCTGCACTTTGATCTTGCAAAGGTAAACCATTGCAAACACAGTCAATAAGAGAGCAAGGCAGTCATTGCATTGCTCTGTTGTGTTATGTTATGTTATGTTATGTTATGTTATGTTATGTTATGTTATGTTATGTTATGTTATGTTATGTTATGTTATGTTATGTTATGTTATGTTATGTTATGTTATGTTATGTTATGTTATGTTATGTTATGTTATGTTATGTTATGTTATGTTATGTTATGTTATGTTGTGTTGTGTTGTTGTATTGTGTTGTGTTGTGTTGTGTTGTGTTGTGTTGTGTTGTGTTGTGTTGTGTTGTGTTGTGTTGTGTTGTGTGGTGTGGTGTTGGAAGGATTCTCAAAGGAAAGAAAACATCGAAAATACGGTACATTTTGGAATCAACTACCGCGCACTGGATTCAATAAGTAAACTTACTTTGATATAGTATCACCTTCACCTCTTCTTTTTATATCAATTAGATTCTAATTTTTTTTACTTATTTTCCTCGTGTGTTTTAGACTGGTTTCCTGGCAGCTTTGCCGTACGTCCTCAAAGCCATTGTAGGTCCCACCGGTGGTGTAATTGTCGATTGGCTTATTAGAAACAAAATGAGCGTCAAAAACACTCGACGATGTGTCTTTACTGTAGGTAGGTTAATATAACACGTACTATGATTGGCTGTGGGGTAGGTCAGTTGATATAACACGTATTGTGATTGGCTGTGGGATACGTGGGGTTGGTTTACTGTTACCGAGTAGTGGATTTCCTGTGCAGCCTTCCTTTGTTATGTAAAAAAGACTGGTGACTAACAGTTTATTCTCGTTCCCAGGTTGCTCCATTGCCTCGGTGTTCGTGCTTCTCACAGGATACGCTGAATATCCATATTTGGCTGTATTCTTTCTCACTATTGGTGTTGGTATAACGGGTATCAACGCTGCTGGTTATGCAGTCAATATTCTTGATATTGCCCCCAAGTATGCTGGTGTTATTATGGGTGTCACAAACGTGTTTGGTGCGGCACCAGGATTTATCAGCCCGCAGATAGTTGGCATTGTTACACCAAATAAGGTAAAGCTCTAACACAGCCTTCTCTTCCTTCTTCCTCTATTATTTCCTTCAAAAGGCCACAGACTCTTTCAAAGTATATAAGACAAGAGTAGAAGAACAGTACTCTAGTCTCCGGTGTTCTGTGTTCGGGTGTTCCATGTTTCGGTGAATCTAGAAAGACTACATGCACCGAAATAATTTGAACTGATTCTTGAGCCAGACAACAGCAACACATCAACATATTCTCTTCCTTCTTCCTCTATTATTAAAAGGCCACAGACTCTTTCAAAGTAATACTATAGTAAAAGAGTAGTACTCTAGTCTTCGGTGTTCCATGTTCCGGTGTTCCATGTTTCGGTGTATCTAGAAATACTACATACACCGAAATAATTTGAACAGATTCTTGAGCCAAGAAGAAGACAAAATGGTCTATCAGTTATCTCCAGAAGTGTCTGTTTAGAAATAGTTCATGAAATGTATTTCATTTTTCTTTGCAGACGGCAGCTGAATGGCGCATAGTTTTCTGGATAACCTTTATAATGTATATCATTGGTATTGTGTTGTTTGGCCTGTTAGTATCGGGTGACAAGCAGCCATGGGCAACGGGTGAAGACGAAGAAGAAACAGATACAGAAAAAGGCGACGAGAAAGAAAAACAAGAAGAAGAAGGAAAGAAAGAAGAGGAAGAAGCCGAGAAGGACAAAAAGGACGAGGAAGACAAGCCCGAAGAAAAAGGCGACGAAGAAAAGAAGGACGAAGAAGCAGCACCCGAGGGTGGGGAAGAGAAAAAAGATGAATAAATCAAGAATTTTTAATTCATACATAATGAAGTTATAAAGCTCAACTATGGCCATATATATTTTTACTTTGTTTTAAAAGTATTTCAGCATAACAATAATTTAGTGCTTTTGTGAGTAGGTTTTCCATCTGTGAATTAGAATGTTTAGACGCGCGTGTCGCAAAAGGGCGCGAAACACTTAAGCGGTTTCTTCTTTGCATCAGCCAATCACAAACAAAGATTTCTTTGACGTCAAGGTGACGTTACACTAGGCTACAGCTTTTAGTGCAAAATTGTTGCGTTAAACGTTGGTGCGGTTACGATTTATAGCGCGATATTGTTGAAGCAAAACTTTGTAGCACAGATTTTTGAAGGAACTTCAAATTACACAACAACAACTTTTAATGCTTGAATATTGCCACTACACGTTGTACAGAGTAACATCACCTTCACATGAAGTAATGTTTTGAAAATTATTTTTTACTTTACAAGTAACAGACGCGCCCGCCCTTGCATGTAAAAAAGCGCGCCAAACAGTCAAATGGTTTTCTTTGTGCACTAGCCAATCACAAAGCAAATTAGATTCCTCTAAAATTAACAACAGTTGTATTTAGCCTAATTTACTCTCTCTAGATATTTAGTCTGTATAATCTGAGAGAACAAATAAATGTCTAGTTTATAAAAATGGTTTGAAAAGATGTGACATATTATTAGCTCAATTTCGCCTGATATTTTTATCTCAAAATGCCCCTCCCTGAGTAGCGGATACTGAACTCAATTCGCTGACAAAACCTGGACACGGAAATTATGATCCAAAAACTGTGAAAACAGAGATAATAAAGGAAGAGTGGACGAAGCATTTGCCTTCACTAAGGGCCCGTTCACATGAAGGCGAGTTGTCCCTGGTAGCAGGGATAACTCTTTTGTTTTCTTTTCTATTGAGGACACAAAACAAAAGCCGTTATACATCAGTGCTACCAGAGACAGCTCGTCTTCATGTGAACGGAGGATCTAAAGCATGCGTACAGTAACAGATTTGTATGTTAGTACAACGTAACCAAAAAGAATTACAGTTCCCTTCCTTATTTTGATATGTTACTGAAACACTTAAGACCTGTTAAAGACCTGGGTTAATAGTACTTTCACAATTCATTCGTTGGTCATTCAGGTAAAGAAAACTTTTTCTTTCATAGATTTTCGTGCATGAATGACCTTAGCGGTCACACAACCTGTTTTTCTCAAAAAGACAAATGCGAACTACCTTAGAAAACAAGTTTATTTAGTCAAAGAACAGGTCTTTTTAACGGTCGGTTGAATCCTGGTTTCTATAGAGGATTACAACGAAGAAATGTAAAAAATGGCCCGATAAGTGCAGAGAAAGTAGAATTTTTGTGATTTTTTCGGTGTTTCGAAGATGGGTCGAGACGACGGACTCGAGTCAAGCTTGACTCGCTTCCTTAACGCTATGTACCGATGCTTTCGAATCATGTCAAAATTTCTTATTTGTTGTCAGTTTTGTGAATGCAAGTGTAAGCTGCCGCGAAGCAAAAGAAAAAGGAATCACGATCCAGGCCATCGATCAGAATCGATCCACGAAAGAAATAACAAAAACGATGATGATAGCGATGAGCGTGATGATGATGATGGTGGTCGTATCAGATTTACGTTTCCAAAGAGATACATATTGGCTATTATGACCTTTATAGGATTTATGAACATGTATGCCCTAAGAGTTAATCTCAATGTGGCTATAGGAGCGATGGTTAATAACCACACCGTTCAAGTTCGTGGCATGAAGTTTCTAAGGGTGAGATTTTAGTTTTTTTAAATGTAGAAAAAATTGTAACAATGCGACTTTCAAATTTATTGTGATGGTGTTATTGAATTTGTTTATAAATATTTTACAACCTCGTAAATTACAGTAAAAAGAGTTATTTTCACAAAACAATATTACTTTACGGAGCCTCAAACAAGTCAAATTCAACTTAAAAATTCCCCTTTCAATGTGGAATGTCCTCCACTCTGCAATTACATGCAAACAAAGACAAAAACATTCACGCAATGCAAAAAAAGCATAGTTCATAATTCGAAGCGTTATGTCGTTCTGTCAATCGAACTTTGTGGTCGAGATAATACTTAACAATTTTGAAAATGAAGAATCTGATCCTCTATTGAACAGGAAGCGGAATTCAAGTGGGACTCAAAACTTCAAGGTAAATGTTCTTCCTGTTTTTGTAATATAATTCAAGTTAATTGTAGTAATAAAGCTTCAGCTATGTTAACTTCCGTATTCTATTGTTCCAAGGCGTCGTACTGGGGTCATTCTATTATGGATACGCATTTCTTCAAATACCGGGAGCGTGGCTGGCTTTGAAGTGCGGTGGCACAAGAATCTTTGGCTATGCGATATTTATGGCTTCAATGTTCACGTTGTTAACTCCCATTGCAACCAGAGCAAGTGTTTATGGTCTAATAGGAGTACGAGCAGCCGAGGGTTTGGTGTTGGTAAGACAACCCCAGAATGGGGGGGCGGAATATAAATATACTTTAAGACACAATTGTTGATTCTCTACTTCATTTCTTTCTTTCAAGGGAGCAGTATTTCCTTGTAATCACGCAATTTGGAGCAAATGGGCGCCTCCCCTCGAAAGAACAACATTAGTTACTCTAGCTATATCAGGTAAAACTACTTTATTTTCCACATCGAGCAACCCCTCTAAAAGACTATCTTAGGTTGGTTGTATACTTTACAAAAGCAAGGGTGGTGTAGTTGGTTTGAGCGCGACACTGTTCCGACTAGCGAGCAAACTACAGCCGTTGACATAATTCCCTCGAACATCCTCCTCCCCAGTTTCAATTTTGGGTCGCTGGCAAAAAGACGGCAGCTCTGCAGTTTGTTGGCCAACATTGAATGGGGGTGAGGGGGCGCTTATGTGGTTGAGTGTTCGAAGATTCTTGTCTCACGGCTGAAGCTGTAGTTTGGGCTGAGTCGGTGTAGAAAGACACATTACAGGGCCATAGCCACCGGTA
Source organism: Telmatactis stephensoni (assembly GCA_029948255.1). NCBI lineage: Eukaryota > Metazoa > Cnidaria > Anthozoa > Actiniaria > Isophelliidae > Telmatactis > Telmatactis stephensoni. Next base: position 92,918 of record JALIZF010001383.1, on the reverse strand, counting down.
CGATTAGTCAGGTTTCAACCGGACCAACTTTTACCGTTAGAACCATTGTCATTGCAGTTTTGAAGCATGAATTCGTGTAGGAAAACGAAAAACCCGGACCAACTTTTAAAAACCGTACCAATGTTTAAATGGTGGCTACGGCCCCGCATTAAGGGATGAATGGAGAACGACGAGATATTCTTGAATCAGCTCCCTCCGTCCCTCGGGATGACAAACTCATGCCGGACTTTGGCCCGTGGCGGGGGATTTATATAGATATCCCCCCGCGGAGGGGATTTATATAGAGGACACCTACTGAGCTATCGTGGAGGATCACTGTCATGTGAAAGGACACGGGTGCTTACGTTGTTTTGTTCTACACAGGTTGTCATGTCGGTACTATTATTACTATGCCTCTATCTGGTTTACTAACACGATATGGGTTTGATGGTGGCTGGGCGTCCGTTTTCTACTGCTTTGGTAGGTAAACAAGTCATAATTGTCGTATATTTGATGTATTAGGGAAAATAACTAACAAACGATGGCACGAAAAGAATGTCATTCACGTGGGACCAGGAGCACACACAGGCCTGACTGAAAGAAATTCCTCATGAAACAAGGATATTTTTACAAGCAATTTCTATTATTGTAGGTGCTGCTGGGATACTTTGGTTCGTTGCCTGGCAACTAATTGTCCACGAGTCTCCAGAGGATCATCCCACTATATCGAATTACGAGTTGAACCTTATAGCAAAATCGAGAGACAGTTTACATGTAAGTTACACTTACATGGCTTTCTGCAAACATCCAATCAAAACATTATCCATCACAGTCATCCAATCACAGTTTGCATTACCTTTGAATGGCTTTTTGTTGATAGCCAATTAAAATCTCAAACCATCCAATCGCATTTCGTCTTTCAGACAGATAACCCAATTCCTTGGAAAGATCTTCTGACTTCAGTTCCGGTGTGGGCCATCATGGCGGCAAACCTTGCAGCAGACTGGGGTCTTTATACTATACTTATCTCCCTACCTCTTTACTTGATTGATATTTTACACACAGATATACAAACGGTAAGTAGCTATCACTTTCATGGTTTTCATATTCAATTAAATGTCGATTCAGAATATGTAGCTATTAGGTGACCTAAGTCCACCATTTATTCCAAGAGTCCAGTTAGTAAGAGTACTCACTCAATGAAGGTTCGATTATTTTTCTCACCAGATGGGATTCCTGGCCGCTACACCGTTCCTGGTCAAATCATTGTCTGGACCATTTGGTGGGGTAACTGCAGACTTGCTACGTCGACGATATCTCTCTACACGTTCTGTACGACGTCTTTACTATGGTGTTGGTAGGTGGAATGAACATTGTGATACACCTCTCAGTTTAGCTAGCAATCGACTACTCCCACGAGGAGGCGATTAAGCATTTCGGAGAAATTAAATAGGCACTGTCCTGGCTACATGTTACATGCGAAAAGCGTGCGTAACATTCATCTTTATTGTAAAATAATAGTTATGTACGTAACCGATAAAATAACAAGAGAGTACCGGCTTTTCAAAGGGCTAAAATAACTGTAAATCGGAAGAAAGACACGTTCTTGGATTTTCGGGTACTCTTAACTGTTAGCACTTTGTGAAATTGTCCCCTGCCACTGGATGACGAGACGCACTGAGCTGTTGATTGATTGATGGATGGATGGATTGATTGATTGATTGATTATCGATTGATATTGTCTTTTAGGTGCAATCAGCGCTGGTACCTTTATTGTTCTAGCTGGATATGCTAAAACAGCATCTGTAGCCATTGCCTTGATGTGTGTGGGTGTGGCATCCTCTGGACTGTTGCATTCTGGGTATAACGTCAACATGTTAGACATTGCTCCTGCCTACGCATGCGTTATCATGGGATTGTGTAACACATTGGGGACTACTGCAGGCTTTCTTAGTCCCATGTTAGTTGGTTACATCACCGCTAACAAGGTTAGTTCTGCCTAAATACGCAAAGAAATTTAATTGAAGTTCTGGAAAAAAATGAAGAAATTGTATATCATTTCCTTTTCCTCGAGTCTCGTCTTCGTCATCTTCGTTCGTATGATCCTTTATATGGCAAGATAAGTGAATGGTGTTAGCGTTGAGCTCCAGCAATCCACAGGCAACCCAACCTCAAAACTAGAGCGGAGGAGAGTTTAGAAAAATGTGAAATGTTTAGAAATGTTTAGAAAACTAACGTTTCTGTAAGTTAACAAGTAATAACAATATTATTGTTTATATTTCTCTTACAGAAAGTTAACGAATGGCGTGCCGTTTTCTGGATCACTTTTGCTTTCTATGTCCTAGGCACTGTGCTATTTTGTACCTTTATGTCAGCCGAAGTTCAGCCATGGGCTGGAGGTAAAACTAAAGAGCAAAGAGCACCAGTTAGTTTACCAGACGAACCAATGGACGACAGTGGAGAGAAAAAGGAAGATACAGCTGCTAAGGAGATTTAAAACTTGTCCCAAGAAAAGACCGTAACACCGCGGTCACATGTCTGCGCATGCGCGAGATTTCGCGATCTTGACCACAGGAATCCCAAGCAACATTTTTAGATTTTTTTTTGTCATTAGATTTTTCCGTATCATGTCTTTGAGCGGAATTTTAAGTACTGATTCTTGGGGACTAAGTTTGGCTTCTGTGGCATAAGGATTTCAAATAAGCGCCGACAAAGTTTTGTAGGAAAGTTTGAAACGTTTTATAAGACGCGCGCATGCGCAGAGATTTTACTGCGATATTAGAAACCGTAGGTTCCATGAAACCCAGACGTCTAAAAACTGAGCCCATAGAAACCGTTGCTAAGGGAATGTAATGTATACTTGTAGCTAGTGACCAAAGATCTTGTCTAGGCTTTTTAATTAAGATGTTTAACTTCGTTTGTTTGTTTCTATTTTTTATTTATTGAATTAATGAAATCATAAAGAACGATTGACGTATTGTGGTCCCGGCCAACAATTTTGTTACAGGGAACCCAGTGCTGGATAACTTAACTTTATTATTGAAGGGGCAAAGTGGCTACCGGTGGGGGAGGGGGAGGGGAGGGGAGAGGGAGGGGGAGGGTGGGAGGGGGAGTGGGGTTGACTGTGTAGCAATCGTAAAGGGAGATAAATGCCAAATCAGGTAAAGAACGAATACGAAATGACATGATATCCCTAAGAATCTCAGAATTGTCCTCGATTTTTCATCTTTATTTAAAGATGTGGAATTAATTGTAATATAAGTAGCAACGAACTGTTTCCTAGAAAATGAAAGTTTAATGACTATAAACAATACACCGATCCCTCCAATAGTAGCTCCACCCATCAAAGTGTAACATTTTCCCCACACGATGATTCAATGCATAAATGGCTGCTGTTATAATTAGCTAGGTTATACAGATTTAAAAGTATTTAGAACAAATTGATACTGCCATGTAAAATACGTCTTCTAATTTTATATTTTCTGAAAGTTTCGTGGCAATACGCCAAATAGTCACGAAGTTATTTAGGATCACATTTAGAGAGTTTTAATTTGTATGTGATTTTTAAGAGAAGCCCGACTAGCCTCGTTGTGGTGTATTTTCACACTTAAAATTTCCCTGACTTTAAAAGTATTAAAGTTTTTACTTAATCGTATAACACGTCATCCAAATCAGTATCATTTATCATCTTAAATCAATGTTTGTCAAAAAATGGTAATAAGTGTCGCCCATTTATGTATGTATGGGGTCTATGGAGGTCGGACAAAAAAATCGTTCAAAAAAACCTATCGATTTCAGGAAGATTTTATGCATTTATGGGCAGTATTTCTTTAAACCAGAATACATAATGTAAAAGAAATATAAATTATTATTAACATTCGTTAACTCTCGTAATTAACATTTATTTCGAAAAGCTATGTTGATTATAAAATTTTTGGCTTGTTCACATCATTGGTCATAATTGTAATTGTCCGTTTGTCCGGGGTCGGTGTATTAGTTTCCTGTGTTACTCTAGTAGTGGATTTTTCTACAGTAACTATTTCTATGGTGACTGAAAATAGTTTTTAATAAAAGAATGAAACCGTAAGATTGTGTCTGTCTCTTTATTCTTGTCATGGGCCTCTTGTAGTCGAATCGAATTATAGTTGGTAAACAGCGATTTGTTGATATTTTAGTAAATCCCAGGGCGTGTCTTGATCGACGGTAAAACCTAGCCCCTTGGAAACCGTAAGATTGTGTCTGTCTCTTTATTCTTGTCATGGGCCTCTTGTGGTCGAATCGAATTATAGTTGGTAAACAGCGATTTCTTGATACTTTAGTAAATCCCAGGGCGTGTCTTGATCGAAGGTAAAACCTTGCCCCTTGGATTTTGCATCGCGTCTCAAGTTGAATACGAACGTATTTTAGTCGTTCGTTTATAGCTTACGTATGTGCTGATCTTCCATTCGGCTTAAGATATTGAAAATCGCAGACGCTTTCCTAACAGATGAACAGTAACAAACAATTTAGTGTTACTGGAGAATGAGATTTCTTTTTGAGAATACCACTCTCTATTACCGAGAGCTCTGCATTATGTCCCCTTAAATTAAATATCCATGTTTTTTCTCATCAAAGAAACTTCTATAATTGATGTAATGCCTACAACTCGATAGATTACGAACATTTATTAGCCATCCTGACAGGTGAAATCTCCGATGAAGCCAAAAGTATATTACTGGTACTTTTTTCTTCGTAGGCTTTTCGTGCCTTATTAATTAAGGAGGCTCTCGGCCTTTGAATGAACAAGGTTATTTTTTATTTGCAATTTATGAAATATCTATTAAAACTGGTATAAAACCAGTCATTTTAATCCCAACTCCTGGTGGGTGGTCCCAACTCAATCAAAACCTGCAATATTACGGGTGAAGGTCACATTTAACGCCTGAATGGCAACGAACAACCTGAAATGAAAATATTTATCATCGAGTACTTTGTTGGATTTTGATTTCACCGCGTAAATACAGGAAAACAAACTATTTTACTGGACCAAAAAGTAGTATTAATTTAGGCAAAATGCTCTACATCGAAGCAGGTTGAAAAAAGGACAGAAAAACTCCTTACTGAAAACAAATCCGACCTGTGTTATAAATCCTATTTTCGCTCTTTAGTGAAGCACTAGCATCAAGTGGTATTTGCTTGGAAAATCCTTCTAAAAGAGTGTCAAAGTTCGACAATTTGTTGTAGTATTTTCTCCAAGTATGATCAGTTTAATTCCTAAACGCTACGTCCTGTCGTGTTTAATCTTCGCTGGGTTTGTAATTATGTCAGGTTTGAGAGCGAACTTGAATGTTGCTATTGGTGCTATGATAAACAACCATACGATTAACATAGAAGGCAACGATATCCTAGTGGTAAGTTATATCAGGAACAGACTGGAACTATCAACGTCTTTTTTGAACGATAGACCGGTGTTTCTTTCTTTTTTACTTATAACAACAAGGCGGGATTAGGCTCTGCTTATTACTAAAGCGTGTTCTCCCTGGTAGCTCGTGGGATACCTCTTCTATAAAGTGTCCCCAAGAAAAAGAAAGTGTTATCTCCTCTACCAGGGGTATAACTTGCTGACATATAAACAGGGCCTTATTTAGTTATTTGGTTGTTGACGGCCTTCAAAGGAAAAGAGACACCCCATTGATAGCCTTGTTATATAACAATGATGCACATATTTTGTTGAGCGGAAGAAACTCTCAGTTTTTGCTGTATGTTTGTTGATTTCAGCCACCAGAGTTTAAGTGGGACTCAAAGATGGAAGGTAAGTGAGTCCAGTTCGGTCCAGTTCGGATTTTCTCCTTCAGCAAAAACCAGCAATGTTTCCATCTTGAGTTGTGCTTCGTGATCAGGTACAGGTTGTTAGCCAGAGCCTAGTGCGCCATTGATGCCTTCAATCCGGCAATGTTGTAGGCTGCATCCTCGCAATTCAGCATTCCTGTTGCAATTTCAATATTGTATATGATTCAGTATATAGTGAAGAAATAGAAAACGCGCGCACGTGATGTGTGCACATTTAGAGCACTTGGGGATCGATCAGAACACGAGAGAAGTGTTCACGCTTCTCAAGTGTTCTGATCAATCCCCAAGTGCTCTAAATCTGTAAACAGCACAGCGGGCAAGTTTTCTATTTCTTTTATAAAATACCACATTGTTTTTCGAACATATTCAGTATTTATTTACACTGATAAAAAATTCAAAAAGTGCGCGCGCGTGCTGTGTACATATTTAGAGTTCGCAGTATACGCGTCCTTCGGCCAATGAGAGCGCGCGTTATATGATGGTTATTTCATAATTAAGGAATATAAAACGCGCGCGCATGTCTCTGTACACTGTGATACAAACACAATGGAAGATGTAGAGCAAGAGAAAAGCAAGCTTAGGAACACGAGACGTAGCCGAGTGTTTCTCTTGCTTTTCGAGTGCTCTACATCTTCCAGAGTGTTTATATCACAGTACAGAGACATAAGCGATCGTTTTATATTGCTTTTATAAAATATTTTCGACGTTTTTTGAGCGAGCCATGTCTCTGTCCTCTGATTTAAACATGGTAGTCAGCCAATCAGCGCGCGCGTTATATCTCAAATATTTTATAATATTCGACATATTTCACTTCTTTGAATATATCAGGTATCGTACTGGGAGCTTTCTACTATGGCTACATGATATTTCAAATACCTGGCGGCGTGCTGGCAATGCGCTTTGGTGGAGCCAAGCTGTTTGGTGTTGGCATCGGCATTGCGTCCGTTTTAACCCTTCTCACCCCTCCTGCGGCACGTTTATCACCGATTGCAGTCATCATACTTCGAATTGGAGAGGGTCTGGCACTGGTATGAAATCCTGATAAAAATTCACAAAAACGACAAAATACAAAATCCGCTATTGAGATTACGTCATCAACATGACTGCTATGTATACGTTGCATGAATTAGTAATATTTGAATCCATAATAAAGTGCGGCAGCCATGTTGGATAGTGACGTCATCAATATGGCTGTATCGATCGCGTTGTAAAGGCAATCGTGAAATTTTGAAGTCTTTGAAATCCCACTCGTTCAAATTTATTCCAAATTGCATTTGAAACCATATGGTTTCTTATACAAATTATAGTTAAAGTCAGAAAGTGAAAGTGGAAAACACCAATAATTAGTATTCATTTAAAGGCCCACTTGGATGAAAATCGGTGAAAATTGGAAACTGATTATTTCTATATGAAGATTAATATAGTCAAACTAGCTAATCTCCGACAAAAAATCTACATTTTAAGCTCATTATCACAGAGAAATTTTGGTATAAAACCTAAAAGAACAATAGGTATGAGTAAATGACATCATTTACTCACAATTTTCAAAATTATTTAAAAATATGTCAAATAACTTGGCAATTTGTATCCCTCTGTTTTGAATATGAAGAAAATTTTGCTGGTGATTATTGATATGTAGTTCGGTTTAGCTAAGTTTCAAGCCATTTTAGATTTTCATTGATTTTGATCCAAATGCTCTTTTAAATCATTTTGTGTTCCTTCCAGGGTGCACTATTCCCATGTAACCACGCAATATGGGGGCACTGGGCGCCACCAGAAGAAAGGACCACATTGGTGACGGTCTCTGTAGCAGGTAGATCATTAGTGCCAAACAGGGATCCCGGTCTAATCTATCTAGATGTTAATAGTGCATTTCTGTATTACAGGTACAAGCGTGGGGTACCTTATAACAATGCCAATCAGTGGACTTTTAACCAAGTATGGGTTTGACGGTGGATGGGGTTCAGTCTTTTACTGCTTTGGTAAGTTGAGGGTTTCAATGGGGCTAACCGTTAACCCTAGAGGCCAACACCCCATTGAGACCCTCTAAGCTGTAAGCTTACATGTGATCTCCTTCGCAAATGTTAACCATGTGGATTAAGACAGTCGCACACGTTGATTATGTGCAAAGAAGAAGGCTTGCCAGTCCTATGTTTAAAATTGTATCAATAAACTGTAGACGTACATATTCCTCCACCTTTTAAAGATCTCTGTTTTCGTGCTTCACTCAATAAACTGGTGGACAGTGTAGCTGGTGTAGCCCTGTGGTGGGTTAAAAGTTATTTCTTTGATAGGTTTCAATTTTGTTTTTTTTTACGGACATTTATTGACCCCCAAAAAGGATCTCTCGTGGAGTTCCCCAGAGTTCTATTCTTGGACCTCTCTTCTTCATTTTATATGTTAATGATATTGTTTATGCCTCTAGGCTTCTTGAACAGCAATATAACCATGTGATTATAATTTATTATATCTTAATACTTATAATAAATTAAAATGGCGGAAAAAAATGTCAAATGTCAACCAATAAACATTGTTTTTATAGGTGTTTTTGGCTTATTATGGTATATGTTATGGCTGATTTGTGTCTATGAGACACCCTCACAACACCCCAACATCTCTGACGAAGAGAGAATTATCTTGGAACACAACGACAAAGATTTAACTACGGTGAGTAGCAAGCGGGTTATGAATGCGAGACAAAAGTCGTGGCAAAAAGTGTCCCTACACTTCTTTCGTGCTGCGTCACTTCCTGCGTGCTGTATTAGTGAATGGAGCACGGAAAAAGCTGGTCTATTTTTAAATAGAGCATGAAGTTCCCTTTCTATAAGGCTACTTCCACGCTTACGCTTCCGTTCACCCTAAAACGACGTTTTTCGTTTGTATAAAGTGTGAAAATGGAGAGAAAAGATACATTTTAAAATTTACCCGGAATTAATGTGCACGTACCCGTATTCTTGCTTCAGTACACTATACCTCTACATCCAGTGTTCTATGCACACAGAACATATACTCAAATAAGGATGCAATAATTTGACCCCTTTGTAATGACTTAGATTGGTAAGGTAGATGTACCGTGGATAGGTATATTCACATCTCTTCCTGTGTGGGCCATTATTGCTGCCAATTTTGCACTGGATTGGTCGTTTTACGTCCTGCTCATCTCGTTACCAAAGTTTCTGATTGAGATCTTTGACACAGAAATTCATACAGTAAGTGAAAAATTGACTTGGTGATTGCTTTTCATCATCGATTTTTTTTTCTTTGAGTATCAAGAGATAAAGTAGCCATCTTGGATGAACATATAGATGCTACATTGAAATTATTTGTTGAAGTTCATCCAAGATGGCTGCCGTGACGTCACAGCCTTCTCTCAAAGTCCCTTAAGTCTTTCTTGTTGCAAATTCCTTCATCGTTCCTCAGTCCTTTTGCTTTAAAACTTCTCCAATCTTTTCCTTCTATTTTCTCCGTTTCTCAAGCTTCTATTCCTCAAATTCCTCGCTGATCTTTTCCTCATGTCTATACTATCTTTCCATTTCCTTTTTCAACCATTGCTTATCTCTCTTTCCATGATAAGTTGTTGTTTACAAGACGCTTTTGTTTTTCTAGATGGGATTCATGGCTGCCGCGCCATTTTTCGTCAAAGGAATTTGTACCCCAGCTGCTGGCCTTGCTGCAGATTTGCTTAGAAAATACAGCATGAGTACTAAAAATGTGCGACGATGTTTTTATGTCTCCGGTACGTACCAGTAAAGCCTTTTCATAAGTCCTGCATAACTCGTTTCTGCGAAGACCAAATAGGAACTAAACAACGAAAAGAATCGACGACGCGGAACGTCGCAAGCACGTTCTGTTATATTCGCGCGCTGTCGTCTTCAAAGTAAATTAACTGTCTCGATAAATACCCCACGCGTCTAAAACAGAACCATATACATAATGGAAGCGCGTTATCCTAATAATAACTGTTTGTTTAAGGATCCAATATCTTCTAGCGTTTGCGCACTAATTGGAGGACACTATACTCTCACACACACTACCACCAGATTCTAATATTCTATGGACGCAACTCTCAGCTCACTAGTTCATTTTTACTGAAAGAAGAAAACCGGAGGACCTGGAGAAGACCCTTAAAGCAAGGGAGAGAATGAACTAACAAACTCAAGTCAAATGTGATGCCTCGTTCGGGAATCGAACTCGGAATCAAAAGTGAATGCACACCGAGGATTACACCTCTTGGGCACCCTTACTTCCCTGAGACATGACGTCACATATGGCCTCTATTAGATAGCACAGCTCAAATAATGCACAGCTCAAATAATATCAGCAGTAATTAACTGATACATCTATGTTCCACAGGGTCGCTTACAACTGGAATATTGATTCTAGTTGCTGGCTACACAGATAGTGTGGTAGTAGTTGTTGTGTGCATGGCGTTGTCAGGGGCAACGACGTCCATATCGTTTCCAGCCTACACGGTCAATATGTTGGATATCGCACCCCGATGTGCAGGAGTTATTATGGGGGTATGCAATACCATAGGTACTACTGCTGGCTTCCTTAGTCCTATGCTAGTGGGCTTTGCTACTCCTAATCAGGTATGTATGTACATAGAGAATGAACTATAGGAAACTATAGGGAATATAGGGAGTTATTATGGGGGTATGCAATACCATAGGTACTACTGCTGGCTTCCTTAGTCCTATGCTAGTGGGCTTTGCTACTCCTAATCAGGTATGTATGTACAGAGAGAATGAACTATAGGAAACTATAGGGAATCAAGGGAGAATGGGTGGATGTTTAGTAGAAGGTAGGGAAGGCAAAGGAAATATGTGGAAATGAGTAAAGGGAAATAAATGACACTGAATGAAAAAGGAAGGATCAGATGAACCCGGAAAGGAAAGGATGACGGTATATCTGAAAGAAGGAAGGGAGAGATGGATGGAAGGAAGGAAGGAGAGTTAGAGGAAGAAACAAAGTGATTTAGAGCTCGAGAATCGAGAATAAAGGGAGGGAGGGAGGAAGGGAGAAAGGAAACAAAGACGGAAGGAAGCTTAAGGAACAAAGGAAGGAGAAAGGAATGGAGAGAGATGGAGGGAAAGAGAGAAAAAGCGGAAGAAAGGAAGACACCAAGGAAAATAATAAGGGAGGGAGGGAGGAAGTGAAAAGGTTAGGTGGACGAATAAATGAAAACTGTTAACAATTATTAATCATTTGTCGTTGTTTTGCTTACAGACAGCTGTAGAATGGCGAACCGTGTTTTGGGTCAACGGGCTCGTGATTGTCATTGGTACAGTGATATTCTGTTGGTTTCTTGACGCCGACAGACAGGAATGGGACAAAGACATAAACAACCATAACAACCGTGAAGAAATCGAAACACCCAAAAACATTGAAACAGCCCAACCCAACTAAAACAGCTTTTTGGGAAGAATATGAAAATTACGCTCTAGACAGACACAATGGAGCGGTTGTACTTAACCCGCGTGGAATAGATATTTGGTTAAATTGGCAGACTAATTCTACTGTTGTCTTTAACGGGTTTACTGAAATCACCGGCTCGCTTAAAGCCATTTCTCTCTAAAGATACAAATGATACAAATGTTTGGACCTCCTGTGTTCGAAAGTGTTTGATAAGGACTTCTCGCACAAGAAGTCCGACTCCAAAGTAATTCATAAACAGAGTATGGGTTGAATATAAAGTTGCTCGCGGCAGTCAACCTTTCGACACCACGGCAAAACGACTGCGCATGCGCGATTTTTCGCAGGCTTTCGCGCGGTCGTGTCTTGATCACAGGAATCCCAAGCAATATTAGAATTGTTTTCTTTAGATTTTCCCATATCATATACTGGCGTCTTTGAGCATAATTTTGAGCACGGGAGAAAACGGCAAAGTTCTGGAAGAAAAAGACTGGCGATAGAATATACTGTAAAGTCCTTAACCTCATTTTTTGGGACTGAGTTTGGTTTCTGTGGTTCGAGTTTTCGCCGGCAAAGTTTTGTTTGTTTGACGGTCGAATGTTTTCATTGAGGCCCGCAGCATTGAGGAGGACAGGGGGCAGGCATGCGTGGTCATTCTGCCGTGGTGTGCTACTTTTCTATTTCACAGTCTCGGAATAAACCACTGTTTTATAATGTATCTATAACTACTTGCCACAAGCGAAAATAAACCGAACGTATTCCACCAAACATTTGCATAATTATTGCTTTCTTAGTGATTCAGTAAGACAAACAGACAAACAAACAAACAATAATGTGGAAGAAACAAAATTATGTCTAATTTTGTTTCCTACGTACAACGAAATTCTAAACAACAATTTACTTAATTAATTCATACAAGGAAAGAGGAAATTTGTACATTTCTACAATTTACAAATTATATTTTACAATGTTACAATTAAAAACGTTTTTATGGGATAATGATTTGGTGAGAAAGACGACGACGAGAAGTTTCGATATTGATGTAACAACTTTTCGATATCCGTCCATCATCAGATCTATTGACTCACCAACATTAGCAGCTAAGGGGATTTAGTGAAGCCAAGGGAAATTGAGAAATTGGGAGATTGCTGGAATTCCTCACGTAAATAGTGAAAATATAAAGTAAATCCTAATGAGGGTATTTGAATTCTATTGTTTAAGAGCCTTGCGCGCGCAATGGCGAAATTACTATAAATAGCCTTAGCGGTCCCCGCGAACATCGCACAGACATCGTTTCGCTCTCTTAGTATTATGATCTCTTGCTATATTTGCTCGCCTTAGCATACGAGATGCTCGCTCTATCATAAAAGCATCACATTAAATATTACATTTATAAACATTTTTATCTTAGGTTATCGTAATAGTTATCTGAATAGTGATAAAAAGAAGGGCCGGTTTGATTGGCTGTTTTAGCGTGCCCATAGCATACGAGATACTCGCTCTAATATTCAAGAAACGTTTATATATATATAAGATATATGCTATCGTAGGTTCATCCTCATTGCCCTGATTCATCTTAAATGTAAACCGCATTGTTAAATAGGAATCAGCTAGAACTTTGCATTCAAGGAGTCAATCTCAGGCTGGTTATCAAAACTTGATACATGAATTGATTCTAGTTTTTCGTCTTTAGTAATCGAGGCAGAAACTCGTTTCTTTTTACTAGCAAGCGAGCGTAGTTTGAAGGACAGCGATCTTGCAAGGTAATCCAAGAATTCTGCGGTCGTTAAGACACTCATTCCTAGAAACAGACCCAGGTTGCCACCGACTCCACCTGAGCAGATGGAAAATGCCATCAATATGCATCATTATATTTTATGTTCTACTATGCTTCTACATAATTATTATCATTCATTATCGTTCTCATCATCATCAGAGTAATTATGAAAAACAGGGTCAAGTGCGCATCATTCATTTAATGATTTAATCATCATCATCATCAGAGAAATAATGAAAAACAGGGTCAAGTGCGCATCATTCATTATCATTATCATCATCATCATCATCATCATCATCATCAGAGAAATAATGAAAACAGGATCAAGTGCGCATCGTGCGCCGGCCGACGATACCAGTTGATAGTAAAACCGACTAGACAGGGAAATTTTAAAGACGAAAGACTGTTGCCAGTTCACTAAAATTACCTTTACCTATAATTCATCATCAATACCTTAAATTATCATCATCACCATTATCATCATCATCATCATCACCATCAAAACAAAGAGCTAGAAAACTCAAAACTATGAAATCTCATACTCACTTAATAGAGCAAACAGCTCATAGACGGGAACTTGTTTTATTTCATCATAAGTAAAGTCTTCTAAGAAAACATCGATAGAGAGTACATTCTCTCTGGAATGATAAAACAATTATTGAGCACATGTGAATTGGACGTAGGGGCCTTGATATCTTAAGGCCGATTTACACAGTGCAATTTTTGCCTACAACAGTTACATGCAACTTGCTTACGACTTATTTTAGCGGCTATCTACACGCGCGAAACTTTTAGAAAGTTCCAATGAAAACCCGCAGAGATATAAATTTTTGAAATTTGTCAATTTTACAGACAAAATTTGTATGTCTGGGCCATACATTTTCTGTTAAATTTCACAAATTGAAAAATTCATATCTCTGCGGATTTTCATGGGAACTTTCTAAATTTTTTTTACAGATACTAAGTGAAACATGCTTTTTAGTATTTTAGGGATCATTAGGTCTTAGGTTGAAAAAAATTATGCTAATAAGCGGCGGCCATTTTGGAGTCCATTGTTCCAGTGTGTTTTTTAAGGCCCGGAAACCTGATGCATTTTTTTGGGGACGTTAGGTGCAACATACCATGTGTCCACCAGCCACCTCTGTAATGTTGCGCGCAGCGTTGCGGAAAAGTTGGAGAAGTAGAACTCGATCCTAAACCTGCAATGGTTGGGCGCTTCTGTTACAGGAGGGGACACAGGGTGCAACTCTGTGTTGCGTGTAGTGTTGTGGAAAAATTGCAAGAGAATTTCATGGTGTGTCGGGTCTTCAGCTTTACATTGTCTCCTCCGCAGGCATCTCTATTTTTTCTCTCTTTGGGATTCCTGTGGAATTCTTGTTCGAGAAGAGGGGGACTAACTAGCGCCTAGTCTCCCTCTATCAGCAACACAGGAAACCCAAGATATTAAAAATTTCAAATTCTTAGATTATAGAGACGCTTGCGAAGGAGGCTAAGTTTTACATAGTTAATAAATACCTGAGATACTGGAATTTTTGTGGTACTGTTTTCGTTTTAATTAGTTGACAAAATGGAGTGTTCTTTGTGTCTCTTGCACAGAATAAATTGGTGTCTACCAGTAAAGTCTTTGCGCTCAAATGAGCGGTGGACAGTTTGTACTGGTATTCGCTGTATTTGCAAGCTTCTTGGCAGTTATTTTGACATGTTAGGTACTTTGGCATTGTTCCTAGTTGCCCTGTGATGAGTTTAACAATACAACTAAAACAGTTGCTTGGAGCCTTTCATTAACATCATTACTTACACTATCACCAATCATAGTCACCATCAGTAGTCAATATAGCCATCATTACAACCATCCAATTTTTGACCATCCGCTAGGATGCATCTGAACGTGATGGGGTTGAAGGCATGTAAATGGGAGCTTAAGTACTAGACGTACGTGACTGATCCGTACTAGACGCACTAGACGTGACTGATCCGTCGTCATAGATAAGGTTCCCGTTCTCGCTAGAACGTCATTTGAGGTTTTCTCACGTTCTAGATTTCATATAGTATGGCGCGCGCACGGACTAAGACGTACGCGCGACGTCCGTATTGACAGAAAACGTCTTGCGCTTAAGCGCACTACACTGCCGCCGTCCGTACAACCCATGTCTAACCACGGAGTGATACTATTTAACAGAACATTAACATCGTTTTCTCTGACTTAAATTCACAATAACAAGGACAGTCATTAATAACATACCTAAAACTAATCCAATGCAGACAGCATTCTCTCTACGAACACAAATCGGCAGGCTTGCATCTATGATAGACCATAATGAAGACAAAATCATTAACGATTCTACTCATGCTCACTGTTGCGTACAAATGTGCATTGCCGAAAAAGTTAGAGAAAAATTATTAAATAGACTATACAAAAACACTAGAGATAATTCTTACTAGTTTTCTATTTGCAAAAATAAAAATCATTTTCATTCCAAATACACAGTATGGTGAATATTTTTGCTTCTTCACTCAAACGCGCTTGTTGCAAAATTAGAAATTAACAAGATAAGGCAAATTTCAGGGCTGACGTCACCTCTTTTACATTTTCCGATTTCAAATGATTATAACTCAAAAAGAAGACTTCTTCATTCAAAAATATTACATCAGCCAGCTTTTCAACTCATAAAGAAATGATAATTAAAATCTCAAATTAGGGATTCTAGCCACTTTAAATGTCAACCTTGTTCCCAGGCCCTTCGCTTGGGGGTGGAGCGAAGTGGAAAGGGCCTGGGAACGAGGTTGTATAAAAGTGTGTTTTCTTACTCTGTATTGTTCTGGTGTTTATTGTACAGTTGCATCTTTGTGCAATGGCAGTAAGAAGACATTCTTTCATACAGGCTGATCTACTGTACTTGTAATCAGAAGTTTTGAGAAGATCGAGCTTTTTTTCTCCGCAGTTTGTACTGTATGGATGAGGAAGACTTTCTACCTGCAAGAACAAGATAAAAATGGTTGAAATTCATCCACTTCTCTCCTCCCATTCGCTCGAACTTCCATTTTTTCAATCAAGGATGTGGTTGGTGCGTCCTGAGAGACAGACTCGCATCCTCGTAAGCATGTCACTGCACTTTCACCAATCCCTTCGTGTGTGTGTACGGACCTTAGTCTAGTTGGATGGAGTGTTGGTGCAAGGAGGGTTGGGCAAGGGCGAGCTTAGTTGATGATTTCACGGCCTTGTTGTTTGCGGCTCGAATCGCTTCCTTGTTTTTGAATTCTCTCTTGGTGGAGGGAGGGAGGGAGTTGCGGGCACCGACACAGTCTTCATAAACCAGTCTTCGTATGACTGTAAGACAGCACGGCACGATGAATGGCACTGTACAGCAAATTTCCTTTGACAAATAACGTGTGGATGAGAAAATTTGACGAATGCATTTATCATATGAAATTTGGTAGTGTAGATGGGAGAATTTGCCATAGAAAATTTGCTGGAGCGGAAGGACCTTTACGAAAGGAATGATTTGTTAGAAATCACAGCAGTGAGACGGTTACGGCACGGTGCGATCCGCTTGAAAACTGCTTCAGAAGATAACATTCGATCGGATCGTGGGAGTACAGACGTTCCGTAACGACACGCAAGCGACTCACCTCTTTACGTCGTACACTACAAGATGTATGCGTTCCAGGCCCAACAATAAAACCCTCGTCTTCAACCAAGGGATATTCCTCGGGCGAATGAACTAAGACTTTAAGACCAACAAAAGGTTCAAAAGAGTTCTTCAAGTAGCTGTCTGCTTCAATGTTCAACCTCAATCGCAACCCAGCAGCCCAGCCAATGACGCTTACTTTGCTAAACGGAGGCTTAAACGTAAAACATTGTCCGTATTTAGAAATGTAGAAAGGGCTGAACTGAGCTTTCCCGCAATCATGAGTCAATATCTTACAAGACCTTAACTCTTGTGGCAGTAGTAAATCATCTATCTGATAAACAATTTTTTCGATATTTTGCGGTTCTTTGAGCAGCGAAGTGACTCTGAATGCGCTGGCCAGTTCTTGCATTGTTACGTTCCGAGGAATACTTGATGTATTTGAATTTGAATCTGAAAGTGCCGAGAAAAAAGACGATAATAAGAACAAGTCAGTTTGGATTTCCACGTCTGTGATATTAGGATAAAGTTTTTTGATTACTTGGGTGTATTTTCTTGTGTTGACGATATTCAAATTGCAGATTGTAACCGCTGGGAACTCAAGTTCTTGTTTCTGTTTTGTTGTTATCACTGTTGAGAATGGCCTCTTGAAGTAAAATGTCACCGACTCAACCAACTGCAAAGAACAATATGCCGTAGCAACCAAGAGGCAACTAAGCCAGAATATTTTTCTCCAGCAGCTCGTTTCGCCAACAAGGTAACGAACACCATGCAGAGAAGTGTTCTCTGCGAATTCTGTGAGACTTTCAGGGTCATCGTCACCCGTTTCTTCTCTTCTTTCCTTATCTGATTCTGCGGTTTTTGAGTTTTCCATGCTTGTCACTCAGAGTCCTTTTTCTAAGTTGGTTTTACCAGAGAATTCTTTCCTACAAATCGATTGAAATGAATAAAAAAGTTATAAAAACAAGAAATTAATCGCAACGAACGATTATCATAATTAGTGAGTTGATTGGAACAGATCTTTATTTGTACTTGCTAAAATATGAATTGATTATAGACAAATACCCTGATGAAAGTTCAAATGAATTTTCCCAACGTTGGCTGAAGTAATTTAATCGCATTTGTGGAGAAATTTAATAGTCAGTTAAACACAAAACTTCTTTTCAAACTCAAATCATGATTTTCATCTACATTTATGGGCACTTGAGTATTCTCGGGAACATTGAATCTTAATTACACTAAGAATTAAAAGTTTTTTTTCTGGTTTCTAAAAGTTGAAACAAACTTACCTTGTAATTTCAGCAAAATAAAGGCTTCTCCTCAACTTTTGAAACTTTTTCCGTGCAATTTTGAACATAAAAACAGCGCAAACTGGCTATCATTAATTTATCATTAATATTCCGATTCTCAACCAAGTATTAAGTACTTGTTCGATACTATCAATAGATGTCATTCGTTCAATAGCCAACCTACTGATTATATCAAACACAGCTAAATATGAATTTGAGTGACTTATGATATTCGTAAAGTTTACACAAGTTTTTAGTAAAGCCCAAGAGCTAGAAATTGGTACCTTTGCTCCACACCTACACATAGATGAAATGTTACTAACCACGTGAGACAATTTATTTATTATCGATTCGACGTCACCTGATTAGCATTAATAGGAAACTTAAGCACAAGACGTTTTTGTCAACACCGACCGTCACGCGTACGTTTTTGCATTGATCGTGCGCGCGCCCTCATTGATGAGATTCCCTTTCTCGCTTGAACGTCAGTTGAGGCTTTTTCACATTCTAGATTCCATCTATGACGGCGCGCTCACGAAACAAATCGTACGTATGACGTCCCGTCCTTGTTGACAAAAATGTCTCGTCCTTAAACTCCCTAATATTGTCACAAATATTTACGTCATGTTATGCATGGGTGAAAGTCACGTAATGATAGCGGTCCAAGAGGTATTTCAAATACTTGGCTTTCGAGGTTTTTTCATCAGTAAAAGTGCTTAACATTTAAATAGGTCTTGACTGTCGTCATCAATTAATTGTCTACATAAAAATGACACACTTTGCCTTTTAATTTCTTTAATTATTTGTTTTTAAAATGTAAACAAATCATCACGATCTCTCTCTTCAAGTCACTAAACTTTTAGGTTTTCTTACGAAGACTTTGAGAGAAGTGACGTTCTTTATACGCTTAGCATTTAACTTGAAGGCCTTTTGCATTGTATTGTATTGTTTTATTGCTCAGTTTCCATTTTTATAAAAGTTTTTATTTTGATTTTAAACTGCACTAGTGATATTTTTTCAAACTGCACGAGAAACCCGTTCGATTTGATTCTCAAAACAGATGCCAGATGATTAGCGCGCGCTGAAAATTGTTGCAAGTTGCGCGAGGACATGTTGCACGCGTACTTTCAAAATCACTTCCAACACACTTTGATTGGTTGAAACTGACAGTTCATTGTTTTTCAGCCAATCAGCGAGGGCGATTTCACTTTTTTGCACATTTGTGATTTCAGTGATTTCGTCTTTTTTGCACAGTGATTTCGAAAAAATCATCAAGCAGCCGACCAATCAGGATCGAGAATTTTTGATGGTCATATTATTATGCGAATTAGCAGTTACAAGAATGTTTTAATTAACAACGAATATAAGGTACAATTCAGTAGACCGCCTGAGGGATAAATTAACTTTTTAACAGAAAATTTAAAAGTTTTCTGGTTAGAAGGGTCAATAATAGGGTAAAATGGAACGAAAATCGAGTTACAGTTGCCATGAAAACGTTTCCTGAAGAAAAATCAACACGGAGCATATTAAAGTTAAGATGTCCAAAAATAAGTAATTTGAGATGTTTTGATCTTGATGAGGATTTTTCTCATTAATCAACTCAATTTTAATGAGTAATTTGTTAAGTAGTAGAAATTTCAATCTCCGATGTGAAAAACAGCCTAAGTCAGATGAATTCAAAAAGTATGATATTAAATGGGGTTATATTTTACAGCTGAAAGGTATTTCTGAGGATTAAGCATTTGAAATCTGAAAATGGAAAAGAGATGACGTAGTAAAAGGACTTCTTAAATATACAAAAACACTAGAGATGAATTTTATGCTATTTTTCCATTGCAAAACACTGATTTTCATTGCTAAATTACAAAGTGTGGCGAATGTTTTTGCTACCTGACTCAAACACACTTGTTTCAAAATTGGAAACAAAATCATGCAAATTCCACTTTTTACCGCGTCATCTCATTTGCATTTTCCGACTTTAAATGCTTAATGCTCGGAAAGGAGATGATTTTATCCAGAGAGATTAAACCATCAAACATTTCCATTCATGAAGAAACGATTATCAAAATTTCAATTTAGGGGTTAAGGGCACTTTAAGGATTAGGGGCACGAAGCTATACATGTTATCGATCGATGAATGAAGGGATGGAAGAAGAAACAAACAAGGTTTAAAGGAAGTAAGGAATAAGAGAGAAAGGAAGGAATAAATGGAAGAATAGAAGAATGAGAGAGTGGAGAGGGAGAGAAGGGAAAATAAATGGAAGAACAACAAACCAACAAAAAGTACTCTGTCCAAACAACGTTTAAAGGAAGTAAGGAATAAGAGAGAAAGGAAAAGAAATGGAAGAATAGAAGAATAAGAGAGTGGAGAGGGGGAGAAGAGAAAATGAATGGAAGAAGAACAAACCAACAAAAAGTACTCTGTCCAGATGCAAATACATTGTATAGTTGTCATTATATTAACATATTCCGATCGGAATTAATTAATAAATTATACTTTATATTGATTATTACTGAATACAGTGGTAATTGTGCACACAACTCTAGCATTGTGTGTTCCCAAGTGTGGATTAAGTCATTATTTTAACATTATTTTAGTGATTGTCTTTTCTTACCACTACGAAAAAATGCTTAAGTCAAGAGTAAACCAGAATTTGTACTATATATACAGACCCCCCCTCTTGGAGTTGTAGTATTTATGTACACCCCCCTTTAGGAGTTGTAGCACTCATTCTATACCCCTAAACCAACATTTAGACCCCCCTCGACGAGTCAGAACATTATATCTACACCCCCTCTAACAGTTCTTTTCCCTTTTGTCCTGCTTTACTGCCAAAGTAAACTGCCGGTTTCTTCAAACCCAGACCCTGAAGATAACGAGCGTACTCGGCATTGACGGTGTCTACTAAAGATACTGATTAACGCTAAGGAATCTTGATATAGTAATGGCGGAGGTTGGGAGTATCCACTCATGGATAGTGGCATGGTTGGCCGAGTGGTGAGAGCACCGGCTTTCACCACTGTGGTCTAGCGGTCTAGGGTTCGCTGGTTCGAGCCCGCTGTGACCAGATGTGAACTGAGTTTGTTTGATGTGTTGTTCTCTCCCATGTCACAAGGGTTTTTCTCCGAGTACTCCGGTTTTTCCTCCCTCATTAAAAATCAACATGTGAGTTGAGCGATGTTTGCAAAATAATTTAATGTAGAGGTAGTGAGTGTGAGAGAACAGGCCCACATCAGCTCTTAGCTGCAAAACTCAGCCTGTATAAACAAATGCAGTTATTATTTAACAATGATCCGGTAGCGGTACGTAGCCTGATTTTAAGACAGCCAGCGGTCCTCTGCTCGCTTCCTCCCCCACATGGGTTAATACCAGCATTTACCTTGTTGTACTTGCTGATTCATTTTTGTAGGATAAATAAAGTTATTATTATTATATTATTATCATCATCATCATCATCATTATTATTATTATATTATTATTATTAAGTGAGAGCGGAGGACCGCTGACCGACTGAAAATCGAGCTTGGTAGTAGGGGGAAGGGTGAGTGGGGTTAATGCCATCATAACAAAAGACAAAGCGGATCTGTGCTCTCAAGAAACGAAAGGAAAGGAAAGGACAGGAAAGACAAAACAAAATTTAAAAAAAGGAAAGTAGGAAAAGAGAAGAAAAAGGATACACATATGTTCATCGTGTTGGAAGTCAAAACCAAATTCTTGACAAGCTTCAGAGAAGAGCGCGGCACGATCAAAGTATCGCATGCTACAAGAAAGAATAATATTAAACTTAGCGCATTTCTTCGCTAAAACAAGCAGTGGAAACGCCTGCAAGAATGTCAAGGCAATTCCATCTATCTTCATTTGACACAACATAGAAGTTGCTTCGAGAAGTACGAGGAACTAGCACAAGCCGAGTTATGGTAAAGTCGTGTTCAAAACAGACGTTAGCCGACGTGTCCCTTGTTTTGGGGCTAACGAGGCGTACGTCAAAAAACAATCAAACGAAAAAACAAACGAACGAACGAACGACGAACGAACGAACGAACGAACGAAACCAAACAATAAGAAAAACATATCAAAGTTAACCAACCTGTGTAGCAGTTCTAACACTTTATGAAACTGACCCAAAGATAGAAGAACAAGAATAGCTTTGCTCTGCAATATAAAGAGAAAAAATGTATTTGGGGAAGGTTAAACAAGTGGCAGTAAAAAATAAAACAAGGACGGACGTAGAGATATTAGAAATACAATAACATTTCTATGAGTATCCACCTCTACTAGGAAACAACTTTGGGATTCATTGTGAATTTTGAAGGAATGAATCTCAGATACACAACACAACTTGTCCTGAAACGTTTTCTGCAATATTGCATGCAAGATAGAGTTGCACCGTGTATCTAACGCTGCAACAAAATGTGCACAACAGCTGCAGGTTTAGTATCGAGTTCCCCTTCTGCAACTCGTTTGTAAGGTTGCGCGCAACATTGCAGGGGACACATGGTGCAACTGTGTTGCGCGCAACATTGCAGGGGTGGACACATGGTGCAACTGTGTTGCGCGCAACATTGCAGGGGTGGACACATGGTGCAACTGTGTTGCGCGCGGCAATGTTGCAGAACAAGTTACATCGTGTTTCTTAAGCAATAACCTCTATTCAATGAGTACTTTCATGCATAACGAACGGTCGATTAATGAAGGTTGACTGTACTGTGGTGTGTTTGATTTTGTTCTTTACTTTTCAATGACAATTTTTTGCGCACAAACCTGTTGACTTGTGTGAGTGCTGGAAAGATGTTCAATCCATCGCCTCATGACCTCAGCACAATCAGGGTAGTTGAGCGTGGCCTATAAAAATAAACAAATAACACCGAAATGACATAAATCCCCTCTTAGCAGAACATCCTCTGTAACGCTTTTTAATTACCGGTTATCAGAGAGGAAGGAGGGAAGGAGGGAAGGAGGGAAGGAGGGAAGGAGGGAAGGAGGGAAGGAGGGAAGGAGGGAAGGAGGGAAGGAGGGAAGGAGGGAAGGAGGGAAGGAGGGAAGGAGGGAAGGAGGGAAGGAGGGAAGGAGGGAAGGAGGGAAGGAGGGAAGGAGGGAAGGAGGGAAGGAGGGAAGGAGGGAAGGAGGGAAGGAGGGAAGGAGGGAAGGAGGGAAGGAGGGAAGGAGGGAAGGAGGGAAGGAGGGAAGGAGGGAAGGAGGGAAGGAGGGAAGGAGGGAAGAGGGAAGGAAGGAAGGAAGGAAGGAAGGAAGGAAGGAAGGAAGGAAGGAAGGAAGGAAGGAAGGAAGGAAGGAAGGAAGGAAGGAAGATACGAAAGATTGAGAGAGACATGTAAGGAAAGGGTGAATGTAACGAAACTGGAATTGAGAAAGGAAGACAGAAGAGAAAATTGAGGGAACTGAAGAGTATCAACTAGCCTTAGCTAAAGATGCTGCTTGTTCCCATTCCCCGTAAGTCTGTAAATAACGACAGGCATCCAGTCCCTTGTCTATCAGGCATAATAGCTGAACACCCTCTACAAATGAAATCCATGATAAAAACTTGAAATTTAGAAATGTTTATTAATGATTGAGAACACCGTCATTACCCCGACATCATCAATAACAACAGCAATAACAACATCATCAAAATCAACATTATCAACAAGATCATGAACATCAACAGCATCATCAACAACAGCATCAACAACATCAACAACATCATCATCATCAACAATAACATCATCATCATCAACAACATCAACAATAACATCAACAACAATATCATCATCACCAATAACAGCATCAACAACATCATCAACAACAACGACATAAAGGACGACAACATTTTCATCATCATCATGAAATGGTTAATTTCTTTTCTAATCACCTGCAAGCTTTCCACTGGCAATAAGGTTTGTGGCCACTAGTTTGATGGTACTCTGTGATGCTCCTGATGAACGTATCGTAGCAACAAGACACGCCCTACG
Organism: Telmatactis stephensoni; assembly: GCA_029948255.1. Classification (NCBI taxonomy): domain Eukaryota; kingdom Metazoa; phylum Cnidaria; class Anthozoa; order Actiniaria; family Isophelliidae; genus Telmatactis; species Telmatactis stephensoni. Next base: position 69,033 of record JALIZF010001383.1, on the reverse strand, counting down.
ACATAATACATAGTTATGAAGTGTTATAAAGGGCAATAGATACACTTCATTTGCCACATACAAAAGTATCAAGACGAGGCTACGTGCATAAAGCTCAGTCATTCGTAACGACAAAAGTTTTAGCAGGTATAGCCTCGTTCTAAATCCTTTGTATGTGGCAGATGAAGCATATCTCGGAAATGGACTATTAACGAGTGAACACACGATGTAACCTTTTTCTTAAACCCGCATCGGGTGAAGCGCGATCACCTGGACTTTCATATCGATGTTTGCACTTTACATTAGATGGACGTCGATCAATCTCTACGGACTCAAAATCCACTCAAATTACTTTAACCCCAAAATTTCGAATGAACTCAATTTCAGCGCTTCATCAGAATCGGCGGAATCTTGCGCGCAACAGCTGTAGGGGTTCAGGGTCCCACGTAGCACAAGGACAGAGGTGGCAGTTGTCCCCTAACTAGCTAAGGAAATGTATAACCTGCTCTCTATACCAAATATTTCTTACAGAGGAGATATAGCTGACTGCAACCACCACCCCACCCCACCCCCCAGGAATTTACGCTATGTTCTGCCCTGGAGTTCGAACACGTTTCAACTCTGCTATTGTGTGTATTGTTGGGAAAAGCTGCATCGTGTGACCGCGTCTTTAAAAGGATACAAACAACGACACAAACGACACAAACAGCGTAATTGAGTCATTGAGTAGGGTGTGGTACCTGAGTGAGTCGACATAGTAGTTATCATTAGATGAGTCGGTTTCAAGGAAAAGCTGAACAGCACGATCAGCCTGCAACATGATTAAAACCACAATTACATTGGTAACATCAAAGGCTATAGGATTAAGGGTCTAAGAAGTAATGATTTAGAAAGCATTTCAAAAGAAAGATCAGCGACAGTAATATAGGAAGTTTCGATGACCTCATGATGTCATCATGAACTATTATTCTTCATCCACTTTTATTCCCACAAAAGGCTCAGGCTCGAAATGTCAGCAAATATTCTCTTTTGTATACGGTGTAGGTTTCCACTCATCCGCTATTGTATATCTATACATCGATGCAGCCCCAACTAGTTTTCTCGCTAACCTCCTTGAGCCGGTTGTACGAAGCCTGGATAAGTTATCCACCGGATACGAGCTATAAATTTTATCTGCTGGATAAGGATTTATCCGGCGAATAGCGCTTATCCAGGCTTTGTACAACCGTCTCCTTATTTATTTCTTCTATTTTAAACACGATCATTCTTCTAAGTATTAAAGGTGACTTGGTTATTTAGGGCGTCATCGTTTTATTCATAACTGTTCTCATTACCTGTCCTAGTAATACAAGTGCCTCAGCACATTTTCTTGTGTGTTCATACGTTGATCTCTTGCTGTCATGCAGTGCAATACGGTCAAGCTGAGCTTTCTAAAAAGAGATATTTCGTAAAGGTTAGTTGTATCTCCTTCACTTGTTCTCTACTGAATTTTATGAAATGTCTGATAAATAATGCGCGCGCAAATTGCTTGGCTTGGCTACCATGTTTATTGCAGAGAACAGGTACACGCTCACGAAGAAACGTTTACAAATATTTTCTGAAAGCAATAAAACGCTTGTGTCTCTGTACTGTGATATGAACACTTTGGAAGATGTAGAGTACTCGAAAAGCAAGAGAAACACTCGGCTACAACTAGCGTTCCTAGTTTTGCCTCTTGCGCTACAATTTCCAACGCGCTCTCAAATCACAGTACAGAGGCTGGAATCCTACGTATCCCCTTTCAGTGTCTATCTCAAATTCCAGAAGGAATTTGAGAACAACAACAAATTCCAGAAGGAATTTGAGAACAACACTAAAAGCGAATGCGAAGGAGGCCATACAGAGCCAAGCACGCATGCGCAAGTTTTTCTCAAATCAAATCGTGGAAGGACACTGCTACAGTGAAAGAACAAACTGTACGAGACAACAGTATTTGAAGAGAATAGTGCACCATATCATGAAATACCATGAAAAAGTACCTGAAATGCATCCGAATCACAAAGAATCTCATAACAAGTATCCAAGGAGACTGGGTAACAACAACACGAATGGCTAGACTCAGTCTCATCTTCTGAGGCAAGCTGGAGGTCATCATCGATCGTGAGGAGATCTAGAGAGTTGGAACTGAATGATCGCTTGATTTTTGCAGTTGCGTCAGAAGGGTTGAACAAATCGGAGGACGACCTGGGGCGATTAGGCGAGGCTGGTGGCTTGTGACTGGTCTGAAATAAAGAATAATAATAGAAATGTAAAAGGGAAAAGAAACGAAAAAGGGAAAAGAAATAAACAGGACAAAAGAAAGTGGACTAATAAGAGATAGAAAGCAAAATGAATGAGGATGGGCAAATTGATGGGTTGTAAGTGACGTCAGGTCAGCCATCTTGGATGAACTTCAACAAAAGATTTCTCATTAGCATCTATTGTTCATTCATCCAACATGGCTACCGCTTTGTTTATCTTTTTGATTCTCTAGGGAATGCTTGAAACCTAGCAATAGTAATTCTAGGAAAAAGGTAAAGATCGATGAAGTGAACGGGACATGAATGACGAAAAAAGGAAAAACTGAATGAATGAATAAACGAATGGATGAACGAACAAAGGAAGGAAGCAAACAAGCAAGGGAGTAATGAAGAAAGGAAGGAAAGAGGGAGGAAGGAAGGGAGCGAAGGAAGGATGAATGAATGAACGAACGAACAAATGTATGAACAAAGAATGAACGAAGGTGACATAAAATGAAAGTATAGCTGGTGTAAGGACTGTACCTTGTGTATAGGGCATGACAGCCGTGCTTTTTCTCGACGAAGATAATGCAAAGCAACATCCCAGAAAACAGACTCGGCTTCATCACCCAACAAACTGTAATCAAAACAGACGTAAGGGGTACTAGTAAAGTTCTATTGTTCCACACAACATTATAAAAAAAGTTTCATCGCATGAGAAAATTGTGCCAAGCCATTTCCAATTCAAATGAAATCTGCTGCATATCTAATTCAATACAGCTATGAAAACTACATGTAGAGATAAGAACATCATCATCAACATCATTAACAACAACAACAACAGCAACAACAACAACAGCAACAACAGCAGCAGCAGCAACAACTGCAGCAGCAGCAACAAAAAAGGCAGTATCTTACTGTGCTGTTAGAAGACATTTTTCAGCTGTTCCCATGGGAGTTATTGGGATGTACTCAGCAATAGATCTGAAACAAATGATTAGAATTTTACACAGTGTTATGCACTAAGAAATTGTCATCAACAGTAGGTGTGATACTTACGGATTAATCAGATTAATCTCTTGTTGAAGGACTTGTGCAAGCTCTGGTGCAAGTTCACTATAGAAAAGAACAATCAATCAAAACACACATTCATTCACTTATCATTCATTCACTCACTTATTCCATCCATCCATCCATCCATCCATCCATCCATCCATCCATCCATCCATCTATTCATTCATTCATTCCCTCTTCATTTATCTATCTATCCATCCATCCATCCGTCCATCCATGTATTCACTCACTCACATATTCATCCATCCATCCACAAATTCATTCATTCATTCACTCTTCATCCATTCATTCATTTATTCATTCAAGCAAGGATGGCACAGTTGGTTAGTGCGCAGCCTTCGGTGCGAGAGGTCCCGAGTTCGATTCCCAGTGACGTCACATCCTTGTTTCAACTTCTTTCCATTCCGTGTAGCTTTAAGTAGCTTTAAGGTTGGTGCCTACTATTGTCCGCGCGCACTGCTTTCTGCGCATGCAAAAACACTGAATTTTTGTCGGTAAAGCAATCGTAAAAGCAAGGCCTTTTTACGACTTTTTGAAAAAATAAACTTACAGAATTAAAGGAAAACCATTTAGCCTTTCCTGTGTTTAAATGAAATTCACAGTTGATAAATAGAACCTGAGTTACAACGCCTGTTTTGACTATCATTTCTACCAGAAACGATCTGTTTTCGCCGCCATCTTGAAAATGTCCCACAATGCATTGTAATTCGCTCTACTTTCCGGGGAGGGCTAGGGAATTTTTGATCATTTTCGCGAATTCTGATCAGTTTTCGCGCGTTTATCGGCAAATAACTTTCTAAATCGCACGGATACCCCTATTTTTTATTTCTGTAAATTGTAAAGTGGAGATTAACCAACTATTTTAAAATACTTTTATTAATTTAAAATTGAAACTTGATTGCAAAAATTGGACTTTTCATTTGGCGGTCATGAACCAAAACAGGTCTAAAACTAGTAAAAAGTCATTGAAAAAAAATGTTATTCTGGTTTTTCATATTTTGTATGGCATTGACAAGTAAGAGAATTGTGTTGTGAACGTTTTAGTAAAAAAAGTTGAACATTTTTTCAAAATATGGGGTATTTATGATTTTTTCTTTGGGCCTCTAGAATAGGCAGATTTTGCAACATTTGATGGCGTGTAACTCATTAATATGCACGGTGACCCCCAATTTTTTCCTTGGATTCTAGCTCCCTATGATGGGTTCTTTGATACCCATGTGGTTTTTGGCCAAAAAAATTACCTTCCCATTAGTAGGCACCAACCTTAAATGCCCTTAAAATGGAGCACCGTCGGCCTCCTGTAAGACTAGCCTATGGCTAAAGGAACTACCGACGTTAAACAAAGGCCTTTACCTTTTACCTTTCATTCATTCAGTTCATTCACTAATTTGAAACAGGAGTCAGATTGTTTTTGGACAGTCAGATTGTTTTTGGAAAGTGATTATTGATCGAAATGCCCGTATTTTTTCGATTGATAATCGAGTTTGACGTGCCAAATTCATTCCGAGCTCGCAAGTCGATAGACTGCTCATTTCAAAAAGCAGTTGAGTGAATTTCGTAGTTGTCAGGACAGAGTCGAAAACTGACAATTTAGTTTATGATTTTATACATGTAGAAAAGCGAGGAACAAGGTCTCTTATCTGCTTTTACGCGTACGAAAGCAGAATCTTCAAAAAAACTTTAATTCTTTGTTCTGCAAAATGTATTATGAATATTTTTACTTTTTTTGACGTTCTCAAAAATTTCTAAATATCACTTTGTTTTCTGGTTGGTTGCTGTGGTTGTCTTCAAAAGTTTTTCTGGACTTGGAAAGCCAATTTGAAGTCAGCTCATTTTTTGTTTACATATAATGACAGCCAATCATCAAGCGAGAAACGTTTTCTGTTTCTCCGCCCGCTTTTCTCCGCCCTCATTTGCATATTGATCAAGTACGATTCAATGCAAAAATGCATTTTTGTTTATCAGTGTCGGTAGTTTTATAACTTACAAATTAAAAGTTATAAATTACACAAGTTAAATTAAACAAGTTTATAATAATCCGGAATTTTTTTCGCGTGAATTCACTTTCAAAAACAAACAAATATATTTTTCCTATTTTACGTTCTAGAAAATTTTCATTCACTTTGTCTTTGACTTCCAGGTTCTCTTGACTTGGAAAGCCAGTTTGAAGTCGACTCATTTTTTGACCAATCATCGTTTGTTTACATATAATGACAGCCAATCATCAAGCGAGAATTACTTTCTGTTTCTCCGCCCTCTTTTCTCCGCCCTCATTTGCATATGCACTCTCTAAAACATTTTCATTTTTGTCTCTAAATCTTCTGAGTTAAAAGTTCAGGATTTTGTACATTCACGCAAACAAAACTCCGTAAAAGTATAAACTTGTGTAATTTATAACTTTTGATTTGTGAAGCAACCAACACTGATAAACAAAAATGCATTTTTGAATCGTACTTGATCAATATGCAAATGAGGGCGGAGAAAAGAGGGCGGAGAAACAGAAAGTAATTCTCGCATGGTGATTGGCTGTCTCTACTTAAACACACCATGATTGGTCAAAAAATGAGTCGACTTCAAATTGGCTTTCCAAGTCAAGAGAACCTGGAAGTCAGACAAAGTGAATGGAAATTTTCTAGAACGTAAAATAGGAAAAATATATTTGTTTGTTTTTGAAAGTGAATTCACGCGAAAAAAACCTCCGGATTATTATAAACTTGTTTAATTTAACTTGTGTAATTTATAACTTTTGATTTGTGAGTTATAAAACTACCGACACTGATAAACAAAAATGCATTTTTGAATCGTACTTGATCAATATGCAAATGAGGGCGGAGAAAAGCGGGCGGAGAAACAGAAAACGTTTCTCGCTTGATGATTGGCTGTCATTATGTGTAAACAAAAAATGAGCTGACTTCAAATTGGCTTTCCAAGTCCAGAAAAACTTTTGAAGACAACCACAGCAACCAACCAGAAAACAAAGTGATATTTAGACATTTTTGAGAACGTCAAAAAAAGTAAAAATATTCATAATACATTTTGCAGAACAAAGAATTAAAGTTTTATGAAGATTCTGCTTTCGGACGTACGCGTAAAAAGCACAATCTTCATATACGCATTTTTCGATTAATAAACGAATTTGGCACGTCAAACTCGATTATTTAAAATCGAAAAATACGGGCATTTCGATTAATAATCACTTTCCAAAAACAATCTGACTCCTGTTTTGAACAATACTCACAGGTCTGACATATCTTGTAATGAACGAGGTTCTCTTCCCAAATGATGCTGTAATATTGTCTTTAATACAAGAGCTGTTTTAGACTCTAGTATGTATGGACACCAAATTGAATCTAAAACAATTGTAACATGAGATGATATACATGTAATGTAAAGTTGTTTGGTGTTGTGTTAGTTTGTGGTGTAGAGCATTGTGATGTAGTGGCAGGGGCGTATCCAGAATATTTCAAAGGGGGGTCACACTTTCCATTTTCCACCAAAGGGGGGGGGGGGGTCACACTTCCAATTTCTCAATCTTTCTCCAGTCAGATTCTTTTATTTCTATCATCTTTTTGTTTTCAAAGGGGGGTCACGGGCACCCTGGGACCCACCCTGGATACGCCCCTGTAAGTATTAAGTGTAGTGAGGTATGGACTAGTTTGGTGTGGCTCTGTGCATTATGCATTATTTTGATGTAAGATGTGGGTTGGTGTAGTGTGGTGTAATGTAGCAAAGTGTGGTATGATTTTGTGTAATTTTATGTAATGTTGTGTAGTGTGTTGTTTGGTGAGGTGGGTGGTGGTATAGTGATGTAAATAATAATTTGATGTGGTTTTGTGTAGTGTGTTATTATGTTATGCTGTGCTGTGGAAGTTGCAGTGTAGTTTGGTTTAGAGTTGTAGTTGTTTATTTATTTATTTTGTTAATCTCCTAGTATTAGTGAAAACTATTTTTAGGAGTAAAGTCATCGAAGTATCGAAATGTAGTGTGGTATGTCATGATTTTGTCACATGTTTTGATGAATTGTGGCATAGATAGAGAGATAGATAGTTTATCATAAAATCCTATATCAATTTGTGATGTGATAGTATTATGAACTGTCATCAAGAGACCATAATACTAAAAGAGCAAAACTCAGTATTGATGTCTGTGTGAAGTTCGTTGCGACTAAGGCTATTTTTAGTAACTCCACCATCATGCATGCAAGGCTTTCAAACAATAGAATTCAAAAGCCGAAAGCAAACAGTCCTGTCCACATGCACGTTGAAAATCAAATTCTATTGTTTGAGAGCCTTAGCCACCACAAACATCGCACAGACATCAATACCAAGCTTCCCTCTCTTAGTATTATGGTCTCTTGCTGTCATAATATATTATAGTAGTTTTTGTATGACTGTAAAAATGGTGTGGTCACAACACTGCACAGCTACAGCAGGAATTTTGAATGTTATTTTTCTTATAATCATGGTCATATTTCAGTGTGGCTCATTTCATACTCCTATGATAGGTGCTTTTGTCTAATATTTAACAAATAGATTCCATTTTGCTGTATGTGTGTACTCTAATAGACACACAATGATGTCAAAATGTGGTGAAAACAAAAAAGTATGTCACAATACAAAGTTCAGTGGCATGACTGATGTTCTCACCAAATTTTGACATCTCCTGTGTATCTATTGTTTTATAATCTAATCTATCTGACTAATTGTTTTATACATTTTATTATATTTATAAAGAAATTTCAACCAATCAGAGCACTATAAGATTCTATTATGACATCTATGCATGTGTACCATAAACACACACAGTTCTCAACCAATCAGAGCATGCATAAGATTCTGTGACGTCATCTGTGCATGTGTACTGTAATAACACACGGTTCTCAACCAATCAGAGCATGTGTAATACACCAATTATTGTAATATAATGCTTGGTAAATGTATATTGTTTGATGTATGACTCACCCTGTACATTTGAAGCTGCTATAGGTACAGTTGCTGACTGGAGTTCCATGTCCATCACTTGCAGACACCCACTAGCTTGGACCATCAAAGGCAAGTCTGATGCCAACCAGTCCAGGTCAACACTAGGAGAACCATCTTTAGGGACCTTGTAACTACTATACATCTCAGCCTATAGTCAAGTATAAATGTTTTAATTTTTTTATTCAGTTTGTTCTTATTGTAATGGACAAACAAAACATATTGTATATGGACAAACATGCAAGCAACTAGATTCAACAACAATCATTGCCATAATTAGCTGGCGTGCTTGACAGATCTCAGTATTTTATTGGGTGCGAAACACTACCTAGAACTACACCCCCTTCCTCCCTGTACAATGTTGGGATTGCTGCAGGTGGGCAGAGAGTTGGTCAATCTGATTAGGGGTACCGACTTGCTTTGGGGGAACAACAACATTGTACAGGGGAGGGGGGAGGAAGTACAACCAAGAAAAAGCAAATTTCTGTACAAGCCAAAATATTCTATTAAACCATTGGCAAGTATTTTGTCAATGATTGTAGATTTAGAAACAATGTATAAGGATGCTACACCTCTGTTATCTATATCATTGTTTAAAGTACCAATTAAAGGGAATACACATAAAAATGGCCTAAGTGACTTTTGTTTTGCAAACATTAATGTTTTAACATAGGAAAGGCCAGGAATATTATTTTGTCAGACCATTTGAGATAATTCCAAAAAATCATCAACAAAGTCACTTATTATGTCATTCTTATGGGTATTCCTTCAATTTACCTGTTGAAGATCCCAGACATCCATTCCATCATTAAAAAGAACAGCCAGTTTTAAATTGCCTCTTCCAGGGGCAAACTTGATCTTCTTGATGCACCCTCTATGTGTTGCAACTAACCTAAATTATACATAAATGAGATGCTACAGTTTACTAGTAACAAGGCAAGCTGATGAGAAAATAGCCAATGGATATAGTGAACACTCCCTCTTAGATGATGATAATGATGTTGATGATAATGATGATGATGATGATGATGATGATGATGATGATGATGATGGTGGTGGTGGTGACGGTGTTTAGTAATGGGTATTGAGGTTGGCACAGTCATGGCAAGGCATAGTCACAGCAGGAATAAGCCAGTTCGGAGTTTAAGAATTGTTTCTTATGCGCATGCGATTTTATCCCGAATTTCTCACCTTCTTTTGTTTGATTAAAAACAAAAGAAGGTTTAAACAAAAGAAGGTGAGAAGTTTGGGATAAAATCGCATGCGCACTGAAAACGATTCTTAAACTCCGAACTGGCTTATTCCTGCTGTGACACAGTAGTCACAGTCACAGCACGGCACAGTTTGTTTCACACTCATACGAAATTTGCTGTACCAAGACATTGTGCACACAACTATTCATTCTGCACAACTATTCAATCTGAAACACTTGGATGACAACAACATTGATGGCAACAGTGGCAACAAAGACGGCAATGACTACTCACCTTGTAACTCTTGCTTTTAGTTCCCAGATACTAAGGTTCCCCTCATTGTCAGCAAGCACCATAATATCACCCTTCCAGGCCATACATTGCACTACACCAAGTGTACTCTGAGAATAAAATTTTAATATTTAACAATCATTTTTGGTCTCTGAATATTGGTACCCCCAAATATCATGTGTAAACCACGTAAACCATAAAACACAAATAACTCTTATCAATGCAAACTCTGATTAAAATTTCTAATTGGACAAAGAACAAGTGATCAAGTGATCACAGAAGTTCCATATGGAAGGATACATCCCCTAACACTTATTTTCTTACAATTCCTGAGTGGGTGCTTCCAAAATTCTACTCACATCACATTGAACTTTAGAGCCATCCTTGACATGGTTTCCCTCCACCAAGAAGTGATACAGCAATCCATTGACATCAACACAGACAAAGTGCTCCTTTATCCAAATCTGTCAACAACAAATTAGCAAAAACACATTAATTAAGTACTGTGGCAAAAACTATCTATAGCTCAGGACCCACATGTCTGAAGGATGGTTCTGAAGCTGGTAATCCATGAATGGTTATAATTAATAATAATAATATAATAATAATAAAGCCTTTATTTAATGAGGGTAGCACGTAATAGGATAGAAATACTAATAAACTTGTGGCCCTTGGTTAATTGAATTTTGAGAAAATTTGCCATTATAGTCTTTTGAATAACAAAATACTTAAGGTTAGACCTTAAATTATGGACTTCATCATGTTTTACCAAAGGAGATGTCTTTGAGAAGTATCTTATTATATTATTATCTTGTATATTATTCATTTATTTAACTATTTATTTATTCCTATAGTATTTTAGGATGTGGAGTGGAGGTGAAACCAGATAATGAACAAAGTACCTGTACGTTCTCCTTCCCCAGAACATTCATTATGTAGAAATCTCTCTCTTAGTCTTGAAAAGAATTCAATGTATTGTTTAATCACCTGTGTGTGAGCAGTATCCCTTCTGTGAGGATCCAGTACATTAGCAGCAATGTCTGATGCACCAGATGATTCCTGTTGGGCACTTAGTTTTTTCTTGAGATGCTTAGAATGATGTGAGGGAGACCACTCCTATAGAAATAAACCAAATGAATGAATGGAAGGAATGGATGAATGAATAGGTGAATGAATGAGAAAATGAATGAATAAGATAAGATAAAATACGATAAAATAAGATGAGATGAGATAAAATAAGATAAGATAGGAACGGGATAAGAACAGGAAATGAAGCAATCAAGAGGAATGAAAAGAATAAATGAATGAATGAAAAATGTATGAGTGAATGAAGGAATAAATGAATGAATGAATGAATACATGAATGAATGAATGAATAAATGAATGAATGATAATCAAATAAATGAAGGAACAAATTAATGAGTGAATGGATGAATGAATGAAAAATAGAACAAATGAAGGAAAGAATAAACAAATGAACAAATGAATGAACAAATCAAGTAAGGAAGAAAGGAGTAAATTAAGGAATATGAGTGAATGAATGAATGAATGAATGAATGAACGAACAAACGGACGAACGAATGAATGAAAAAGGGAAGGAAGAACTGAATGCACAAATGAAGGAAGGAAGGAAGGAAGGAAGGAATGCTGTACTTTCAGCCTTACCAGTGCTGTTATATTAGGAAAGTTTCTTGGCAGTTCTTTCAGTAGGCAAAGATTCTTCAAGTCCCACAACTGTAATGGTCTATCTTTGAATGCTATGAAGAAATATTGCCTGGTGAAAGAAATCAAAATCGAGATATTTTCTAAATAATTCTCTGTTAATATATTCACTCACTAAGTATTAGTAACAACAATGCAGCAGTTTATAGTTTGCAGTCTCACATAGCTATTTCAAAAAAGGTTGATGAAGCGAATGACGAATGGCAGTTGGTGATTGCACAACCAAGGAACTGTGGTCATGCTATTACACTGCTATCCAGAGCGGAGACATGAATCACCTATCAACCACTTTGTCCAATAAGGTCTTTACTGCATGTTACCGACATTCCTTGGGTATTTAATCAGTGAAAAAAATGAAGCAATTCTGTTACCCCACATTTCCTTTCAGTCATGCAATCACCAATTGCCAATTGCCCTGTCAACCTTTTTTGAAATATACAGTTGTTACCTTAGTTGTGACACTTTTACACAGTCTATAGGGAAGTCCTCTGCTGTCTTTCCAAGTGAGATATTTGTAGAATGTCCTGTGGCCATAACAACATTTATCAACTCACACAGCAAAGCAAAGTTTATAGTTTACTTTTCACTCAGGCCCAAAGTACAAGAAATGTACAGAAACTTGCCCGATAGCTTCAGCTTTTGTTCAAAGTCTTTGGAGTATAATGTCAGTGTCAGCGATAACAGTATGATTTTCAAATAACAGTGAGCCACTCTCCATCAAAGTTGTAATACACACTTACCTGTGTTCAAATCTAGAAGCTGTAATTCATTTTTGGAAGAACTCCCTGGTGTTTGAGCCCAAGAAAAGAAGCTACTTAAACTGGACCATGTAACTCCCCTGGAGAAATGATAAGATACTGATTAACAGATGTTTTGTTAAGCCTGGCTCGTGAAAGCAGCAGCCAGCACATGCAGACTCAGAAATACACGTTCATTGTCATTTTTCACACCTACAATCTTGCTCTAAAAACCTGAATCACTGCACTGCACAATTCTGCCTTAGCTATAGCAACACTGAAAGGGGATATCAGAATGTTCTTGCCTCCCATTGATTCAGTTATTAATACACAGGATTGTAGGTGAGAAATGCAACAATGAAACTGTGTAAGTTGCTTCTGTTTCTGCTTCAGTCACTCATGGACACCAGGCTTTAGGGGTGTTGAAGGGTCAAGGCAAGGCACTGAGACAAGTTGTATTTTTTGTAAGCCCAAGACAATTTTTTCGATTTTCAAAATTAAAGACTCTGAGATGGATTTTTTTTGCAAAAAAATGATACTTCAAAACCTACCAAATTTGACCAAAATTTTGACTGAAACACCCCTTTTGTTTGTTGTTTGACAAGCTACAATACACTACAAATTGTACCTCACACTACTGGTATGGATACTGTATTCTCTGGTTAATATTCCTGTAGATAAGTTGAAAACCTGGATACTACCTTGAGTGTTACCTTAAATGAGAAGGATAAAATTGTGCACGTCAAGATGAATATTCTTCAAGATAGGCACAAGACTAATTAAGACTAATTTGATAAAGAGTGAGCTAGTGATACAAAATGATTTAAATAAGGACAAGTAGTTACAAGTGAATGATTTCCATCTGTCTTGTAGAGGTGTCCATCATAGAGGGATATCTGTCTTATAGAGGAATGTCTGTCTTGTGGAGGTGTCCATTCTAGATGGGGTGTCTGTCTTATAGAGGTGTTCATCATAGAGGGATGTCTACAGGTCTTATAGAGGTGTCCATCATATTGGGACGTTTGTCTTAGAGAGGTATCTGTCATAGAGGGGTGTCTGTCTTATAGAAGTGTGCAACATAGAGGAGTTTCTGTCTTATAGAGGTGTCCATCATAGAGGGATGTCTGTCTTATAGAGGTGTCCATCATAGAGGGGTGTCTGCCTTATAGAAGTGTCTTTCCTAGAATGGTGTCTGTCTTATAGAGGTGTCCATCATAGAGGGGTGTCTGCCTTATAGAAGTGTCTTTCCTAGAATGGTGTCTGTCTTATAGAGGTGTCCATCATAGAGGAGTATGGTCACCACATGGTATAGTTTTATAGACATTATGGCACTGACCCAGTCACAGTATGGTGCAGTAAGTTTCCCAATCATATGAAAACCACTCTAAACTAAGTTATAATCTTATGAGCAAATCACTTACCAATAGCAATCAATGGCTTATAACTTGACCAGTTTTTAGTTGTCAGAGGAGGACACATGATGGCACAAGTGGGTGGGGCAGCAACGGAACTCATTAAACCAGTCATAATAAACTTAAAATGACCTGACTGAGGAAGAACCTTTCCTGACGTCAAAGGTGGAGGGATAACATCAGCTAGACATAATATGGGACTGGGTGGAATATCAGTTATTATTGACCCCACAGGTGATGACCCTCGGATCTTCTCCTCTGACATAAAAGCACTATCTGGAGTCTGGCACTTCTTTGCTCTAAGGTCCCATATAATAATCCTTCCATCACTTATTAATAGTGCTAGTTTCTTCTCAGATGTGGGACAACATAAAAATCCATGGAGACGGCTTGATTTACTGAGTCGCAAGGTGTCTGACTGGCATTTCGTCTCATAAACAATATCAACAGAGACATTTGAGTCAGGTTTTTCATGGTCATCAACAAAGTAAGGATTTTGTGTAACTCTTCTGCGGGATCTCATAATAATGCTGCCATTTTCATGAAGACACATAAGGACGTCTCGTTGTCTGCATGGAATGATTTGCAGGAATGAAGGACTATTTCTCTCAAGACAGAATGAACAAACTGCTTGGTTGATTTCCATGTCTAGAATCATGACTTCACGGGGAAACAAGACCAGTAGATGATGATTGCAGGAAGGTAGGTAAACAAGCTGTAAACATTCACTGAGGGCAACACTTTCCTCACCAGACCTGCAATGATTGTAACAATATTACTTTCTTGAAAATAGATTGTTCCCTTGCTCTGGTAAATCATTTTTGCTCTGATTACCTTATATATCTGTTTATTAATATTACTTTCAATAACCAACCAACCAATCAACAAAAACCAAAATGTTTTTGTTATGCCTGCAAAAATCTTGACAGAAGTACTTCTTTGTTTTTGTTTGTTTGTTTGTTTGATTGATTGTTGTCTGTCTGTTTTGTCTGTCAGTCTGTTCAGCTTAAGATCCTTGTTTAAGAATAAAGATTTTTAACCAATTGCAGTGACCAACATAATATGTATAGGCATCATCCAGCAAAAGAAATGTGTCTTATGAATATTTACTAAGAAGACAATCATTTTTATTCATCAGCAACAAATAGGTGACTGGGTTTTATTATTATAGAGGTGTCTGCTAGAAGAAAGCAGCACGTAGCTGTAATATTTCACTTCAGACATATGCTTCACCAGTGTCACATACAAAGGAATTCGAACAAGGTTACATGTATAAAGCTTCTAAAACTTTTGACTTAGTACAAATGTACGAATGACTGAGCTTAATGTTTAGCTCATCTTGATTCCTTTGTGTGTGGCAAGTAATTATCTTGGAAGTTGGCTATTTGGCATAATTCAAAGTAATACTTCACCTGCTTCTAGGCTCTCCAGCTGCCCAGAGTTTAACTCTAGCTAGAGCAGACTTTGGTGCAGAGCTTCTGTTTGTGCTCGTATTTGTACTGCTTCCTGGTGAACTGGGTGATGCTGTACCAGAACTTGTCAAGTAAAATCTCCGTCCATTACTTTCTGGAGCTTTGTTGATTGAGAAGTCATCAATAAAAAGAATCCAATCCTGGCACATCACTAAAATGGAAAATGAGTCGTAAAAGTTACTTATGAATAACCTGACAAAATGTATCAATCAGAATTCATGAAATTGTTTTAAATAATTTTTATCTGATTTAAAAAGTTTTCACTTACACGTACACAAAACAATTAGGATTTACTAATGATGGAGTCTAAGGGCAGATAATGTATGACTGTAAAAAATTTGCAGCAAAAAGATGGTGTTGACACTTGCAAGACACAGCAAAGCACATCAAAATTTTAGAAAAAATCATGGTCACTGCACAGCATACTTATGGCACTGACCTTGCTATGAGCTTTTCACAGCTGTACAAAATCTGCTCTATTTTTCTTAGCTTGAAACAAGGAGGTCGAGTGGCAATGACATTTGTAACAAGGAATAATCATTTTGAAATACTTACAAGTAACATTCGAAGGGTAAAATGGATCAAATGCAAAACAGATGACATTTTCTTGAAAACTCTTCTTCCATAGCTTTGTCCCTGTGTCGGCATTCCATAAGACAAGTGTCGATGGAGCATGCAGAGCAGCAAGTAAGTCATGACAAGCATCCTGGGTGCATAACCAATCCAAGTCCAATACAGGTCGGCTGCCTTCGATAAAATCTGCAATTGGTTTACCAAGAGCAATATCCCAGACAATAATCCGACCATTAGCATCTCCTGATGCTAGACGCAGGTTATAAGGTGATGCAAAGTCATGATGGTAGTTTTCTCTTCCCCACTTGACCTGGAGGAAAACATTATTTTTTCAGAAATGGAATACAAGTAAATTGAATTGTGACAACATTGTCACACCACGGATTAAATCCATGGTACAATGTTGTCACAATTCAATTTCATAATCTTCTAGAGAAATGACTTTGCTTGCCAAAACTTGTCAAAATATTTAGAGCTGAGCCACTTTGTGTGGGCTCATAGAACAAAAATTTGATTGCCCAAGCTTGTATGAGGCACAAGTGGCTACAGGGTACCCGTTAAACACCAGCCTTGGTAATGTATCTATAGTAAGCTAAACTAGTAAGCAACACGCTCCTGCATGTAGATCCGTAATGATCTGCAAATGTTGGGTCCACACGATCCTGCAAAGCCTGGGGTGCCCCCACATATACATGTAACAAGAGGAAGACTGCTGGCCAGTGTAGCTCAATTTTATCTTTGCCTAAATTTCATTTAGCCACATATAAATATAGTACATACTTTAGTACAAGGTGCTGTGTGTAGGTCCAAAATTTGAATAGCCTGAAAGAAAGAAGACAAATGAAGAACTGCCCATGAAAATAGCTTAAGTGACTTTTATTTGATTATTTTTTCAAGTTTTTCTCCAATGATCTAAAATGGTATCAATGGACTTGTCTGTGCCACATAAAAATACCTGACTGTACATCAAGTCACTTAGGCCATTTTCATGGAGATCCCTTCAAATACAGTTGTATCTCTCACAAGTAAATTGAGTGCCAGATTATGGGAGGTTGTTATGGGTTTTGTAACAACCAGGGATGAATTTAAACTTGTAACACCGTACAAAAGGAGATAACTTACTGATGTTTGGAGTCAAGTCACTTAGGCCATTTTCATGGAGATCCCTTCAAATACAGTTGTATCTCTCACAAGTAAATTGAGTGCCAGATTATGGGAGGTTGTTATGGGTTTTGTAACAACCAGGGATGAATTTAAACTTGTAACACTGTACAAAAGGAGATAACTTACTGATGTTTGGAGCCCTAGCACTTTATCAGAGTAAAAGGCTTTTTTTTTGCTTTTTGCTAAGGCTCGAAACATCAGTAAGTTATCTCCTTTTCAAGTTCACCTAACAGTTGAACCTGTGACTTTCAGGATACTGGTCGAATGCTCTACCAAGTGCTGAGCTACAGGGAGACTCAAGTGACAATGGGTTCCTATGACATACAGCCTGCATACTGCTAAAGCCCACCACACACACATTGAGAAACAGTGTGAGGAAACTGCCATGTGAGGCACTTTTCTCATCGTGTGCTCTTTTATCTGCTATATTTTTGGCCTCGCCTAACCAAAGATGCAACGTCTACTGCAAGAAATTGTCTTAGCTAAGTGCCTCATGTGGTAGTTTCCTCATGCAGTTTCCTCACGTGTGCAGCGGGCTTTAGCTCGAAATGTCCACATTCAGTTTAGAACTATATATTCACAGTCTGTATATAATGAATAAATAGATAGAAAGGTAAATTCAGCTGGGAGGGACAAAAATGCAGTACCTGGATAGTCTTTGGGTCAAATATTACTACATGGTTATGACAGCCATATGCTATCAAGGACTGCCATCCCCTGTGAATAAAGAAAGCCAGATTTTTTAAAAAATTGAAAAGAAAATATATCAAAACAACAAAAATGAGAGAAATATTTGTGACTCCCAGTACCTACATCAATGAATTCAAATGGTTATAAATAGAACCACACACCTATTCATTGTGTTACAAATATTCTTAATTATTGAGGGTTTTCACGTGACGTCACATCATTGTGTGTGCCATGTTGGCAGGCAAGTTTTATTGATTTCAGTGTTTTGTCAAAGATATATAGGCAAACTGAACAGAATTCAAACATCTCTTGGGAGCTTAATACTACTTTGGCTATCTTGACGGCTTATCAAAAGCCAGATTCTTGTAAAATGCAGGTAACATACAACCATTTTTTAATTCCAATCTAGAATTATGCACCTATCAATGTCTTGCCCCAACGGGGGGAGCCCGGGCGTATGCGGGCTATTGACAAAATAACCTTGCCCGGGAGAGGGGCTGTAAATTTTTATTGACACAGGGCTCCCCCCAGGGTAGGGTTTATTGACCATTTTGTCAGAGAAGGACTGGGAAAGAGAGACCGAGTTGGCATAAAATCAAGATGGCTGCTTTCGCGCCAACTACGAAAAAGGTAAGAAAAAACTTAAATACATTCGACTCGTTTATTTTTTTATTGTAAAATAGCCATTGCAATATGTTTTTATTCAATGTCTGCGCATTCTGTACATAAAATAAGTAGGAAAAAGAAGTTAAACTTTATAAGCTTACTTATTACTTATTACTTATTACTTATTTATTAAAGACATTCATGTACTCCCTATTTTGATGTTTGATCAGTAAACATTTTTGTATTCTTAATACATTAAACATGTCATCTTTCCCCCGTGTGGGGGGGCTATTGTCATTCTGGTAAGGTCCTTCAGAGGGGCTCATTGACAATTTATTTTCAAAAATGTCAATAGCCCCTGGGTGTGCCCGGGCTCCCCCCGTTGGGGCAAGACATTGATAGGTGCATTAGAGTAACTACAGGATTTTCGAAAAATTATGGAGTCTGATTCATGCTTCATGCAACAATATTCTAACTTTTGTTGCTCTTCGCCGTCTTCCCACATTTAATTTTGCCCGCCAATATGGCGTATAAACACTGAGTCACGTGACTGAAAAAACCTCAATTCTTCGTTTGCACATGACGTCACAAGTCACAAAAATTCAAACTAAAATCTATTTTTGAATCCTACCAGCTCTATTCTTGTATATGTTTTAGAAAATTGTGGTTTGAGTTATTCTGTAGATTTGTATTTAGATATTTTGATGGTTTGGATGTTTTTTGGGTCGAGTTGTAAGCCCGTGAATTATGTCACACAACTCAAAGTCACGCGTCTAAAATGCCGTGGAAATCACTATAAGTATGTCAAATCAATTAGCTTGGTCTTAAATATACCAGCTAGGGCTACTAAAAGTTAAATTAAGTGATATTTATCAACTTTAGGCTTGAAATTATGTTCTAAAATTTTGGCAGCCATGTTGGAAGATATCCATATGTCTTCCAAGATGGCGCCGCCATACATTTACACTAAAATTTGAGAAAATTCATCCGGCAATAACTCGGCAAATAATTGCTCTTGTGCTCCAAAAATTCTCCAAGAGATATTGTTTTAAATGCTCTACAAGCCCATAAGCATTTTATTTTATTTAGAAAAAGAATTAACATTTTAGAATTTCAAAACCCAAAAGGTCATCAAAATATCACGTGATTGCAAACGAAGAATATACAATTCATCAGGCAAAATAGGATTTCAAAACTTGTTTTTGGTGCTGCACATCAAGTCTAATGCTTAAAAACCGTCAACTTTTCCTGTAAGAATTCATAATTACCCTGACAAGTTGCCATGTGTACATTCGGCACAAGCCGGTTGGCTACTAGTATAAGGAGTTCCTCCTTCTCCCCTCCCAACTTACCAATCGCACGCTCCTTTGTTCTGTGCGTGAAGAGCGCCAGGAAGTACACGAGGAGAAATTTTCATTACTCTTTAAGGTATATACACTATTTTAGGCCCAGTGTCTCCACAAACGGCAACGTTACGGAGCAGGAAATAGAGATACACAAAACACATCCACCATGTTTTGATCTGAAGCTCCTGTTCTTATGGTAGTCACCGCTGAACTAAACATATTCAAGCCAAAATAGACTCTTCTACGGAGGGGTCATATGCATTTTGAAAGACGAAAATCAGAAATCCTATTCTTACAGATTTCTAGATTGTATGGAATCAAAGGCTCATAGAAATTCTTTTTAAGAAAGATTCATTTAATGAAAATAATTTTATGTTTGTTAAATTCTAATTCCAAGAAAAATCAAATGAGTATGTCTACCCCTCCCCCGTTAAGAGTTATTTGTCAAGCTGACGCGGGAAATTGTGAACGACAAAATGAACAGTTGTTTTTGGTTGAACGACAAAACAATTTTGTGTAGAACTGGAGCTTTGTATTTGATCTTGAAGTAGAAATGGTTCTAACTAGCTTCAAGGTAAATGTTTACCACTAATGATTTTCCAGCTGATTGGCAGAAAAGTTTCTTTTTTGCACTGTTTTCTGCGCGCCTGCCATTGTGTCATTTTGATTTCCGCGCTTCTTCAACTGTTTCCCTGACATTTTTTCGTGATTCTCACTTATTTAGCAAGATTAAAAATGTGAAATTTGAAAATCAAATTGGTGATGTCGCATGAAGAACCGCCAGATCAACTCCCTCCTCCAGTAGTTGGTAGAGTTGGCCATTACAGCGTTGAACTGAGCTGGGATCAAGATTACAAAGAAGAGGAAAAGAGCAATGCAACCGAAACCGGGAGAAGGCAGTACTGTGTCCAGGAAGAAGAACAAGGCAAACAAAGAGGATTTGGAAATGTTTACAAGTAAATGGAGAAATATAAATAGATATGTTGCATTGAGGGACAGGTCATTATTTACAAGCCAGGGGGAGGAGGCCGCATATTTTTGTGCATGGAAAAAGGAGAGGGGACAGGGTCCAATAGCCTGTGTACAGCTATTTCCCACCCCTTCCCCCCTACCGCTGTACACAGGCTAGGGATCCAATAATTTTTGTGCACACTCTGTATGAATGCTGGGGGGGGGGGGAGGGGGGGAAGAGGTCAGTATAAGTTGTATTTTCTAGAAAATGGAAGGGGCAGCAAAGGTTGAACATTTGTCGTGTGTTGTGTGCACCAGCCCCACCCCACCCCTACACCCCCCCTGTAAATAATGATGTTTCCTTAGATGGGTGCTTGGAGCTGGAGGAAGGGGACACAGTCAGCAGGGGAGGGACAGGTATCAAAAGGAGCAATATTTTCACTAAGCATTTTCATTTTCTAGTGGTTTTTCAAGAAGCTATGTCCTAAAAGGACTTGAGCCAGGTACTACTTACCGCTATCGTGTAAGAGTGAAAACTACCAAAGGAAGCAGTCCTTGGAGTTCTGCCATTACTGTGACTACCACAAGTAAGTACTTATAGATAATGTTGATGTGTGTGGTGTGATGGTGTTGATGATGATAATGACAATGATGTTGTGAATTATTAAGCTGCAGTGTTTTTTAAATTAGTACCAGCAATTTCATAGTTAAAATGTTGTGTTGTTTGTCATTTTATATTCTTTATAATAACTTTCATTCCCTTTCTAGGAATACCTCTATCAGGTGCAGATATTCATAAGGCAGTTATTAACTGGGAAGTTGAAAAAGTACAAAGAATTTTAGAAGAAAGGTTTGTACATATGTATGAATACACCATTAATAATGATAATAATAATAATGATAATAATAATAATAACAATAATAATAATAATAATAATTATAATCATAATAATAATAATCATATTTTTGCGAAAAATATGCAAGTGAAGTAAAGAGACAAACATGGCTTGGAACGTTATCATCTCGGCAGCTTGAAGATAAAGAATTATCACCTAAAGCCAACCAAATCCACAGGATCTGGAAAAATGTACCTGACATTGTCTACAGCGTAAACAAAAGCATAAGACAGCAACTTTTACCAACAAAAACATACCAACAAAGTAAGCTGCAAGCAGCAGTCTCAGATACCAGCTGTAGAATGTGTCACTCATCCACTGAATCGACCACGCACATACTTTGCGCATGCCCAACAATTGCACAAAGTCTTTATAAAAGCAGGCATGACAAAATGCTCAGACCAATCTATCATCAACTACTCAACTTATATGGTTTTGAAGAAAGTGACAACAGCAAACCTTGGTACAAGCAGAAACCACCCCCAGCAGTACTGGAGAACGAAAAAGCAAAAATAACATGGGACATCCCATTTCAACTGGAAAGAGCCCCTGCAAATGGAGCAAACAAAATAGATGTAGCTGTGATGGACAAAGACAACAAGAAGTGGATCTTACTAGAAGGAACAGTATGTCAAGTAGGCAAAATCCAAGAAAAAACAACAAATAAACAAGAAAAATACAATGACCTGCGTCAAGGATTGAAAAACATCTATAAAGATACAGAAGTCACGCAAATTAACATCGTCTTCGACTTCCTAGGAGGATACAACAAAGAACTACAAAAAGCACTTGGAACAATTACATCGAATGAAAAAGAGCAAGACTACCTGATTCAAAAATGTCAAAAGTGGATACAATCACAGAACACTGAAATCGTGAAAACATTTTACGGATTTGTTAAGTAATTATACATGTACACATGACGTTAAGTACAAATGTCTTAGGTCGAGAAACCCGCTTTGTACTGAATATGAAAAGGAGAAAATAAAGATTCCATAATAATAATAAATAATATTTGTATAGCACCCTTTCCCAAGGGTCCAAAGGTGCTCCCATTGTCTATCAGCTAATTTATAAGCAAGTGAAAAATTATTTTCATTTTTCATTTTTAGTGAAGATGGTCTTCTTGACATTCCAGATGTTTATGGCATGTCCCCACTAATGATTGCATCTAAAAAAGGTTATTCAAGGTACATTTTAAAAGAAGCCTAGCAAATGAACAAGTTTAGGCTGTGTCAGTGTATAAAAATACAACTTACAAGGGATGAATGGAAATTTGTAACACCATATAAAAAGAGAGATTTGACCCTTGGCCCTTCATTGGGCCTTTTACTCTGATAAAGTGCCGAGGCTCAAAACCTCAGTACCATATTTACTCATTTTAGAGCTGCAGCGCTTATTTAATCTTTTGGGTTTCTGATATGGTGCTTATTTGGGGGGCTGCGTTTATTAAGAAGGGCTGCGTTTATTAAGAAGTCATAAGGCTCATAAATGATTAAATAAGTGAAGCAAATGTTAAAAATGAAATAAATTTGCTTCAAATATACAATTTCAAATGTTAAGTTGTACCATACTTGGTTTTCCTTATTCAAGGTGACAGTCTAGTGGAAGTCTTTTGAATAAGTGCCGCACTTTGTGAACAAATGCAGTGCTTATTCAAGGGTGGTGCTTAATGAATCATTTTGCCCTTAGGTGTGGCGTTTAATCGAGGGTGGTGCTTAATCAGGGGCAGCACTTTTAAAATGAGTCAATACAGTAAGTTATCTCTCTTTACAGCGTTACAAATTTCCATTCATCCCTGAAGGTACATTTTATACAATCAAAGGGCTAAAAACTCCTGAGAATATTCTTTTTGAGGTGTTTTTAATTTTCTATAGTATTGTAGAAACTCTAGTGGAGCATGGCGCTCAAGTCAATTTTTCAAACTCCAGTGGGAAAACTAGGTATGTCATTGCCTGACCATCCAGTATAATCTATGTCTTCATTCTCCCTTCACTAGGTCTCCGCCCTTCTCCAATCCCCTCGTGGACCTAACCAAATGTGCTACCACATCCCATGTAACACAGTTTCTTTTTTGTTACTATCTACTATCATTACATAATTTCTTTGGGCATCTAACCTTTTCTGTCTTTTGCTGTCCCTCACAGTATTGCAGTTTCTAGGGTACCCAGGAAGGTGTGTTGGGTGGGTAAGAATTCCCTTGTGCTATATGTTTGGGTTTTTTTTCCTTTAATTTCTTTTTGACGTTTATTTAGGAGAGTGGGGAGGACTGAGAATCACTTGACCAATAATTATGTGTGAAACAAAAATACAAATTGTGAGCATTGGTTGTAAAAGGTGTTAATTATAGTACCTTCTAATTCTTTCAGTATGATGTTAGCATGTTTTGGTGGATATTTGGGAGTAGCCGAGTACCTTAAAGACCATGGAGCAGATCTTATGCTCTCTGATATTGGAGGTGCTACTGCTTTGCACTGTGCAATTGATGGAGACAAACTTGAGTGTGTCACATGGCTTCTTGAAAATGAGGAAGTTCTGGTAAATAAAGTACACTTATTCACTATCTCCAAAAGAATCGTTTGAATCATATTCATCATTAGTGTCATGCAAGATTGGTTCATAAGATGATGAATATGTTACATTATGTTTATTGCATGACTATTGACAATTGTGTGACTAATGACTGTTGTGTGACTATTGATTATTGTGTGACTTTTGACTATTGTGTGACTAGTGACTATTGCATAACTATTGAATGTTGTGTGGCTATTGACATATTGCAGGCTATTGGTTATTGTGTGACTTTTGACTATTGTGTGACTAGTGACTAAATTGCATGACTATTGATTGTTGTGTGACTATTGACTATTGTGTGACAGCATGACAATGTCATGCATCATGCCATTTCAACTACTTTCATGCCCTCGAGATCAGAACATTGTCAATGCCAAAAGTCATTTTGAAAATCACTTGTCACAAGTTCTTGTGACATCCTCTTTTGCACCATATTTGATAAATCTATCTATTTATAAAAGCTAAAATAATTATTGTAATTACAGGTCAATAAAGAAGATGACTCAGGCTGGTCACCTCTTCTAAGGCTTGGTAAGATTTTACATGCATGCATGTATTGAACATTATAAGGGAGCTTAAGCATGAGGCGATTTTGTCAACATGGACATCACTTGTAAATTATTGATCATGTGCGCGCCATCATAGATGAGGTTCCCGTTCTCACTAGAATGTCAGTTGAGGATTATTTTCTTCACATTCTAGATTTCATCTATGACAGCATGCAGAAGAACAAAAATGTACACATGACATCTGTGTTGACAAATACATCTCAAATTGCTTAAGCTCCCTAGTAGATACAAGGCTATGCTCTAGCAGTGCTCAGGTGCCTGAGGCAACTAATATTAATTGTGCTTAGGCAACTGAAATTGAAGTATGGTATGTTTTTTTAAAAAAAGCTGGTGTGGTAGGGTGCCCAAATGATTCCGTTGGCACCCTGCTATTTGAGTGAGCACAGCTATAGATTAGGGAGCTTAAGCAAGAGATGTATTTGTCAAAGTGATGCGTACGTTTTTGTTTATGTGCACGCCATCATAGGTGAAATCTAGAATGCGAGAAAGCCTCAACTGACGTTCTATCGAGAATGGGAACCTCATCTATGATGGTGCGCGCACAATCAAAAATGTATGCGTGACAGACATCCATGTTGACAAAAAACATCCCGTGCTTAAGCTCTCCATTAAGTAATGTCACAAACTCTAACCCCATAACAATGTGATTATTAGCCAATGTAGGAGGATGTGCAGAAATTGCCAAAGTATTGATAGACAAAGGAGCTCAAGTCAATAAAAAAGACAAGACAGGAATGACTCCTTTAATGGTAATAAAACACACATGTATTTCATAAGAAATAATACAGTATAATTTTCTCCATGCTAATATTATGCAGATGTAAGCTTTAGACACTTGGAATCTTTTTTCTGCATTTACTTAACTTTCCATTTGCTGTTCTCTGTTGCTCAGTCAAGGAAGGCTCAATTGCATGTAAGATATTAACAAAAATTGCACAAAAACCCATGGAATTCTAAGATGTATGCTTTATCTTTGTGTACTAGATAATTCTTGCTATGTCTGCCTTTTCACTATTATAGCTGTCACTAACTGTATCTGTATTAAAGCAGCTGTGGTATCAGTGTGAAATGGACTGCACTGCACCATGACCATGATTAAGCTCTGTAATGTCTATAAAAACATTTGAAATTCCTGCCGTAGCCATGCCATGCTGTTGTAAATGATATCAAGACTGCGATAAATTCCATTAATTTAATGTACATGTATTATTTTTCTCAGACTGCAGCCCTTGGTGGCCATGAGGAGCTATGTAAAATTTTAGTTGACAATGGAGCAGATGCATCCATGACTAGTGAGGTTAGTCTGGCACCATACACAGGTCTTGATCACATTACTATGCAGTCATCATAACTTGTTGTGGAACACAGGGTTATAAGGCAAGGATCGGAATGGCTGTGAAAATGATTCCCCTCATGTATACATTTTTTTCAAAAAATTTGCAGTGACAAAAAAGAATTCATCCCAACTTTGTTTTTTTTTTTTTATCTTTTTCTAAATTAGCTTGGAAGAACAGCCCTTGAGTTTGCGGAATCCTTTGACAGAAAGGTAAGATTTCCTTACAGTGTACAAAGTGCAGATTTTGTAGTACTGTGAGAAACCACAGTATGCAGACTGCAGCCTATTAATAACTCATCCAGCCTAGAGCAGATTTCGTATGAGTGTGAAACGGACCACGCCGTGCCGTAACAGTGTCAGTGCCGTGATCTATATAAAAACATTCGAAATTTCTGCCGTAACCGTGCCTGACCGTGCGGTGCCGTTTTCACAGTCATACGAAATCTACTCTATCATGTTCTTAATATTAGACCTTTTTTGAGTTTGTTCATACCACTGTAAAATTAGACAGTAGATGCACTGGTACAGGGTTAGCCTTGAGTCAAGGTAAATTACTTATTAATAAAAATCCCAGCAAGAAAAACAAAATATTTTGACTAAGAACAATACAGAAATTGATTTGCATTCCATGGGTCTCTCTTGAAAAGGATGCTAAACCCTGCATAAATGTGCCTTTTGAAACTCAGCAGACCCATGAAATGGAAACTCAGCAGGACTTAATTAAGTTCTGTTGACCTTTCCCATACTGGACCAACAAATTATTACTTGGCACAACAAACAGGCATGGGTCTAACAGTCAATCCAAGTCACAGCCATGTCGACAGTTATTAATTGTCGTGCACATCAAATAGACTTTCATTCTCAGTAAAGGCCGGTCTGTCTTCTGCAATAAATAGATGTATTTAGCAAACACAGTGCAATGTGAAAGAGGATGCCACACACTGACAAATTTTGATCAAAATGGCCATTGACATCACCAGTGTCAAGAACAGGATGCATATAAAAAGACAAAATGGCAACACATCAAGAAGAGGATGCATAAACAAAATGGCATCATAAATGTGACTTTGTGACATCATGCAACAAACAAATGATCATCAATATTCACCATCTCACTTGTTCTTGTGTCACATTGCATTTGCCAAATCAACCTAATTTGTAAATATCACTATTTACTTTTTAGGCTGTAGTTCATTACCTCCAAAATGTGCTGGGAAATATCAAAGAGAATCCTGAAAATGATCAGAAACATGACGAACTCAGTAATCCTTTACCAAGCTATAGCTGAATGAATCCATTAAAAGCTAAAGCCTCTGTTTCAGAGTGAGGGTGCAGGATTGCCACAAAATAGCAGTGACATAATTTTAAACACTTTCCTTTCCTAATGCATTTATATTTAGCATAAAGTTTCTGTAATCCTGCACCATGAGCTGTTCAAGTACTTACTTTTGTGTGATGAGAATAATTTGGTGACAAAATAGATTTTTATTGCACAATTTGATAAAAATTATTAGAAACAAGCAGTTTGAGTCACTATTTAGGACAGACTCATGCACTAACTAGTAGGAGGTAGTTTTGGCTGCACAGGGTCCCCTATACCCCTTTGCATAATGGAATCACGCAAAAATATTTGGTCTTGTCACGTGTCACAGATAATAAAAAAATCTTTCACGTTCACAAAAAAGTCAAACTGAGTTGCTTTCACGTGGACGCAAAAAGATTTTAGACCTTAAATCACGTTTCACATCAAAATAAATCAGCCATTCACGTTTTACACAAAAGGTATAGGGGACCCTGGCTGCAGGATTCACTCAACTGTGTCTTAATTGAACATTACAAACCAGAAATGTTTAGCACAAAAAACAAAATTCTTATTTATTCATTTTCAGTATAAAAGAATTCAAAATTTTAATCTTTATGTGATTAACATATTATATTTTTATTGGAAAATTAATCATTTAAAAAAAATAAAATTAATTACTTTTTTGATATTGTTTATTGTCAAATGACACCTATAGCTACCACAAGCTGTTAATTATTACCACGCCTTGTCTGCCACAGGATTAACATATTCAATTGTAATTGTTGTACACATTTTGTATAAAGAGGCACGGTCGTCTTGAAAGTTGTGCCAAACAGGCAATGCTACAAAATGGCAAAGGGAATGACTATAAATGAATCTCAGGTAGGGTTTTCCTTGCGATCTTGGTGACAATATAGTTTTTGCGACTGTAGAAACTTTTCTGGTACTATAAAAAAGTTCGTGATTCGGAGCCAAAAATTATGCAGATAAACATGTTACGGCAGTATCGATCTCACATCATTGCATTACTGCCGAAATATCTATCTGAATCAATTTTTTGCTTTGAAAATACATGTTTCTTGAGCAAGGGATGAATTTTCTGGTACTGTTTAAATGGTGTGCAGGCACAGACAGGTCAACTAGCTTTTCTGACGTCTGGAATTAGGTTACATAACAATTAATATTGTCGACCACAATTTGATTGCACTTTATATCGACCTCAAAACTGAGAAAACGGGGAATTAACATATTTGCAAAATTCGCAAAATTCTATATTTGTACAGATGCAGAAAAATTCGCAAAATACTTTTCTCCGTATAAAAATAATTATATATAAATTTACTATATTATATACAGATTGGGAAAAATTCGCAAATTTGGAGTGTGGTAAATCTGCAAAGTTCGCAAATTTCTCGAGATTTGAATCACGAAAAATCTGCGAAGTTTGCAAATCTCTCCCGACTTTTAGAAATTTGCAAACTTTGCAAATTGTTAAATTACAGATAATCTGCAAAGTTTGCGAATTTCGCCGGATAATAGAAATGTGCGAAGTTTGCAAATGATCCCTAAATAGAAATTTGCAAACTTCGCAAATTTCATTTCAAGCTCGGTAAATCTGCGAAGTTCGCATATTTCTCTGAAACTGGTAAATCTGCAAAGTTTGCAAATTTTTCCTGACTTGTAAAATTTGCAAACTTCGCAAATTTTTAAATTACAGGTAATCTGCAAAGTTTGCATATTTTTTCTGACTTGTAAAATTTGCAAACTTCGCAAATTTTTAAATCACAGGTAATCTGCGAAGTTTGCAATTTTCTTGTAGTTACAAATTTGCGAAGTTTGCAATTTTCCCCGTTGTTAGAAATTTGCGAAGTTTGCAATTTTCCTTGTAGTTATGATACTGATACATATATATAAAATCAGTACAGGAATTCAATACAATATTTGGGAGGCCATTACCTGTCTTCTTCGGGTATATATGATCATGGTTCGTGATAATCACTCTTAGTCAACGTTCATGCATTTATGCATAAAATGTTTTGGTATTCTCTTCGTAGGGTTATTATTTTTACTATAAAACATTGCGATAATATATGACACATTCTAAAAAAATTCTAAAAAAAAAGTTTCAACGTTTTAACTTAACTTAAGTCATTATCAAGCAATAAAATGAAAATTGAATGAAATATATATATACAAAAATAAAGCATGAAGTTATGCTGGATCCCCTAGAGAAGCAATCAGTAAAAAGCTTAGCTGGAATAGAGTCATTCTGAGTATTGAGTGAAGGCTTAAAGTCCCTATGACGGATAATATTTTATTTTCAAACTCAGTTCTTGATAGAAAGAATAGTAAAGATCTTTTAATCTTGTTTTTCCTCACTCCATATTTTCTGAGATATAAAGGTTTCAAATTTCAAAATGTAAATGTGATGACGTAAGAGGAGTAATCATTTATTATACAAAAACAAGAGAATTTAAATTACTTGTATTTTTCCATTTGTAACTCATTTCCATTGGCAAAGCCTGTTGTTTAGTAAAAAATCTGGCTCTCGAATTGAAGTCCTCTTTTTGTAAAACCCATGAGAAGTTTGCAGTGTTGCCTCCTTTTACGTCATCAAATTTGCATTTTGACATTTGAAACCTTCATATCTCAGAAAATATGGGGTAAGAAAAACCAGGATAAAAAGATCTTCACTATGCTCTCTAAAAATAACTAAGTTTGAAAATAAAAAATTATGTGTCATAAGGACTTTAAGTTCCTTAATGACAAACATTTCATACAGGAGACAATCTCAACTTGGATTGGCATTTGCTAAGAATAGAAAATTGACTACTTAAACTAGAAGTGTCAATACCACCATGGATATTATTAAGATGCTTGCCTATGGCAGAATACCTATGTTCTTGAATGCGTTGATGCAAGAATCTTGTAGTATAACCTACATAATCAGCATCACACTGATCACATTTAAAATGGTATACAACGCATTGATCTTTAACTAGGTTAGGTTTCTTTTCCTTAGGTCGAAAAACTTGTTGAATAGGCTTACTCCGAAAAAACAGGTTGAATGTCAAAGCCAATGCTGGAGCTCAAAGACCTCAACTGCTCCCTAACCAGATTAGCCGAACTCTGGTTCTTAAAGGGCAAAGAAAACCTAACAGTTTCAACATCGTTATCGTCCTTAGACTCCATATGAATATTGTCATCATTAGATTCCTTATGAATATTATTCATGCTTTTACTCCTTCCTGGGAGGGAAACAGGGGCGGAGAACCGGTCATTTAGCAGATTTCCTTGCTTAGAATTTTTTTAGAAATTTGCGAAGTTTGCAATTTTCTCCGTAGTTAGAAATTTGCGAAGTTTGCAATTTTCCCCGTAAGTAGAAATTTGCGAAGTATGCAATTTTCCCCGTGTTACAAATTTGCGAAGTTTGCAATTTTCCCCATAAGTAGAAATTTGCGAAGTTCGCACATTTCCTCATTGGTACAAAGTTGCGAAGTTTGCAATTTTGAGGGCTGGAAGCAGAATAATGAATAATGAATAACGGTTTGAGAATGCTTTGGAACAATGAATTAGTGATTTTGAAATCCAAGGAATAATGAATAATGAAAAGATGAAAAACGAATAATGAATAACAGAAATTTTGAAAAAGAATAATGAATAATGGGAAACAATTAAATGATGCATTCTTGAGAAAACTTGTTTGGGAATAATGAATAATGGTTGTCCAATTATTCTGCTTTCACCCCCGACAATTTTGTTACTGAATTACAGGTAATTTGAGAACTTTGCAGATTATATTTATTTTCTTATTACTTTATTCATAGTTACTGCAGTAAATTGAACTTTAATGGAAAATATAATGATATACATATATATAAAATCAGTACAGGAATTCAATACAATATTTCGGGAGGCCATTACCTGTCTTCTTCGGGTATATATATGATTATGGTTCGTGATAATCACTCTTAGTCAACATTCATGCCTTTATGCATATGCCTTTATGCATAAAATGTTTTGGTATTCTCTTCGTAGGGTTATTATTCACGCTTTTACTCCTTCCTGGGAGAGAAACAGGGGCGGAGAACCGGTCATTTAGCAGATTTCCTTGCTTAAATTTTTTTTTTAGAAATTTGCGAAGTTTGCAATTTTCTCCGTAGTTAGAAATTTGCGAAGTTTGCAATTTTCTTCGTAAGTAGAAATTTGCGAAGTTTGCAATTTTCTGCGTAGTTAGAAATTTGCGAAGTTTGCAATTTTCTCCGTTGTTAGAAAATTTGCGAAGTTTGCAATTTTCTATATATATATAAAATGATTTATCATATTATATTTATATATATATATATGTATGTTTTTATACGGAGAAAAGTATCTTGCGAATTTTTCTGCATGTGTACGTATAGAGTATTTTGCAAAGTTTTCAGATTTGTAAGTCCCGGAGAAAACGCATGCAGTACGTAACCCCCAAGCACGTTCCAAATCGACATTTAATTTTACGCATTAACCAGTTTTTGCTGTTTTGTGGAAAAAGTAACTAGGGAGCAAATAACTAACAGCCTAAAAACTTTGGCGTTTCATGCCATGCTTGCTAGTATTTTAATAGCCCGGACAACTTAATTAAATTTATAGTCCTCCAAACCATACTGGCCTTTAGCCTAAATTACCATTACCAAGTGTTGAAAGTTTTACAGTAACCATTGCATTACTAAGCTTAGTATTCCTCGCGCAAAACTAAAATAATATTGTGAATGGTTGTCACTCGGAAATGTGTTTGAGGCGTATGCTTCGTCGAGTGTAGAGTTTTTGTTCAGAAAAAATCCGAGCCCTCAACGGGGTTTCCGGTCCGACACTATTTGAAGGCTCTAGTGGCATCTAACTTTTAAGCCCGGTAATACGACCAACAAAAAATTGTACAACTTGTCACGCAACGTGTTGCAAGTAGTCGTAGAGCGATGTTGCTCGTAGAGTCGTTTTCGTATGAGTGGGAACACTGTACGGTTACGATGGTTACAGCAGGAATTTCGAATGTTTTTATAGAAACTATGATACTGGTACGGTTACGATACGGTATGATATAAAGTTTCGAGTAATTGCTCTACAAGTTGCACGATTTTGTTGCTCGTATAACCGGGCCTTGAAGGCGCGGAAATACGGGTGGTAACAAGATCATGCAACATTTCGCGCAACATTGTTGCACTGCAAGTTGCAGAGCAAATGTTACTCGTATTACACCTCGTGCGCAACAAATTTTCCTTGTTGCACAAAGCAGAAGTGGTGGTAATACGAGCAACATTTGCTCTGCAACTTGCAACGCATTAATGTTGCGTGAAATGTCGCACAATTTTGTTGCCCGTATTTCCGTGCCTTAAGGGACGAACCGTTATAAATATGATAGGGGTGAAGGGTTGCTGGGGCAAAAAAATTATTTCAAGTAAAAATTGTAGAAACAAAATGCCTGCTTTGCCATTATCATCACATAAAAAATATTCCTTCGAGTCTATAAAAAAATTGTATTTCCAATTTTGGTGACCAGAAAATAAAAAAAATGCATTTTGGTGACCAGAAAATAAAAAAAATGCATTTTCCAAACTCCCCCCGCCCTCTCCATCGCTTTTCTTTGTCCGTCCCTAAAATAGACTATTGTCGTCTCGTACTTCTGCTTCTTGATCGTTCAGTTTGATTGCACGGGACCAGGACCATTTGCACTTTGAATGTACAGCACTTTTTGCTGTACAAAAACTGAAAGTGGGCTCAATATGTTTAAATAAAATATTCCGTGAATTTATCCCTTGCTAACACATGCCAACGATAAAATTAACCGGGTTGCCGCGTTTACGTAAACACGTGAATCTGCGTGAAAAATATGTGACACCTGATTGGCTGTTCAAAAATACGATGTCATCGGAACGTGTGTGCCAATTTTAAAGATGGCGGACACTGCGTTGTGAAGTTTTCTTTCGCTCTCCTAGGAGGTCGAAAAGCTTGGGGTTTTATTATCCACCATGGAGGACAGTGACTACGAGAGTCTACCAACAGAACGAGTAGCAGTTCATCTTGTGGCTGGGTGCATGGCTGGGATGATGGAGCATTGCGTCATGTATCCTGTTGACTGTGTGAAGGTTGGTGTACTAAATTTACAAATACGTTATGTTTAAAGTAAAAACAACTAATAAAAATCGATTGAAAGATGAATAAGTTATATCATATCTCTTTAAGAAGTCCGATTCCATGTTTTTGACAGCTTTAATTGGGACTATGAACTCATCGAACTTCCTCTTAATTTTGCACTTGCCCAGGCAAACACGATAAGCAGCTCCGCTTGCTCTGTTCTACGTAAATTACTTTTTCGGTGTAAATGATTCAGCAGTTTTCTTTATTAATAACCTAAGCTGCAAACTAGAGAAGTAGTGGGGCCAAATTCACATAATGCCGAAAATCTATCCCATACGATCCTTTTCAAAACTTGAAGCTTTGTATACTTCCCAAATTGCGTAATCTTTTGCATATCCCGACGATCAGGCTTCGAAAAGTCTCGATGAAAGCTTCGAAAGTGCATTATTTACTTCACTTTTCTCAAGATTTGTAAAAGAATGTTATTTTTATTTGACTGATACTCGTTTTGGTGGCACTGAAATGTGTGAATAATTACCCTGTCGAGAAGTCGTCACGTCGGTGAAGGGGTTCACGTGTTGTATGATCTAGACGCCAGTACCAGTTCACCGCAGGGACATTTATCTTTGTTAGTTTTCGCTTCGACTTTCAGCATAGTATTCGCTTTTCTTCTTCTTCAAAAATGAAGAAATGTATTGTTTACGAGAAGCTTTTTTAAATAGATGTAATAACAATCGAAAATTTTTGTATTCTATTTATACTTGAATTAATTACTTCATTTTAAAGACGACACGAAACATAGATTTATAGAATAAATTTAGCAAGTTATCTTGAACAAGTGATTTTGTGTGATGGCTGTGATTTTTATCCCTTAATGCAAAATTCTTGGTGGTACAGTTTTGTTTTACTGACAATTTTGTTGTTTTCTGTGGTGAAGACAAGGAAGTCATCAAGATTTGAGGACAAAATTTGTGAAACTGGCTTCTAAGAAATCAGGCAAAGTTGTTTTATTACAGCAATAAAGAAGAAATTAAATGCAAATTTTACACTTCAGAAAGACATTACGGTACATAAATAGTTCAATTTCTTTGATTGCATGAAAACAACTAAGCCTGATAATTCCATATTAAAGACTTTATAAAACTATCATAGAAAAAATGAATAATTAAAATCTAAACAAAAGTTCATTTTTATGGTGTCATTATCACTGGTTGATGTTCCATCACAAATTGAAATTTTTAGTTTTACAGAAAGCCACTAAAGTGTTTCTACATACATATGAATTCATACAACAAATTCATGCTCTCCAGCAAGATGCTATATTCTTCATTGTTATATGACTGAGTTGGTTTTCTTTGTTACTTGTAGGACTTAATATTGCCTATATCCATGGTCACAATCAATTCAAAGATTTTATCCAGATAAACCCTCAGGATTTATAAGGATAAATCCTTCATTCAATGGCTTTATGTACATATTACCCTCACCCCATACTTCCATAGGTCATCTACATGTGGACATCAGACTTAGAAATTTTCTTACCAAAATCATGTACTATTTAGTAGTGATTTTTAGTGAAAGAAGGATTTGATCAATGACTGGGATTTGAACCCAAGACTTTCTGCATATTACCTATACCCACTTTTAATGTCTATGCTACCTAGTTTACTGACAGAATCCTCTCAACAGAAAAAAACATTTTACTATCATGAAGTTTAATAGCATTATGCCGAATAGAAATGAAGAGTAATTATTTTTTAAATATTTCCTCTTTGGAATTTTAATAACATTGATCAGATTGTTGTCCTATGTAAAAACCAACATTAAACACAGAAAGTTTAGACATTCACTATTCACATAGTTTCAAGTCATATCCCGCAGCTGCTATCCCTCAAGATTCCCATATCCCGACCCCTCAAAAATATGAACTCCCACTCGTGATTAATATTCCCGATTTATACTAGTATTTTGGCTTACATCCCAAATCCCACCTCCCTAAAAAGACAGATCCTGCATCCTGTCGAATCTATTCTGAACCTGCCTATATCGATGGTAAAAATGGGGAAAAAAGAAGCATTCTCAAATTTATCCAGATCAGTTTTGACAGTGCTGGAGTTTATTACAGTATATCCACACAAATTTTTTTTTTTTCCTGGGGGGATTTCATTCATTAATTGTTGGCTCAGCAGGATTCTATTTAAATAGTTTCCCAAAGGTCTGAAAATTTGTCATTAACTTTACATGATGCCATTACCAAACATTATTTTTGTTTGTTTTTAGACCCGCATGCAGAGTTTAAAGCCAAATCCAAATGCCACCTACAAGAACATAGTGCATGCCATGAAATGCATCGTCAAAAGAGAGGGTCTCTTCGCACCATTACGTGGTATCAACATTGTCGCCATTGGAGCAGGCCCAGCTCATGCGCTGTATTTCAGCTCTTATGAGTATGTTAAAAAACTGTTAAATGGGAATAAGAAAACCTATAGTCCACTGTCCTATGGTAAGTGTGTCAGAATCTTTCTTTGTGTATATTTTTGAATATGGTATGCATACATTGGCTAATCAAAGTTAGGCAGTAATACACTACGGTCGGAAGGAAACAATGCCCCAGGCGACAAATAGAACAAAAAGACATTGTTCAGAGTAATCCACATATTCTTTGTTTTTGTCGTTTTAACAAATCGCTAGCTTCATTCTAACCGTAGTGGATGATGCAAGTTAGGACAGCTTTATCCATTAGATAAATTCTTTGTGGCTAGATGTATTGCATAGCAGCGTAATTTTATCCACTAGGAGCCAGTTGTATGAAGCCTGAATAAGTTATCCACCGGATAAGAGCTATAAATTTTATCGGCTGGATAAGGATTTATCTGGCAGATACTTGCTTATCTAGGCTTTGTACAACCAGCTCCAGATAATAGTAATTTTTATCCATCAGATAAGATTTATCCAAGGATATTGCTATATGTATATCTACTCTTTGTTCGACTAGGCTGGGTTTGATTGATAACAGGGTAGATTTTGTGTGACTGTGAATAGGGCATCGCACAGTTCTGGCAGGAAGTTCAAATATTTTACAGACAACATGGTGCTGACAGTTATAGTAATTGGCATGGTCCCTTTCACACTCATATCAAATCTGCTCTGTTATGCTTTTGTGTTCCAAAAGGGATATATATCATCAAAGACAAGTCTTTGAACTTGTGGGAGAGTTTTGGGTTATAGATCAATTAACATATGAGTTGAGCAATGTTTGCAAAATAATTTAATGTAGAGATAGTGAGTGTGAGAGAAAACAGGCCCCCATCAGCTCTGAGCTGCAAAACTCAGCCTGTATAAACAAATGTGGTTATTATTATTAAATAGACTCAATATTTTTCAAATGGTATCACACAATATTTGTTAAATTGTATCACAATTATCAGTGAGAACCAGTCCTGGAATATGCTGTTTGAATTTAAAATTGTGCTGATTTTGGTATTAGACACAAAAGTATGTTTGGATACCAAGGCAAACATATATTCCCAAAGTACACAACAATGTCTCATGAATATGCAAATGGCAAACAAATTAAGGGGGAATAACAACTCAATACGATGATAACCTGTATATTATTACCCTTGTGAGTTTTTGGTACAATGAGTTTTCATTAAATCTGTGAAATGCCTATGAAAAGTGATGAAGTTTTAAACTAGCAAAAAGCCTATGAAATTGGAAGTACCTGTGAGAAAAAGTTAATTTAACCTGTGAAAAATCAGGCTGCCCAATTGGGTAATCTTGTTGAATGGTCCTAAAAAGTACTCTCTTAAAATTTCAGTCAAAATTCGTGGTCTCCAAGCTGTTTTAGAGTCTCAAATAGCAAATAGAAATCAGCAGAAAAATGTCTCTGTGGCTCATAAGAAAAAAGTGCTTGTCTTGCAGTCTCTGATATCTGCACCCCACAATGCAAACCATTCTGATACAGAGACTTCCTTGTTGCTGTGTTTATGGAACAGTACTGTTTTAGTAATAGCTATATCATTATTAAATCATTGCCTTGTTATTCCTTGGCTTCTTTTTGCCTATTGTTTTGCAGGTATTGCTGGGTGTGTTGCCACTGTGTTTCACGATGGAGCCATGAATCCAATAGAGGGTACGTTAACGCTATGATTGTTGCTTAGAAAAGATGATGATTATAACTATGATTATTGTCAGGGTCCTCTATACCGCTTTGCAAAATGGAATCACACAAAAATATTTGGTCTTTTCACACGTCATGGATAATAAATACATCTCTTTCACGTTCACAAAAAAATCAAGTTGCTTTCACATGGACGCAAAAAGATTTTCAACCTTCAATCACGTTTCACATCAAAATAAACCAGCCATTCACATTTCACACAAAATGTATATAGAGGACCCTGTATTGTTGTTTGGCTAGAGAAGACATACTTGGTGTGACCTCATTGCACAAAATGACACTGTTGCAGTTTTTGTATAACTGTGAAAATGGCACAGATATATGGCATGACACAGTAACGGCAAATGTTTTTATAGACGACATGACACTTATAATGAAAACTATTCTACTAGGAAGCCAGTATGTGATGAACAGGGTGGGTTCATTACCAGCTAGGTGTTGGGGGCGACCTGCACTTCTCAGAAGATTTTATCCAATTGGTGGGCCACCCGAGAATCTAAACAAAAGAAACTTTTGAAAACGGCAATGACAACAATAGATTCTTTTGTTTTATCAAACCAATTAGATGACATCTTACAAGGAGGTGCAGATTATCTGAGGTGTTCAGACAATGAAAGTGCTGTGGCATGACTACATTATGCGCATCTTTGTGTCATAAGTTCTTGAATTAAGTCATACAAAATATCCTCTCACAATAAGTTATGTAGCATGAAGTGTTCCCTGTGAAAATGACCTAAGTGACTTTTTGATGGATGTCCTGAGATTAATTTTTCCAGCATAGGAAAGTCTATTATACCATTTTATGCCATTGAAAAAATATGATCAAAAAGTCACTTAGGCCATTTTTACATTGAACCCTTCATTATTTGCATGCATCGCTGCTATGTTTTTGGTTGGGTTAGGGTATTTTTCAAAGCTCATTTATAGTGAATAACAATTAGTGCCTAATCCCTTTTTGACAACTTAAAAGGGTTATATAGATATGGAGCCTGATCAAGAAAACAATTCCCTCCAAGGCAGAAACTATGAAAAAGGGTATGTTTGGAAAGTGAGGGATGGGAGCTACACAGCATAATATGACACAAGTTTAGTTGCGATTTGCCACCTTTAGTTGGGGGAACAGGAATGCTCACCCTGATATAATTACAGCATAGCTGGCATTATCAATAACAGTTTCTTTTCTTTTCTTTTCTGGATTAAGTGATCAAGCAAAGACTACAGATGTATAAAAGCCCCTACAGAGGAGTAATCCACTGTGCTCGAACCATCTTAAAGCAAGAAGGACTGCAGGCATTTTATCGCAGCTATTCAACACAACTTTCTATGAACATACCATTTCAGACATTGCATTTTATCGTCTATGAATATGCACGGGAAAAACTAAATCCAGCAAATGGTTATGATCCAAAGACTCATGTTATTGCAGGAGCCACAGCAGGTGCAGTCGCTTCTGCTATTACCACACCACTTGATGTTGCAAAGACATTGCTTAATACCCAAGAAAGTGAAGTAGTTGCTCTTGTGGGGAAAAATAGAGGACATGTCTTATATGTGAGTGGCATGTTAAATGCATTCAGAACTATTTATCGAATGCGGGGTCTCACTGGCTACTTTCAAGGACTTCAAGCCAGAGTTGTGTACCAAATGCCGTCATGTGCAATATGCTGGTCGGTATATGAGTTTTTCAAGTATTTCTTGCACATGACTGATAAGGAATCTGATTTCCATGAGATTTCAGCCACTCATGGCGAATGATGTACAACTATGAAATCAACAAAGACAGACATGAACAAATTAATTAGAAAACCTGGACCTACATGTAAATCAAAATATTAGTACTTTTACCAGCTGTATTGATTTAGAACAATCAGCAACATAGGATGCTTTTCCACAAATTTAATTTTATTTACACCTAGTGTCAGGTCTAGACAAGAAAAAGTTTTTAAAAGGACTTTCTTAAAGACAATGATGGAATTCTACAGAAAAATTTTATAGTCAATTGAACTGAATAATCTTAAACGGAATAAAACAAGGAAATATTCTTTATTAAGAAAATAAAAATAATTCCCCAAAACCTGTGTGATTCATGAATAAAATTTCCAGTTCTCTTCCATACAACTAACTAAGATCCCGGGGGTAGACTCCTATATATAAGAGGACGGGGATGCTCGTCAGAAATTTTAAAAATGACCCTAAAAGGTACCAAAGTCATATCCGGGTGGGCGTGGCAATACATGTTTTTACCCTAAAAGATACCAACTCAAAAACACTAAATTTAACATTTTGCATATTTTAGTCAATCAAGCGATCAATTGTGTCTATTTATATGTGAACAATTTGATGGTCGTGCAATCCGATCTTTGTTTCCAGTATTTAATCGATGGAGGAAAAAATTACCCTAAAAGGTACCAGCTAGGTCTCTAGTAGTCCACTAAAGTCTGGGACACCCTAAAAGGTACCAAATCGCTGATTTTCACCCCTAAAAGGTACGACGAGCATCCCCGTCCATTTTCGATCGGAGTCAACCAAGTGAGCGGAGTCCCAGGGGGGTGGGACTCAATTGTAAAAGGATTGATATTGGGTATGCTTGTCGTATCTCTTAGGGGTAAAAATCAGCGATTTGGTATCTTTTAGGGTGTTAAAATTGAAGTTTAGAGTTTTAGCATTTCCTGGTATCTTTTTGGGGATCAAAAGAGCCCATCGCTTACTATCTTGTTCTCAAATGGAAGAAATTTGCCCAACAAAAGCATGTCGACCATCCAATTTTGTGTTTATACATTAAATTGTTTTTGCTGGTATCTCTTAGGGGTTAAAAAATCGTCCGGCCACGCCCTTTTAAATAGACTTCCGGTATCTTTTAGGGTCCCCCCCCCCCCCCCACGGGAGCGGAGTCTTCTTTTCTTGAAGAGGAAATCATGCATTGCCCGCATTCCGAGATCACCTGGTAATATTCACCTCGGATTCATTACGATTCAGCGCTCGCAAGCGAGGTCAGGGGACAAAATCCACGTCCTCGGAGACCCAGGGCGTCAGGGAGGGGGGAGGGGACGCGATTCCACTAGAAGTTGCCGACGGGTTTCCTGTGGTATAATTTGGCGCCAAAAACACAGGAACTCCATTTGTTCAGGTTAGACTCAAAATGGCGGATCAGACAACATGAAAATGACTCGAGTGTAAATGATAAATTTCACAAGGTAAGGTAAAGAATAAATGATATTGAGGTGCTTTTAATTGTTAGCTTGGTATACTCGCTTTGCATTCTATCAGTTCTTTTCTTCAACTTTGGTTTCGTCTAAAAAAAACGAATCTTATGTGAAACGTACATTTAAAGCTAAGTTTATCAATGGAAAAATTAGGATTTCTTCGGATTTCTTCCAAATAACATCCCTTCTTTGAATTCTTAAAGTTTTAAATGCGTATTCTAAACATTTTTCGCGCATTTTGTAGGTTCAATATCACTTTTTGAGACTTGCACAATGAACATCCAACACAATCCAGTCTGGGAATTGCACCCAGTCCTCAAAACCACTACACAAGATAGAAGTCGAGTGTGCTCTCTTACACCAACTGGATGTTATGTGTGGATTGGTATTGTAGTTTGCCTCGGTGATGAGGAAGCGGGCTGCGCCATACTGCAACTGTCAAATTTCCTGCCAAATGAATTTTGATTTACCAATGGTTAAGGTACCTCTCTGTGTATCTCCACAATATATTCGATATCACCAAGGCGGTTGCTGTAAAATCCATTCGTGACCTCTGTCTCGATTAATCATTGGTGTATACCTTCTGGTATCCAAAGGTCTAAGAAACCGGCAAAGGAATATCCAACTTCTTACATAGTCTGAAACATTCTTAGTCCTTGTGGACCTTCATCCTGAATACTACCAGTAAATGTTTGCAGTGTGCCTCATTGCTCAATAAAATGAATGGCCTCCAACCTCCCCTTATAGCCATCCCTTTCCACTCAATGTTGTTCACAGTAACAACAAGTTGTGTTTTGAAGCAATTATGAGCTTAGAAATGGGATATAATAATCCCTAACCCCTTGTGTACTGTCTACAATGCTTCCATTGCTAGACTGTGTGAGGTCATAAAGTCTATTTTAACAAAATGAAGAGTTACTGAAGATATAACCATTAAACTTTCCATTTTTACCTGCAACTCATCATAGTACCATATAAAGTGTCTACTGAGCAATTTGGTGTTGTGTACCAGTCATTAGTACCATCAATTCCTGTTCAAAACCATTTGGTGTCATTTTCTCAAGATGTCAACTCCATCTATCATTATAATGGTGAATGTTCCATCTATTCCAAGGCACCAAGCATGTAAACCTTATCAACCATGAAACCTTAAAAGATATTATTTTTGATACAATAATGGACCAAGTACATCATTGGCATTGCTGTGGAGTAACGATATTATAAACTGTCTTATACCATACTGTGCCAGCCAAGTATCCCTCGACATCCATGCTATAGAATATACATCGATCAGTGTACAATTCAACTTATGGAGCCATATTCTTCTAAGAAGTGCAGCACCACCAATACCATGTTCTGCAATCCAAGTACAGCTTTCACACCATAGCTGGACATGAAAACCCCTCAAAAACCACTGTGTGGAAAAACGGGGAACATGTACCCCCCCCAAAATGCTATGGTGCTACCTCTGGGGATTTAAGGAATTAGAATTTGCAGTGTAATATGTTACAGTAAAAGTAAAAGCTTCCTTCTGATATTGCACATTAGTCCCAGAACAATGGTGTCAATGTTGCATGTTCCTGTCTACTGGAATGCTATTCCATCTATATATCACAAATCTGGATCATAGTCCACTGCCCATAGGATTTGCTTCTATTCCATTCCATAGTATCAAGCAAAATACCATTTCCAATGAATATCACAGAGTGCT
Source organism: Telmatactis stephensoni (assembly GCA_029948255.1). NCBI lineage: Eukaryota > Metazoa > Cnidaria > Anthozoa > Actiniaria > Isophelliidae > Telmatactis > Telmatactis stephensoni. Next base: position 26,700 of record JALIZF010001383.1, on the reverse strand, counting down.
ATACCATTTTCCAGTCATCGTCATCAAAGTATTGTCCACTCAGTTACAGTACCATCCCATACCACTGTCTCCACAAATACTTTTTCAAGTGAATTCCAGAGAGTTCTTGGCCATTTCCATCCTTACCATGTAGAATGAGTGAAATACCATGTAGATCGAGTTATTGGTACCCATTATCAGGTGAGAGACTGTACTGCTATAGTGTCCTTCAATTGTCGTCAGATTCACATTATACAGGGGTCATTTCCTACCATGATGCCAAAAAATTGGAAAAGTGCCATTGCTAGTAAATTGCCATCTTCATCTCAGTTTTCCAGTGTCTCACATGAAAGCTTCATCATTTCCTGGCAATTTCCCTTGTGTAATACAATGCCAGACAAATACCAGTAAATATGATTCAAATAAGAGTGCTTTACCAGTTCCATTTTCCAGTCTGCTTTTGAAGTGTTATTCATCATGCTCTGTCCAGGCAGTTGCTATTTCCTATCTATATTTACACGTTGTTGGACAAACACACCATTACCAGTAAAATGAATGATTGCTTCACCAGTTCTGATCTTCCAGTCTCCAAACCCTATCCAGTCATTTGCTATTCTCTATTCCATGTCTCATTGGCCACAAGTACCATTACCAGTCAATACTGCCAGTGCTGTTTTCCATTCATATTAAATTCCCAGACAAACATTACCAGTTGTTACGACACCATGCAACAGTGCTTACAAGTTCCATTTACATTCCCTGTTCAGTTTTGGTTGCCATTTCCCATCCATTTAGCTTTTGTTGGGCAAATACCATTACCAGTGAACATAACAGTGCCTATACCAGTTCCAGTCTAGTCAGTTGCCATTCTCCATACACATCACACACATTAGAAAAAAACACCACCATTGCTTACAAGTTTGATTTTCAGTCTACCATTGAAGTGTCATTCACAATTCTCTGTCCACTCGGGGGGTTATTTACCATCCATATTGCATGTTGAGACAAAATGCCATTACCACTGAGCACCAGTGCTTTTTTCCAGTCTGCTATAAATTGTAGTATCAATCACCATTCCATGTTCAGTCAGTTGCCATTCCTATCCACGTAACCATTGATTGATGAATTCCATTACCAGTGAAGAAGCTTGCTAGTTTCTTTTTCCAGTCTGCCGTTGAAATACCATTTATTATTCTCTGTCCAGTCATTATTTCCATCTACATTACATAGTTAGACAAGTACCATCGATGATTACTGGTGAATACCAGTGTTTATGTCAAGGTCAAGTTTTCAGTCTGCCATTGAAGTGCCAGTCTTCATTTCCAACCATATTTACATCAGCTAAATGCCATTACCAATGAACATCGCAATGTTTACCACCACATGCCATTTGTCATTTCTCACCAGTCTCTATTTTCTATCCATATTACAGTTGGATAAATAGGTACCATTACCAGTGGACATTAGTGATACAGGTGTTTATCAGTTCCATTTTCCAGACTGCCAATGAAGTGTCATTCTCTGGGTGTTGACTAAATCAAGTACTTCAAAATTTGGTTTTGAGAGGACTGGCACTGACTCTACAAATATCCGTAAATACAGACTAGGCTTAGACTTATGGTTAGTGGTTAGGCTTAGGGTTAGTGGTTAGGGAACATTAGGGTTAGTGGTTAGAATTTGTATTCAGGGATATTTCTAGTTATCTGTCCTAGTGCTCCAAAATAATTTTGAAGTAATGTCATTCTCTGTCCAGTCAGTTGCCATGTCATACATACCACTACCAGTACTACCTCTGGGTGCTTTACCAGTTCCAGTGAGTTGCCATTTGCCATCCATATTACATGGTCAGAGACAAAATGCCATTACCAGTGGCACTCCATTTTCCAGTCTTCACTATCTTGTCAGTTGCCATTTTCTATCCATGACATTGGCCAGACAAATACCATCAGAAGTGACTGTAACTGTGATTTACCATGTCCACAATATGGTAATAGGGATGGACTGACTAAATATAAGATGTACATTGCAGAACACTACATCTGGCAGTGCATTGTGCCTGTCATAGTGTGTCACTGTGCACAACTTCATCACTATGCACAACTTGGTTCTGTTGGAACCCCAGCAGGATCTGGCTTCTGCTTGTGGACAGAGGCCAACATGTGGACCAAATTTGGCACGAGACTGGCTTGTAGCTAGTAGATGAGACCAAGGCCTCTATGCTGTACAGACCATCCTGGCTGGCCATCGCCTCGTATTCACAAGGAGACTTGACTGCTATCGTGGTGTCCTTCATCTCCATCTAGGCAAGTGCTATTTCCCCATCCGTAGTATACAACTGTTCAGCAAAGACCAGCAAATAAGACTTCACTATTCGCTATCCATGTTGGCCATTGTTGGACAAATACAATTTCCAGGAAATAATATGCTGCTTACCAGTTCCATTTTCCAGTGTGCTATAGATGAAAGTGTCATCATTCTCTGTTGAGTCAGTCACCATAATCCATCCACTGTACATCAGACAATTGCCATTACAAGTTCAATCACTAGTTCCATTTTTGAGCCATCATTTCTATCCATATAACATGGTCAGGGATAAATACAATTACCAGTGAACAACTTGGACTGCATCACCAGTTCCAATTCCCATTGTACTCCGATAGATTTCTTAAAAGAAGGTCCTTTGACAATATCATGTTTGTTGGGTGTGTACTGGCGATATTGATCCTAATACCATTTATTTCCTGGTCATGCTGTAAACTTGATTTTTTGAAAAAAAAATCCTATGGACTATACCATGCAAGTTGAGTCTGTATACTGCCAATATCGATCCCAATACCATTGATTTCTTGGTCATGGTGTATGATGAATACCATGGACTGGGTGTGCACTAGTACTGCAAAATATTCCAATCATGTTCTGCCAATATCGTACATCTATACATTGGGGGAGTATATACATGTAAGTGCACTGCCATTGCACAAGTCAAAGAGATTTAATCTTGTCCATACCAGTTAGTCTTCAATACCAGGAAACCATTTTGTAATCATGTCATCTTGCCAACAAGAAGTGTGTTATGTTATTAGTATGTTGAAAGAAGATGTTTCCACTTATCAGAGAAGGTCGACATCAGATAATTTTCATAACTTACAGAAAGTGCATTTTGCACATTCAACCAAGGATCACCATATAAACACCAATTACCGGTACTAATTAGTAAAATAAAGCATTTGCATGTCATTCAAACATTTCCTGTTCGTATCAAGCAGGCACAAACATAAAACTCTCCACATCAACCACGCACATTTCTAGTTGTCATCATACTGTAGGTTAGCAGATTACATACAACAGATTTCACCATCCTCAGGCAATTTCCAGAGTGCATTTATTTAACTATTCAATCTTCATAAGCATCATGTATACCAAAGAAAACCATTACCAGTTTTACATTTTCAAGCAAATTTCCTGTTCATATCATACAACAATAAACAAATGCCATTACCAAACAATTTTCACACCTGATAGAATGCATTGTGCACTTTCACCTTCCATAAACATGTATACCAAAGTACATGTAAACCATGACAAGTTTTATACATTCGAACAAGTTTTCTGTTCATGTCATTACAGTACCTGGATAATACCTGAAATCACCATTCAGTCCATTCATAATCAATGTGCTTTGCAACGAGCATGACAATACATGCATGGTCTTAAGGGGGTAACTTACCAATACTTTATTACCAAACAGAACTCAAAGACATGTCACCCATTTGTCAAGGTTATCTAATCTAGTACTAAATAACTATTTAATGTAGTACCCAATTTAATTTATGTACTAATTTATTGGTTGGTTTACTAATTTATTCATGGCTAAATTATTTATAATAACTAAAAATAATACTAAGCTATTTATTTTGTTTATTTTATTTTTAAAGTTTACTCTCACTCCACACATTGGTTACTAGCTCAGATAACCAAGACAAATGGACAATATGCCCAAAAGCTTTGCCTGATAATAAAGTATTGGTAAACCCACAAGACTATTATTCAGTAATTTGCAGTGATAAATTAAACACCATTGCTATGGAGACCATAAACATTCTAAAACCATGGCCATAAACATAACTTCAATATTGATCTCTTCAACTGATCAGTTGGCCATAATGCCACAACAAATAGTTGATCAACTAACAGTGCATCTGTAAAAATTAGTACGAGGCCAAGAATCAAGCACAGAGCAGAATAAGCCAGTGTTCATGTGCATGGAATTCAAGCAAAAAAAACAATAACAAAACAAAACAAAACAAAAACCACAAACCAAAAGTCTTCTCTTCGATGTTTTCCACTACATGTAATAGCCCATCAATAAATAAATGCATTCTGGCCTCCATCCTGTGTCATCGCATCGTCAAAGGTCAATATTGTTAAAAGTGGGTCCTATACCACGGAATAATATTTTGTCCTCACTGTAATTCATGATCAATCATCATGTGTGTTCTCCAAGTCTGCCATATTAGCCATCATTGGTTGTATTGCATTCTAGTGACTATAGCCACATGTAGGAGTGAGTATCATGTCAATGTGAGTCCAATCAGTATGTGCTGGAACCACTGGGAAATTAAACCAGACAATTTGAATGTTCAATAAACCATAAATCTTTGACAGTGCTCTTCACTAGCCATGGCATCATTGATTGTTTTGTTTTATGGCCTCTATCTAGGGATATCACTTCAATACATGTTCAATCGGTATGTGAGAGAATGACTGGGAAATCAAACCAGACATTGTCATTACCTTAAACCATACTAACAGTAAATCTTCTCGGACAAGTCTTCCACACTAGTTGTCAACAGTTGTATCACAATTTTGTCCTCATTCTTTCTGGATGCATTTGATAGAACCACTGGGAGATCAAACCAGGCATTATTACCATCAACCACAGGTCTTCAGTGTTCTCCAGTTTTCCACTACTCACAAGATCAGTTGTATTGCATTCTTGGCCTCTATAGGGATACCTACAATATGTATAATAGAATGCACCAGGAGACAAGGCTAACATTGTTTTACCATAAACCACCAGTCCTCCCATCTACCACCAGAAGTTGTCAGTTGCATAATTGCATTTTGGTTAATTGCTAAGTCAAGTCATAATTATTCTAAACCATCAGTCCTCTCTCTCTAGGTCACCTGCAAAAGCAGTCATCGCATTCTGGCACATTTCTAGGAATTGTGTGCATGAAACTCAGTCCAGAAGTCTACCACCACTAGCTGTTATCAGTAACAGGTTGCAACCCTGACCTTTTAATCTAGAAATGTTGTTTGAATGGAACCATTTTTGAACTTGAAGTCTACCACTACAGTCATAACTCAATCTTCAAGTCTATCACCTCTAGCTGACATGAACTTTGAACCATTTTAGATCAGTCTTCCACTAGTTGCATCTCGGTCTATTCTCCACATGTATCAACCACGTACATTGCTAGTTGTCATCGTACTGGTTAGCAGATTGCATGATTATGTTCTTGGCCTCTATCTGGGGGTGTCATCTTGATTGGCTGGCATGTGCATGGAACAATTTGAAATTGAAATATAGCACTAGTCAATAGTCTGCTTTTCAAGTCTTTCACTGGTAGCCGTCACAAGTTGTATTGCATTTTGGCCTCTCTAGAGATGTAACCTTGACTAGTCCAATTCTCTATTGTGAATGAATGATGAAGGAAATAGACACCAGTCTTTGTCATAACTTATCCGTCTATTGTCATCACTGATCCACTGTATTCTGGTCTTCTCACTCTAGGGATGCCAGGGACCTGTAGATTGAATCACATAGAAGAAGTACTGATTACTGACTGCAACAACTCATTCATGTTCTACCATATGACCATCTGTTTTGCTACGTAATACTTGGGTCCACTTGTAGATGAAGTGGTAGTCATAATCATGATTGTTGTCATGTCATCTCATTCTCTCATATGCTGTACCCTGGGTGTACCAACACAATTAAGTCATCATTTTCATCTGCTGTTGCATGATCATTTGTTTGTTGATTCTCACCGGCCACAGTTAACCATCTGTGTATTATTTCATTATGAACCACTGTATGCTGTACACTGGCTGCACCACATTTACTGGTGTTGCACTACTCAGTCCAAGTGATTCCTCAATCTTACTGGCATGACATGGCTGGTCTTGGTAGTTTGCCAATTCTCACCACAGTTAACCATCTGGGTATTATTGCATTATGAAGCCACTGTATGCTCTACCCTGGTTGTGTGACCACAAGTTATCATTTTGTCATTTGCTGGTGTTGCTCAATGGCTATATTGTCGAAGTGATTCCTCAATCTTACTGGAATGACATGATATGGCTGTTCTCGATTGTTTGCCAATTCTCACCACAGTGGACCTTCCGTGTATTATTGCATTATGAAGCCACTTTTTTCAAAACCTGGTAATGACTGGTATGAATTTCTTAATGACTGGAATGAATTTCTCAAATATTTGCTTTCATTTCAAAAGTAAAAATTTTAATTTTTTATTTTTTTAATTTTATTTCTTAATGACTGGAATGAATTTCTCAAATATTTGCTTTCATTTCAAAAGTAAAAATTTTACCATACCATGTACAATTCAGTGATTATGTTTGTACAGCAAAGACATCATGCAACCTGAACAAAAAATAAAAAAGGTTTGTGATTTTTACACTTTGATTTCTAAAATGATCAAAAATATTGCAGAATTGCAGAAGTAAGGGCCCGTTCACATGAAGGTGACTTACCTCTAGTAGCAGGGACAACTTTTGTTTTGTGTCCCCCAGGGAAAATAAAATAAAAGTTGTCCCTAATACATAGGGGCCCGCATGTTCTCTCATGTGAATGGGCCCAAGACATTTTTGGCCTTACAGTAATTGATAGCCTTGTTCTATTGTTTGATATTAGTGATATGAAAGATTTCAGAATTTATCACTTCCTGTTTCAACTCGGACATCAAAAGATCCAAAATTTCTAGTGTAGATTTTATTGTAGCATTTTGATAGCAATGTTTTATATTCAGTGTTTACCTATGGACAATCTTTCATTTTTTACCTTGAAGCAATGTTGGAACTGAAAAAATAGAGAAATAGAAAAATGACAATTGGGAATTAGGTGAAACCTTACATACTCACCAAAAACCTTATACACAAGCATGGTGAGAACCCTTGGAAATGAACTCCATAGCCACAGATGCCATTTGCAAATTTCAGCTTCAAACAATCCTCTTCACTTTGAATTCAATGTTGCCCTAGCCATGATACCATTCAGAATTTCAGCTCCAAAAAATCCAGTTAGAATTCAATGTTTTGAAGTGGCAAACTCAGAGTTTTTATTGCTTTATATATTTAACAACTTTTACAACAGTAAACTGCCATTACCTAAATTTAAATCATTACAAAGTGAAATTCATTAAGAACATTTGCTGCTTCAAAATGAAGACTTAAACCATTTTTGTTATTGTTGCTTTAATTGGTTTGTATTGTAAATATATTTACAATTCCATTTACAATTTAATTTCTTGGGCTCCTCAAAATTACATGTTATTAAAAAGAATGCTATCGTACAAAAATTGTTTCACCAACTTTGAAAGAAATAAAATAAAATTTGGAGCCCAAAAATTGTAAAAGCTGGTGAAGAAAACACATTGTAGTTAGTAGTAAGTACACACCGGCATCAAGTGGTTTTTCCTTTTTTTATTTATATTGTACAGAATTTACAATACAATTTCTAACATTTATTTTCAAAAAAAATGTAGGCAATCAATTGATGGTCTACATAAAGCTTTTAGGGAGAAAAACAGAATGGATAAACCTTGAAGGAAGAATGAAAAAAGTATTTAAGACAAAAGGAAAATAAGATGAGTGCAAGAAAATACCGTTTGGGCCAAAAGCAGGTTCTTTTCATGAAAGAAAAAAGGCATCAGACATACATCAAGAATGAAGTCTTGTTGGAAAAAAAGCCATCATCAAAGATGAGAACATCTTCATTGGTTTAAAACCCAGACTTTTTCATAGTCCAAGAAAATACTAAGGAGCATTCTGCAGGTGGTTTTGTCATTCCTTGAATAGCCTCTTCCACAAAAAGTCATCAAAAGTGAAAAGTCTTGATGTTGAAAACCCAAAATAAAAGTATTGAAGAATCACAAAGTAGTCAGAGTACTTCTGCCGCAAACATGTTCCTACCTAATACCCTCTTTAGGGTGCATGCTGGAGGCCCACCAATCCCACAATCCCAACTAAGCCGGATTAATTTGCCTAACCTACTCATTAGTACTCCGACTTTCAGATAAAAACTATTTAACTGTTTATTAAGCCAATATTTGTTTGTTTCGTTTTAAGCCGGATTGTCGGATTTTTTTTAACAACAACATTTCAATTGCAATACATAATATTCATACTTTTGTCTATTAATTATCTATCTAATGGGAGTTCCTACTCAACATTCCTAAGGCAATATCCTACTAATTATTCAAAAGGAGGAATCAACAGGATATCAAATCCATTAAAGAGAAGGTCCAGTATATGGCTTACGGGCTAGTCCCACCATATAAAGGACCCCGTATATCAGTTTCTACCAATATACGCAAGTTTACACTCACACCCTACATAATGTTGATGCAAGCAGATTATATCCACAGGATCTCCATATGTAGGTCAAGTGTAAACACCCTCAATGATGGATAGGATAGACATGCAATTCCTCAAAAACTAACAGATTTCACCTTAGCATTGGCAAGACTTACCATCTTACCATACAGCCGCACTAATGCAAATCAGAACCTAAGCAAGTGGAAACTTCATTCTACTGAATTTTAGATCACCATGGGGAGCAACAGTAGGCTTCATTTCCAGCCATGAAGAGATCATGTTCCAAACCTTTCTTGGAATGTGACCCATTCATGGCTGGAAATGAAGGCTACCAAAAGGACTCTCCTTACCTACCTATTAGGTTGTGCTCAGACCAAATAGAATTTGCATAAATTTGGGGGGAAAGGGGGTAAATGGACCGAAGTGAGCACAAAGTTAAACTAAAAAAACTGATAAAAAAAAGAAGAGTCCCCCATGCCACCATAGTGAGATCCTAAATGCTAAGGCAAAATCTCTAGGCTAGTAATTTTCAATAATTTCCAGTATACTGGTATCCAAATGGTTGCCAATTGATTTGAAAAATCTAGGGAGGGAGAAAAAAGAAAGTTTTCACAACCTTGCAATGTGCCTTCAAAATGTTGCAGATAAAAACAGACAATTTAGTGAATGCAGTTACAAAACAACTTTAGTATGCTAAAACACTGACACAGTTCTGCAACACAAGAAGTTACACATGCCCAGTCATCATCTTCATCTGTGTTGTGGCTCTTGTGGTTGTGGTTGTTATATGATACACTGTGTCGTAGTTCTTGTGGTTGTGGTTGTAGTACTGCATCTGCTGTTCTTGATCTTGTTTGGTCAGCTTGACTCATCTATAAAATGATAAATATATTATGAATATTCAAATAAAGAAAAAATTGCATTTTTTGTGTCAATATTAAGCAAAGGATGACAAAAACTCTCAAAGTGTTACCGGTAATGCTTAACTTCAGAATACCCAGCCACCTTTTTGAATAACAATAGCTTTTGTATCCTTGCATTGTTTTCAAAGAGTTCTGCTCTAGAATACATTATGGTGGATGGGTATTCTGAAGTTACTCCCATGTTAAATTATCTATCCATATTGTTCACTGGGCTGATATAAGACCCCTTCTCCCTTTTCATGGTCCCCTTCACCTGCCCAGCCCCGCCCTGCCCCTTTGCTGGAAGGAAAAAAAGAAACTATATCTGTTCACTAGTCTGCCAAAACAATGCATTCTGGGACTGTTCAATTAGTTGTCAACTTGCGAGATACACTTCACTTGTCACATAGAAAAGAATCAAGACAAGGCTACATTCATAAAGCTCATCCATTTGCAACAGAAAAGATTTTGTTATAATGGGAGTTCATTATCACCCTTATTCTGGTAATGTGTGGTTCCAGAAAATATCCATACCCCCACCATGGAGGGAATTTGTAAATGGATCCCCCCTACCCCCTGGAACTTCCAATTTTCTTCCATACAAGCTCTGTAATTTTTTTTTCTTTTTCTGACCCCCCCCCCCCCCCCCCCCCCCCCCCTTCAGAATTTCCAATTCCCTCCATGGTGGGTGTATGGATATTTTTTGGAACTACACAACAGAAATTTGTATATCATAAAATTTACCTTGTCACTCCTCTCTATTTGCTAGGCAAAAATGTCATATATAAACAAGACATTTCGCCTAATGGTTTTCCGGAATAAATGAAGGCCTGAAAAAAAATAATGAGCAAAAACATTAAGTATATATGTAATGCACCTGTCAATGTTAAGCCCTGGGGGTGGGGCATAGTAATAACCCAGGGGATTTCACAAAAGCACCTCTCCCTTGAGTGTGGAATTTGACATTATCACAATCTTACAGCCAAAATCGTTGCATCGCGACCAGCAAATTACAAATTTCATTTTGATTTTGGGTTTTTCTGAGCCATCAATCAGTTTGGGGGCAGAGCTTCTTTCAAATCAACCAATCACTGAACAAGTTCATGAAAGCTCTGCTCCGAGAATGATGGACAAATCAGAAAAGACCAAAATCTTACCGACATTGGAGGTAGCGATGCAACGATTTTCGCTGTAAATTGGCCAAGACAAAGGAAATGTGCTGGTGGCATTATAGAATTTGACATGCATAAGGCACCCAGGGTTGGGGAAAAAATCAAAAACCCCTGGGTATGCCTGGCCTGGCACCAGCCTCCCTTTCCTGGGGCTTAAGAATGAAATAATAAATAAATATGCTAAAAAAAAATAAAGAAACACACCCAAAAATATTTATCATCTGACATGATCTGTTCGACAATCTATGGGGCCAATAAGTGCAGCTGCTCTGCCCCCACCCCTGCATTTTGTTGCCCCACCCTGACTAGTTAGAATGATTTGGGGAATGATTATTCCTCAATAATAATAATAATTAATCCTCTAATTTGAGGGATAAGCTCAATTGGTAAATACATGTGGAATGACAAAGGGTTGGCTTTGGTTGACCGAGCTGGATTTGGCTGGTTCAGATGGATCTCCCCACACTAATTCCGTTCATATAATCAGGCCCCAAGAGGATGAAAGAATCTCAATTCAATCTTTCATAAGTTTGACGGACGATTTTGCTCTCCATGTTTACGCATCCTAATTTCCCATGTAAACATGCACTTTATACTAAAAAAAGACCAAAGCCACTATAATTTTTCTAAAGACCTTTAATCCATAAAAATATAGTTCCAATCTATTTGGGTAGTAGAAATTTGAAAATTATAACATTTTTACCTTTGCCACTCATTTCAATTGCCAGGCGAAAACATCATAACGAAACATTTTGCCCCATGCATGGTTTTCCGGAATACATAGCCTCCTGGAAAAATAAATTAAAAATATTTGAAAAAATATTTAAATAAAGGAAGGATATCTTGAAATATATCAAAAATTACCCTGCGAGGAAAAACGTTGCAAACAGGGAAAAACAAAAAACAAAAAAGAAAACAAAAAAAATCCTGCAGGAAATACAGGAAATATTCCCGCAAAGAACCTCCTTGTCTGAAAACTTTCCCGGCCCCACCCCTCCCCCAAGGTTTCTTAAAGTCGACCCTAATTTATTCACGAAAAGAAAAAAAAGGCGCGAAAATACCTCCATGCAAAAGCAGAAATAGTTTGACATAACAAGTTAAAAATATTTAAGAAGAAATTTCGAATTCTTCCAAAAGAGACAAAAGGCGAAGAAAAGAATTAGCCTTTACATTTATAGTTTATTTTGTAAAGCAGAAACTATTATGAGAGAATATTTACCTCGGTAATGGATCTTGTTTGGACGAGGAACCGTCGGCACTTTGGCGCCCGCCTAAAAGAACTTCAACTTTGTAAGAAAAAGCCTTTGGTTCTCTTCCTGGATAGAACTTGCTTCTCCTGGAAAAAAAGAACAAGTTTTAGCTCAATAAATAAAAGTTTTAGAACAGTTTTCCTAACTGGCAACTTTGTTCCGAGGCACGTGTTCAACTTTGCAAACCCTCGAACCCTCTTCATTTTGTTCGAAAAAGTGCATTTTAAAAACTATATTGAGCTAAAAACCACTAACACAGCTGTAAGAAAGGAAATTGTTACAGAATGCACAAGAAGAGTAACTTTTCTTACCGTTATGTTGTTTTTAACGGATAGAACGCGACCCCACAAGAAGCACGGGTTGACAGTTGACCAACTTTTGGCATCAAAAATATCCGTGAATTCGTCTATAAATTCTTCCTGTAACGTTGCCATTAGGAACTTTCGTCTAAAACTTTCCTAAAAACGGTAGAATTAGATGAAAAAAGTTAATTTTGTGAAAATTTTCAAACAAGAATCGAAGAGAACTTGCCTCACAGTCCTTCCAACTTTGTGTCTTGCCCCAAATGACTAACCGCGCCAACGTGCATACCTTTCAAGTGCACATTCCTTCGTGGTACAGGGTTTTAACCAATCACAGGCTTAGAAAAATTGGACGTTTCACCAGGAACCAATCAAAATCAAGGACGTGAGATTTGATTGACAGGAGAAGTAAATGAAGGGGTGGACGAAGATCTTTACCAGGGACAAACTTTAACACAGGCTACCCGGTGTATAGTACAAAGATCCAACAAGTTCTTTCTGTACATGTGCAATTTTCAAGTCATGCGAACTCATGATCAGACATCCAAACAATGCTGGATTTTGCTAATTTTGCTTCTCTCTTAATTATGATCAAAATTTGACCTTATTTCCATTGTTTTCTTTTGTGTCAATTAAATTATTGCACACTAACATTCAATTTTGATTTCACGTGGGATTTTGGAAATCACTCTATAATCTTTCGCGCGCTTTCATTACAATCGTGCCAAAACAATACGTTTACTTAATACAGTAACAAGTCAAGCAATCGCGTCTTCTTCCCGTAAAAACACAAAATCTATTCTCGCTGTACGCGCACGAAGGGTGCACACCGCGCCTAAAATGAGTCCAATTTATTACGCACGATAAAAATTCCATTTCTTCTTCCCTCACTTTACTAATTCCATCGTTTTGCCATTTCCGCGGGGAAAAATCTCTTTTTTACGTTGTTGAAGTCAAAGTGAAGGAAAATGGATGAACGCAAATTAGAAAGAAAATTGTTCAGCAAATGACTCCTGTTACGCATGCGCCTACTCAGCATCAACCAAAACAAAGATGGCGACGAGTAAAATCAATGTTGTTTATTTTAATTCCTGAAAATTGTCTTCAAAACTACCAACAAGTAATATATAAAAATTAGGTACTACCTAATAGCGGAGCTCCCATTTCATTCTAATATTTTTTTATGTTGATTCAAATTGTGTTAATTGCCCAATTGAAATGCTTCCCAAAGCAGTCAGTTTGTCCAGGATCGTTGTTGACATCATTCTTTGTCCTTTTTTGCATTTTCGTTTCTTTATCTATGTTTGGATTTGAGGCCAGTAACCACATGGCCTCATAGAGGTCTATTTTTTACCTTCAAAATCAAAGGTTTTCTTAAGACTTAATCCTGGGTTAGCAGTAACCATCTTTCAAACAATAGAACCCTGGCTTTTGACACTTAATGCTAATTGATAACAGAGTTTATAATTGTTAAATATTTATTCCTCTCTTTTAGTTCAATGTACCTTTTTGGAATAAAATCATGTGTTGCCACGCCCACTGGGTAAAATGGGGGTACCTCTTAGTGATCATTTTCAAAATTTATTTCCAACAAGCAATCCACACCCTTCTATATATAGGAGTCCCCACATGTACAAACCTTCTAACTGTTCTTCTGACCCCTAGCTTCCAACCCTGGAAATTCCCAATATCCGACTTCCGAGATACACTTCACTTGCCACATACAAAAGTATCAAGACGAGGCTATGTGCATAAAGCTTAGTCATTCATGACAAGACAAAAGTTTTAGCACATAGCCTCGTTCTAAATCCTTTATATGTGGCAGGTGAAGCATATCTCGGAACTGGACTATTCCCTTCTTGGTTAGCATGGATCTTTTTTCTGGAAATATGACTATGTTAGTGATGTTAACTAGAAGGCCAAATTTGTTTGGGCCCTCCCCTTTCACCCAGCCCCCACATGAGACCAATATTCCTCTCTCTAGGGTACCCTAGACAAAATGATACATATCTAACACCATCAATTATGCGATCTCTGTTCCGATGCTGATGTCCATGAACATGAATGATAGACTTGAGTTTCCTTATTTGGTTTTCAATGCTTTTACAACCTGCATAACGACTAAAGTTAAACCTAACATCTGCCCCTTGGTGGTCTATCGTTGGTTGTAAACCCATTTTTTGTCGCTCTTGAGAAACCTTACCAAGTTCTGATTGTGATGGTAGAATGAGGTCATGTCTGGGAACAAAATGGCTAAATGAAATAACTGGTGCATCATAAAGTCTTGATATCCTTTCAGTATTTAACTTTTCAAAGTATTTTGATGGAGGTTCTTTGAGAGAATCCCACTTACAGAAATGGTTGTCCATCCATGCCATTTTTGTTAGCTCTTTATCTTCACTTTTCCCTTGTACATATAATGTATTTTCTAAATCTTCTTCAGGTTGTGCATACCAAGAAAACAAAGGAACAATCCACACTTTACTGCCATTCCCCTGTACTTTGAATGGATTTGTATACACTCCTATTTTATCACAGAGTTCAATAATAGTATTGAATTTCTCAATTGAGTCTTGATAAACAGGGTTTTCAGTCTTTTTAGGTCTTATCCACATTTCATGATTTCCTGAAAAAATATTGAGAACATTAAAGAATTAGGTCAAAACAGTCTGGAAATCATTGTTGTTGTTGTTGTAGGGCAACATCCCTCCATTTTTTAAATGAGTTGCCCTGGATAATGATGGTGTGAAGATGATGACGACAATGATAACAATGTAGATGATGGTGGTGTAGAGTAGATTTTGTATGACTGTGAAAACGGCACTGCACGGTCACTGCACGGTTGCAGCAGAAATTTTAAATGTTTTTATACAAATTACAGCACTGCACAATCATAGTATATTGCAGTCCGTTTCACAGTCATACAAAATCTACTCTTTATAGCAATTGGTCATGGTATAAATTAAGTCTTATACAATTATTCTTTTTTTTAAATTGCTTGTAGATGATGATGATGATAATGATGATGATGATGTCAGAAGTACGGATAAATGATCATCCAATTGAGTAATTTACAGCACTTTCCCCTGCGTACCTGGTACATACGAAACGCTAGAAAACTTTTGTTTTAAGTTTTCTAGAGTATCTTTGAGCAAATTAATGTCGTCAGTGACATCCCCTGCCACGATCAAAACATCGTCTTTATAAGATGTACTCGACAACATTTTCAACCAGCGAAGATTCTCCGTTATATCCACATGGAGATCAGATATGGCAAAAACTCGAGACATAATGGAAGCCTTGCTTGTGAAAGTTCTTGTCCTTGAAATCATTTAGGATCGCAACAGGCCGGAATTTCTCGTGACCGATATGATCGATTGCAAACCAAAATACGAGCCCACGAGTAAATCGACCAGAGGTTGTCATCGGAATCGGAATATGTTCGTGATATTTCCGGAAAATATACGAATGATTTTCGGAAGAGTACATGATATCCTGGTTCTCCTGGTTGGTTCTCCTGGTTTCTATAAAAGTTTGTCAAATTCATACACTGATTTGAGTGAATATTTAAGAAAATAATCGTGTACGTCGATTGTCCAATTATTGATGTAATTTCCCTTAGATAAAACTTTTCAGTCGCTATTTTTTAAATATAAAAAATAACTACTGTGTTGTTCTTCATTCATTCATTCATTCATTCATTCATTCATTCATTCGTTCATTCATATTTATAATTATCTATTTATTTATTTATTTATCGTTCATTTTTTAACTTAACTATTCAATTGCGTGAATTTTAGAATGCTAGCTTCCCATTAAATCATTTGTTAAAGCTTGGATTTTCTTCTTTAATTCTTCTTCTTCCGATTGAGAAATTAAGCAGGAAGACGCGAATTTCTTAGAGACAAATTCTCTGTTGTTATACGAGGAAGTTCACTGACAGTGGCATTATTACTTCAACTAATTAGAAGCGATCCCTGCAGCGAATCTCTCATAAATTGTTCCATGTTATGGAAAAACAAGTGAGAGAGACACCCAGAAATTGTGATTAAAGAAAGCGCCCCCTGCTTCAATAAACTGTAGCTTATTGTATCGAAGGATAATATGCCTATCACTTTGATTGATGCAACGTTTTGAAAAACTTTTTTTCTGTAATGATTGAATAGAGAGTTTATTCGCTGTATCTTTTTTATCTCACGATTCTCTGATTAAAAAAAAAGAACAAGAAGAACAAGACAACGACGACGGAAAGATTAGAAGATAAATCACGCGAGAAAAGTATAAACTCGAAAGAAAGAAAGAAAGAAAGAAAGAACATGAGAAAGAAAGAAAGAAAGAAAGAAAGAACATGAGAAAGAAAGAAAGAAAGAAAGAAAGAAAGAAAAATAAAATAAAATGTAAAAGAGAAAAAAGAAAACGGAAAACAGAAGAGAAAGCACAAGAAGAGAGAGAACCAGCATGCAGGCGCAGAAAACCGCTCGAAAAACTCGGTAAAAAGTAGTTTCACATAGGAGCTTTGTTCATCTTCAATATCATATTACTGCGTATATATATTTGATAAAATCGTCAATCGTCCTAAACTGTCGTGAAATCATGCTGAAATCATCCAACCATCATCCATTGGCTGGGAGCCATGCCGATGACCCCAAAAAAGCTCAAAGCATTTTTCACCAACTTTCATTATATCTTTAGTTACGAAATCGTTAGCACATTTGCTCAATAAAGTGACTCAGTATCGTTTCATTGAGATTCATTGCTAATTTCCCAAACACATTTGGTTATTCAAGATGTGAATTCAGTCGAAATATTTTCGATTAGTTTACTCATATCGATATGATGCTAATAAAGTGTTAAAGGCCCCTTATCAAAGTCGTTAGAAGGTTACACGTTTCAATACTGATAATTCGGCAGCTGTTGAGATCTGTTTATATCCTGGAGCTAAGGCTATTCGCTTTCGTTAATTCACCTTGCGTCCAGGGTAATAATAATACATTAACCAAATTATAGCGAACACTTCGTCTAGGATAATACGAAAAATACGGAAGAAACTGACAAAAATTGTCCTGTTATTTGATCTTATAAGTCGTAAACGTCATCTTGTCTAATTTTATAATGCAACACTCGACATACACCTGGTTATTGGCCGGGGAAATTGGGTCAATTTTTGGCATGGAGAAACCTGAGAATTCAAAACAGGGTCTTAATGGCAATTTGCTCGAAGGCTGACAGCTTTAGGGGGAAATTAGTGCTAATTTAGGGAGTCTAATTCGTTTTGAGCTTATGTATTTGTTTGAGAAATTAGCTATTGCAATTAAACACCTACTTCATTTCTCCTCTCCTTTGGTTGATTTGCGGTATAAAAGCACTTTCGCGCTTTTCCAAATCAACCCTTCTTTTTTTCCGCGCTGAAACGGCAGGATTTTGAGTTAACGGGAGCGGAATACAAAAACAAGTTGGCTTGTTGTTATTGAACATCGTAGTTAAGTCTTTGTTTTGAGGTATTATAAGAATTAAAGCCTTGATTGAAGCATTGAGACTGATACATTACAATAGAGCATTCAATTGTCAAGTGAACCATTGTGTATTCGTTCACAACATTCTCAGTGAAAATGTCTCGTTTCCAGAACAACCCCTGTTTTTGTGTATAGTAGATACTCTCAACCGGGTCAGATTGCATGGATTGACTAGATGAGCCGCAATAAGACCGGCGCCAAGTCCTATAGCAAACAAAGGGGAAAATAGTAAAGAGTTTTGACCGGAATTGAAATCGAAGAAGAACAGAAGAAGACATAATGAGGCCATTAACTCTACCCCATCCCCCACCCCCGAAGAAAGAAAGACAAAAAAGTTAAAATAAAGACAAAAAGACTTGTTCTTGAATTGTGATTTTATTGTATTTGAATTTGTTCTTTATCATTCTGGTTTAATTTCTTGGGATCACGATGTGAGGATTACCCCCAAAACCTTTGAACATTATTGAACAATCGGAAAAGATCTTTGATGTAACAATTTGTTTGAGATTTGTCCTCGCAGGGGACCATGAAGATTTCCCCCTGTTTATGAAACAAATACCTTATTTTTCGCCAAGTAAATGTTACTCATTAATCATTTACTAAAGAACTTTATAGTAAATAGTCTGTCTATTACTTCGTTCATCCCTGTAATAGTTCGGTCAGGGACACGTTGGAGATCTGACCACCAAATCAGATTTTATGAAAACTAAAATTATAAGATAATTACGGTTCACTTTGAGCGAATTAAGATAAAACTTTGTGGGTTTTTGATCACTAGTGATATCATTTGTTTGGATTTCTAAGTGCCAAATTTGTAGAATCATATGGCAGGCCACTTATCGAAGGATCGAAACTGAGAGTTCACCCCCGAGAAATCGATAATTTTATTGGGATTGATAATAAACTGTTCTATGAAGTAAGAACCTTTCTTTAAATGTACAAGTGAGATGGATTATTTCGGGGTTTTTTAACTACTTGTACTTTGTCGATCTAGCTTCTGTTTTCTCCATTTAATTCTACGATTCTGGAACCAAACTTTCACTTGAGTTTCTGTGAGATTCAGAGATGCCGCTAAATAGTGCCTTTCTGCGCCAACCATGTATTGTTGTCGTTCGAACTCTTTTTCTAGTCTTTCGAGCTGTTCGGGAGTGAAAATGGTACGAATTCGTTTGGGTTTTCCTTGTTTGAAGTTCCACGGTTTATTGTCGTCATGGCCGTGAATCGCCGAAAGTACAATACTTCCTTCTGCAAAAAAGAACAAAAAAGAGCAAATTTAGAAAAAGATGAAATGTAAAAATCATGAATTAAATAGCTCGAGTATTTAAACAACTTGGTGCCCCAATGAAGTGGGCGTCTGAAACTCCTAGGCAGCTATAAGAATCAATTCTAATGAATCCTGCAAAGATAGAACTATTACTTGTAGTAAATAACCTGAAATAAAAACATCATTTTCAAAGTCTTTTTCGTAGTCAAACTATCGCCATAGACAATATATTAGTATAGCAAATATTTGATCAAAATGATCACATTTGGAAAGTAGTCTCTTAATTAATGTTAGTTTTGATACATTAAAATTGTTCTCTTTTGAGTTCAAATTTGCACAAAATCAGTTTTTTCTTTCTTTGATGAAAACAATAGAAATCGTGATGCGGTGAAAAAGAAATCGGATGTTCTTACGTTGTAGATAAAACTCTTAACGCTGTGAAAAGGCGAACACTTTCAAATCCAAATCAAGATAAACCAACAGAAGTAGTCTTGACAATGACCGTGATCATTAAACACCGTCGAGAAATATCCCATTCTAAGATTTGTGAAAATCGAAGTCTTAAAATCATTTCGTCTGTGAGACTAAAAGACATAATTATGTAGCTATAGAGTTCAGATTTTTCTTTCAAATTTGTCCTAAAATCGCCTTGAAATCATTGCAGTTGAGAAACTAAAACTGAGATAACTTAATCATAATGGTCTGAAGCTCAGATTTGTGTTACTGACTTATAGTGAGTTGCTGTGTCACTCACCTTTTTCAATAGTTGTACAACTTCCCGCTCTAGTAAAAGCGCTGATACCAAGTGATCGATGATAAGGATGAAATCTTTCAAAGGAAAAATGTGAAGGTTGATAGGAGCCCAACGACGGAGACGCCTCAGTTTTGGCGGGTGAAGGTGACAAGTCACTATTCGCGTTCTCCTTGGATGTGCTTTCATCGGCGCGGGAAAGAATGGATGAGATAGTGAACGAGGACGATGTACTCGTTGAGGAAGAGCTGGAAGAACTTCGGTTGACTGTTAGCGATGAAGCTGGAATAACACTGGACCTTACAGCAATACAGTAGGGTGACGTGCATGTAAAATATGGACACAAATAGGCCTGGCCTCCGTAATTCTGCATTTCTGTTCTTTTCTTGAACTCTCGTCTTCTTTTCCGTGAACGAAAGAAATCGTGATTTGAGATTTTGGATTAATTCCTTACTGTAGTGTGTTTGAGTATTCGGTGAAGAATTATCTCTTAAGCGCTTTGTACAATCTTTTATAGGCTGTCGGGACAAATTACAAGCTGCTGTTAATTTGCTAATGACAGTTGCTACACGATGGATCGATACAGGAAATATGTCTTCCATTGTTCTGGATGGAACTCATTGGGCAAATTGATTAGGACCCAAGTCCACAACACAATCAAGTGTTCTGTCTTATTACCATTGGACAATAAACAAACAAAATCCTTTAAATCAAATATCATGCCAAGTGCTTGAGAGACAGTCGGACGGCACTAATGAGTGAAATTAGGCTTATTAGCTGGTGATTCGAAATAAATAGTTTGTAGATTTGAATACTCGACGGAGTAATGAGCAAAAATGAACTTGATAGTCAGAGAAAATCTTCTTTTAAAAGCTAGCAATGTTGGGTACCACACTATCGAACACAGTAGCTAGAGATACATTGACAAAAAGAAGAAAGCCTTTGTTCGCTCAATCGCAAAGAATATGAGTTTAGAATAGTATCCTTTAGCCATGTGTCTTTAAAGGATGAACATCGCTTTTGTTCTTGGCTCATTGTACAATATAAGTTAATTACACTACTGTTGCGGCAGGACATACCGGACAAGATAGACCAACTCAATATGTAAGATCTCACGGCCTCTTATTGTCAGCCATTTGGATCCCAAAACACCTGGTGCTCAGTTACCATTCATTAAGCCATTCGTAATCGTGCTAAAGGAGCAATTTACTCTTCCGAAGCAAATTTGCTATTCTTTTTGTAGTAATTAATAAGAGAAGAAGAGAGAAAAACTGACTATAAGCGAAAAATGAATAAAGCATCAAGTGTTCGAATTGTGTCAATTATTGGCACCAAAAGCTCTCTCTTCCGTCCCGCAACAAACAAACGTGAGTGTCCATCTTCAATGATTAAATTGCTTTCCACTTAGAATTTTAAGTTCTGTGTTAAAAGATTTGAGATTGTTATCGCTTTTCAAGTACTTTTCTTATATTTATAGCTTCTGGATGATTCCAATTATTACTCACTAATCCCAGGAAGACCTTTATTCAAAATTACGAGCAAAAAAGATGAAATTGTTATTGAAGCAATGTGCGCACATTTGAAAGCAATTAAAGACCCCTAATGACTCGGCTCGCGACTAATTTTTGTAATTCCCAATCTATTTTGTCATTTTACTCTAGTAAATTGCTCTAATATCTTTTACCGCAACACAGGTTACTAAAAATGTCGATCTAACCACAGTAATTTACCGTAAATTGGGTATTTCTCCTTCGCTAAGAGAATTTCGCAAGCTAAATACGATTTTATATGATAAAATCTTCCCCATAATGAAGCTTGTCTCCGCGCAATCATTTGTATCGCTTACAAGAGCACGATATCGACAAAATCGCACCAGGATGTCCAGCTCCTCTCCAGAAACTATTCCTTCTTGTTTAGATGTTTTGGAAAAAGCGTGTTACCACACAAAGCTTCATGTAGAGAAACTCTTCGGAAATTAATTCACTGACCCCTCCCTAGAGTAATTAGAGTAGATATATATGTAGGTAAATAAATCCCCTTTGGTCGTAAAAGCTATTTTAGTGTATCATATACTTGAGTGAGGATAGGAACCAAATGTGGTAATCTATGAAGATAATTCTTGTCTATCTTGTAGAAATATCCATTGATAGTCGTGTCAAAGCTTCTTTATCGATCACGGTTGATGAGCGTAAATTGATGAAACTAATGGCTGCTTAATTTGATTAAGCAGCGAAACCACAATGCTGTTTATTACGCTGGATTCTGGATTGCTTTCTAAGTTTTATAGATAATTAAAGATCAAGATATCCAGAGCCTATATGGAGGGTATTTTCTTAAGTGACTTTCGATTGAAGACTATTGATTTTATCTTTCTATCTGATACTTTTATGGACGTATCAATATGGTTTCTTTGTCTAGTAATTAAGGGCTGTTTTGCTTTGGAGATTACAAGATATAGATACTTTTAAGGGTGGAAAAATCACTCCCAAACTGCGAATGTTGATAGTGAGAATGAATCAAAAACGTATCAAATATTAAAGCATCTGATAATCTTTGGAGGAAAATGAACTACATTTTCACTGGAGTTTGTAATTCGGTTGTTTACTGGCCTCTCTTCATAATTTCTTCCTCAGTCTTTTTGTATCTATCATCTTTCTCACACACTTCCTCCCTCCCTCCCTCTCTTTTTCCCATCAAATTTTGATTCATTTTTTATTTATAAAAGAATAAAACATCGTTATGTTCTAAACATCCAGTTTGAAGCAACATAAACCGTGGCATTCCCGGCCTTGACACAGTCCAGGAGCGCCGGTCTACTGTTCTTAGTAATTCTTCTAAAAAGGATTTCCAATTTCTTCCTCGATTCTCTTTACGAACAAAACCCATTCCAACAGAGAATCATACCTTCAATTTTCTAGTCCAATTTATAAGACATATATTGTGACTGAAAGCTTATATAATCAAATTACGCAATCCAACTCTGTTGATATAATTGTGAGTTTTTTTGGGGAGAATTTGAATTGGGACAAAGCTGTTTGCATAGTTTAATTTGATTTCGGGTCTCATCAAGTTGTGGGTATTCGTGAACGAGATTCTGTCAGCTGTCCCTATAATTCCTTCATTTGTACAATTTTATTCGGCACAATTTGCCAGGATTTTCTCCATTTCTAACCAAATGTCCATGCTTTACTAAACTTTAATGTAAAGACGGTCTTTTTTCTGAAATTCTACGACTATAAACAAGAAGCTATCAGCTAAAAAATATCAGTATATTATTATCAATGCAAAATGTATTTTAAGTTCATCAAAAAAATTTCACTTTTTCTACAACATAGATTTGTTTCACTGTAAATGCAATTTCTGTATGGTAATGGCAGTCTTTTCTCTAAAAAAATATTTTAGCTAAAGAGGATGAATTTGAGAGTAAATAAACTTCCACTATTTGTTCACAAATTCCTTCAGTTTTGAGATCGCATTCCACTCAGGTATTCACAAATTAAGAAAAACTAAATCTAAAAACAGGTGGCTAGTGCTGCAGAGGGAACATAGGGAATACAAATATCGTCAGAAAGCTTCAGGAGCTCATGAAGGAATTTTATAATTCTACAAACCTTTAATAAAGTCACTTTTACCTTTGATTCATTGATTAAAAATCTCTGTTTGACTATTTGAGAGAAACTGAAGAGCTTTATTCATCATCCGAACGCGCGCATTGCCACGAATTGATCTCTATATAAAACCGAACTAGTTTATTAGACATGGAAGAGTTGTGATTTTTGACTAATTACTTTAAATAGCTCATTAAACGAAGCCAAGCAACGAGGCTAGTCACTTATTGCCTATTGTTCTCTTGATAAATGTTACTATAAAGGCCAATTTACACGATACAATTTTTGCTAACAACTTGTCGCATGCAACAACCCTACAACTTGCTTACAACCGTTGTAAGGTTTCAACATGTTTAAAAATCCTACAACCTTTTGTGTTTGTCGCGCGCAACACTTGTAAGCAAGTTGTAAGGTTGTGCATGCGACAAGTTGTAAGCAAAAATTGTATCGTGCAGTGACGTAGCGAGAGGGGGGGGGAGGGGCGGGGGATGAGCTCTAAGCTTGAGCTGTCATCTGAAGGATGATGTCAATGATATCACTTTAAAGTTTTACTTTTAATTTAGTTCACAATATTTAAACGTTATCTCAAGTATAATCCGCACTTGGACGAAGTTTGTTTTTGTTTCTCGATGCTGGATCGTCAAATTTCCGCGTACTTTTGTCCCAAATCGTTCTTCCTGGGTCGGATCCTGGAGAATTAAATTAGCATATTTTGGCGGAAACTTGATCTCAAGAAAATTGCACGTTCCCCCCTCCTCCCCCCTGTTCAGGCCTCGCTACGCCCCTGGTATCGTGTAAATTGTCCTTACTATTAAGGGATGCAGTTAGCCGTCCATTTTAGCTTGCTCTGCGGGGCAAAACAGAGTCGACCAGAAGAACTTGCCCGCGCATGGGTGTTAGATGTAACCAGGCAAGACACCTATGGATCGTGTAGCTAAAGAATGAATGACTTGCTCTTGGAATTATTCATACATAAATGAATTTATTGAAGTTCTCGTGCTTTCATCGTGTAGCTAAACAATGAATGACTTGCTCTTGGAATTATTCATACATAAATGAATTTATTGAAGTTCTCTTACTTTCATCGTGTAGCTAAACAATGAATGACTTGCTCTTGGAGTTATTCATAAATAAATGAATTTATTGAAGTTCTCGTGCTTTATCGTGTAGCTAAAGAATGAATGACTTGCTCTTGGAATTATTCATACCGCATAAATGAATTTATTGAAGTTCTTGTACTTTCATCGTGTAGCTAAACAATGAATGACTTGCTCTTGGAGTTATTCATACATAAATGCTTATAACAAAGTGAAACGCACTGATTGCAATGTTACCGAAAAACTTTTTTAGCTCAGACCAAAATAGCATGTGGTTTTCTGTAACAAGGCTGATACCACACTGGAACGTTGTTTACGTTACTATGTCTATTTCCGCATAGTTGTCCGGGTAAGTACTTCATGGCTGAATGCCATATAGTCGTCTTCCTAATGTTACACTATGTGGACATTCAGTCATGAAGTATAAACCGTTTTCCGCATATCTGACATAATCCGATCATGAAACGAAAGTATGACGAGCCCCTTCCGATCATGAAACGGAAACATGGCGAAATCTATCGACGCAATGGATGCTGGGATTTCCCCGTTTGTTTTGTTTTGATATTGCAAAATATATTGCAAAACACTCTTGAAAATGTGCATAAGAAAGCTATCAAATCAACCGAAATAATGTAAGTGCAGAATTGAATCAATACCAGTAGTTTAAAGAGCATTCATAGGTATCATTTTGTAAAGATGTTGTTTTATTTCAGCCGATACGGGTGGAATTTTGCGTCGATCCTTTGATGTGGTCGCGTTGTGGAAATCGTGTTTCTTGCAACCCTTGCAAATTCTCCAAAATTCTCCAAGTTAAAGAATGACTTCTTGTTATCCAATAACATTTATAAGAAATTTAGTAATAGCTGGTTAAAGTTTATTTTAAACTGGTTTTCGGTTGATAGTACATAAAGCATAAAGACATGGGTTTCCTCACAGCTCGGGGGGTCTTTGGGCAAAAACTTGTAGGGAATGGAAGTTGCCTTTGATAGTACATGTACCGTAATATTGTTTGTTCTTATTTAAATACACGTAATTGTTCGTATTTATGTCCATTTATGTTTGGATGTTTATGTACATGCACAAAAACAACCAAACATAAACAAGATTTCACTTGTGTATAAAATAGATACAAAGCTTCCTTTAATAGCACATACATGTACAGAGCATAAAATTTATCAATGTCCCCTTCAAAAATTACTCTTTACATTATTGGGTGAGTTAGGCCTAGTTGAGATGCCTTACTAACCATGTGCTGTACTATCCTGCGAGCAGAGTCTCCTTTACCTTCTCCACGTTCATTTATGGAGAAAGTCTCCCTTTACCTTCTCTGTATCAATGTTCACCTAGAAGGTTAAGGGAGACTCTGCTACGTGTGACGTCTGTGTTGATAAAACCAACTCAATCATCTAATAATAATTATTAGATTATAAGATGTTGATTTCTTAACAGTTGTGATGGTAACTTATAGTTTTATCTTTTACTGTTTATAGTGTCAATGAAGTATTTATTTCTCTAATGGGTGATGTTCAAGAAGTTGTGGTCTTTACTCTTCCTCTTCTGTTAATTTGTTTAGTGGTTTTGGGTTTGTGTTGTACATTTTGCTGTTATTTGTTAAGGTAAGTAGTTTTGATGTTCAACAGACAGAAGAGGTTTACATGTCCCAAAATTTACAAACTCTTTGACGATTCCTGATCAAATACATGTAAATTAAAAATCATATATAAACAGGGCTTTCAAAATAAACTGGCGGCCACCGGAGTTCCGGCAGTTGCTTCACAGTTTTGCTACTATAAAAAACATATAATTAATCTTTTACTTGACCTTTAATGGACACAGCCTCCTACTTTATTAACTTCACCGTCTAGTTCAAATAATTTTGAAAGCCCTGTATAAAATCCCTGATCACACTATATCTGATTTCTAGCCTTGTACCATCCCCTCAAAACCTGATCTAAAAGAATATGGACAATATCTCCTGCATAATTTATCAGACAAAACACAAACTAAAGAAATATTAATTAATAATTACGTGCTCATAGATTGTAACATCATTCCCTGATGATGGGGTCTGGAACCCGAAAGCTCGGATTAAATATCTGAAAAAAACAGCGTAGATGAGACGTCTATCTTATCAATCAAATGATCCCTACACACAAACATATACTTAAGAAAATTATTCTTGGTGGAATACAGGTCAAACAGGAGAAAACAGAGAATTATCACTTTCATCTGATGTAGAACAG
>JALIZF010001382.1:0-266146 GCA_029948255.1 Telmatactis stephensoni | reverse complement strand
GTACATCATAAAACGCTCCCTGTGTGGTGCCCTCAGTTTCAGGTTCCTCAAGGTGCGTTGTACTCGGGTTCTGATTTCACGTAGTCTGGGTCTTCTAAAGTGTTGTAAACAGGAGCTTCAGAAACTGGTGAAGAGTGGTCATCAGCACGATTGTTGTTGTTAGGTATTTGACGGGTTGCTAAGAAAGATGAGATACGATGAGAGTGTGTAAATTGATGTTAATCTAAATTATTATTTTGCTCAGTGCTGTACCTATATCATTTTTCCTTTTTGCAGCTGGTAGGTTGTTGGTGTAAGTGTAATCGTAGTCTTCTTCGGTGGATGACCGCTGACCAGTTAAATGATTGTCTACAGGCTGCTCATAAACATCATCTGAAAAATGTGGGTACAAAAGCACTGGAAACACATCAATTTCATAACAAAACTTGGATATTCCTAGCTTTCAATATACGGAATCTCAGGGTGTTTTCAATTTAGTGGAACCAACCGGCCAGAACGGCCTGATTTCTTAGGACTGATTCCAGCCAGAGCTAGGAATTGACATGTACCCTCTAAGAACTGGCCGTTCTGGCCAGTTAGTTGCACTAAATGGAAAACACCCTCAGTTTATTTAGTAAATGAGAAACAAATGAAAGATCAAATTTGATTTGTTTGATATAACGATATATTTTGTATACTTTATAAAATCAAACTGTACGTACCGTCTGCTACGGGCCTTCTCTTTGTTGTCCTGGCAAAAATGAGGAACAGTAGCATTAAATATCTACAAATCAGTTTACCGCTGTTATTTAGAAATAGAATTCCTAGGATACCTTGTGCTTTTCCTTTTCTTGACAATGAATATTACTAGCACTATTAGTATCAGCAGCACAACTGCACCAATAACTGCGCCCGCGATGATACTCGTGTTGTCAGCAGTGCTAGCATCTTTCTTTTTATCCTTCAGTAATGGTTCCTTTGTCTGAAAGCAAAAAGTCATAAAATTACTAGTTGTATACTTAGATTCTGATTAATCATCTAAACCTCTTTATAACTACAATATCATAATTAAATCCTATAGCAAACAAATGGTAGTTTAACTTACATTCGGTGAGATCGTGGTCTGGGTGACGGCTTTAGTAATTGTACGTTTCGTTGTGTCTACCAAGAGTGCTGTGGTCGTGAAAGACAAGATAGGCTGAAGAGACAATGTGGGGGTTGTCGTACGACGAGATGCAAAGAAAGAAGAGGTTACCATCGAACTTGTCTTAATTTCCGCCACGGATGAAAAGCTGATTGTAGGAGAAGGTGCCAGTGACGTGGTTGTTTGCGGCAACGAGATCGGACCTTTTGAAAAGAAAAAGAAAAACTAGATGTCATACAACAACATAAGACAATACTTGATCATAAATCCACCTTGCATACTCTTAAAATAACGCCGTAGCCTACTACACATATGGAAATTTGTAAGTTCATCCATTGGAAGCCGGAATTAATTATTCTATACAATGATGGTTTATAGAAATCGTATTAAGTTCTAGACTTCCGATTCAGTTAATCAGAATTTCTAGTACTGAATACGGAAAAGTCTCATTCCTACGAGAGCAGCAGTTTGTATATGATCCACAAATTGTGTTATCTGTATTTGAAAATCGTGTCCGGGCAGGAAGCAGATGTACATGTTTTCGTACTTACAGTTCATTGATCCCTTTACTTTAAGTACCACGCAATAGCTAGCCTTTGCAGTGGCATCTTGAGTACTATGGCCAGTACCTGTGAAATTTAGTCTTACTACACTTCCAAGAATTGGCTTCGTAACGAAACCCTCATGGGTACCTGAAGAACGAATTAATGATATGGTGGAATGGTATAAGGTAACTAAATTTATTCACACCGCAATAATATTATCGCGAATATTATTGCGCTTCGTGTGTTTTAGCTCATGACCATAACTAAACGTGTGCACAATAAGGGCATACTATACTATAGAAGGATCTTTGCTGACGTCATGTGTTTCCATTCTGCTTCAGGCATTAGCATACGGTTAAAAATCGATAAAATTACAAACTGAGTCCAAAACTTTTAAGAGCTTTTTAATATAAGTACTCTACGAAATTTTTAGCTTTTTGCATGCAATATTGTGCGAGATATCCAGCTTCCAATTTGCTTTCAAATTTCTGGGTGGCAAAAGCGCTAATGAGCCCATACATTCTATGTAAAATTTAGAGTTTTTAAAACTGCATCACGCAAAAACTATTGCTTGTACCACGCTCAAATTTCCAAAGAAAGCTAGGTTTGCCACGCCCTTTCAATATTCAGAGGTGATTCGGTTTTTATTTGGTTGAAAAGAGAAATGCCTATGCTAATGAGCAAAAATTGTAAACAAAGATCCACCGATACTATACTATACTATACTATACTATACTATACTATGCTATACTATACTATACTATACTATACTATGCTATGCTATGCTCGATTTAAAGGCGCGGTTAGCACTAATCCAGGGTTAATTCCAAAGAAAATCATTGTTAACAATTGGCTAGTACTAGCCTGCTTTCGAACAACCGAACCGAGGGAGAAAAATACTAAAAGAGGAATTACATTTGACTCGGTAAGTCTAGACTAAAAGTGTTTTCCATTTAGTGGAACCAACCAGCCAGAACGGCCTGATTTCTTAGGACTGATTCCAGCCAGAGCTAGAAATTGACATGTACCATTTAAGAACTGGCCGTCCTGGCCGGTTGGTTCCACTAAATGGAAAACACCCTAAGTCCGTCTCTTCGTTATCTAACTAATAGTAATAATCATGTATGGTTTTCTTTGTGTAATACTGATGTTTATAGTGTACAACCAATCGGTTGTTTGGCTGTTTTTCGTCGGAGTTGAGCTTACAGTTTACGAGGGATGTGCTTCCCAAACTGGACGTCATACCACACGCTTTACAGGGTGTCTCAAATGTTTGTACCCTCATCTTTCATACGCCCATGCATTTTAGTTGATGAAAAATATTTTTTTCAACAACGAGAGTTCCACATGCTTGGTCCTGCAAAGGCTCTGTCCCAAACCATAGTTTTAGTGTGAGGGACCAGGTGGAAACGGTTCTTGTTCGATCCTAAATAACCAATATGGACCTCTTGGCTTGGGCACAACTAATTCAGGGGTTACTTAAAAGTAGCTAGAAGATATTTCGTTCAAAGCTTTGTAAACCCTAAGTTTATTGCGTTTACTTGCTATCAGCATGTCGAGGCATGCATAAATACCGTGATCTGTGCTTTCTCTCTTTAAATGTATTAGTGGTAATTATAATATATCTATATCAACGTCTATACTGAAATTCAAGCAAGCTATTGACGGTACTTTTACAGTTTTATATATCAGTTTCAGGTCGAACTATAAAAGTAGCGTCAGTAGCTTGCATGAATTTCAGTCCACCCTCAGCGCTCTCGCACCTCGTTTTTAAGGACTCTCTTTCCAAACGTAGTTGTCATTATTAGTTAATAAAGTACTAAATTACGGAATTAAGAAATTAAGAAGGAAAGAAAGAAAGAAAGAAAGAAAGAAAGAAAGAAAGAAATGCATATATGAGTAAATGAATGAATGAATATTGAAAAAATGAGATGGACAGTATAATAATATTGCACGATATTTAAAGGCTTACATGGCAAACGATTTCCCCATAAATTTGGTTGTGTGGATGACTACAGTTAAAGAAGTCACTAGCATTCTTGATTTGCACCCAAGTGCTATTGCAATCCAAATACGAAAACACTTCTTGAAGTTCATAGTTGTAATCTTGATCAACACGTATTATCAGTATATCAGCAGTATATCTATAGCCTTGATTTCTTACGACAGTTAGAGGACTGTTCATTCCTTTAGATTTAAACGTCTTAATGGAGCAACCTGAACCTAAAATAGTTAAAAGAACCAACATTTCAAAGCTTAATCACGGTGAAGTTATACGGCCATGCAGTTTTTCTAATATCTGAAGTAAGATTACTCTACTTGACCCTACTTGGTCACAAACCTTTAGGGACGGACCATTAGATTTTTGATTGGGGGGTGGGGGGGGGGGGTGTTGGGAAATTTTTGCTGTTTACGAGTTTTTTCTTTTCTTTTCTTTTCTTTTCTTTCTTTCTTTCTTTCTTTCTTTCTTTCTTTCTTTCTTTCTTTCTTTCTTTCTTTCTTTCTTTCTTTTTTTTTTTTTTTTCCTTTGTGGCGGGTCAGGAGTTTTTTAGACAAGGCGCAAAACTGAAAAAGTCGATCGCAAAAAGTGCAGAAGGCATTTAGGGGTAGAGGCTGGTAACATAACTATTCTAAACTAATTTTTCATGTTAAATCCTAATATGACTGTTACCAAGACGTATTCTGCAATCTTACACGTATAAATGACGTACTTTGTGAATTGCTACAGTCATTTCATACTAACGGCTTTTTCATGTAATTCCGAAAGTTCACAAAATTAAAAACAATGACCATGGCTGGAAACAGCATATCAAAATCAGTAAAACTATGAAGTTTAAAGGATATCAGTTGAAAAACCAAGGAGATACGAATTTTCAAAAATCGAAATTTGTTTGTATCTCTTGCATCACTGTAAGTGTTTTCATACAAAATTTCGTTTTTTGAAAATTCGTATCTCCTTGAATTTTCAACTGATATCCTTCAAACTTCACAGTTTTACTGATTTTGATGTGCTCTTTGCAGCTATGGTAATTGTTTTTAATTTTGGGAACTTTTGGAATTACATGAAAAAGCCGTTAGTATGAAATGACTGTAGCAATTCACAAAATACGTCATTTACACGTATATGATTGCAGAATACGTCTTGGTAACAGTCATATTCGCATTCAGCATGAAAAATCGGTTTAGAATAGTTATATTACCAGGCCCTACCTCAAAATGCCTCCAGGTATCTGATTTTTCGAAAATGCGCCTTGTCTATTTTCCCCACATGATTTGCTTGTAGGATATTTTTTTTCGAGAGTTAATTTTTACAAATTTTTAATTTTTTAGATTTTTAGACATTTCGATTTTTACAGTGAAAGCAGCACAAATGTACACCCTAAGTTCCATTTATAGGTTTTTATATTAGATATCGTTCTGAAAATACGCTTAAACATATAGGTGTTCCTTTATATGGTAAAGTTCCACAGGAAATTAACCAAAGACTTATGCTTTTTGTAAGGTGTATTTTTATATATATATATTTTTTTACATTATTTTATTTGTTTGTTTGTTTGTTTGTTTGTTTCTAGTTTTCTTCGGAGATATTAGTATGTATTTATATGCTATTCTTGAAAGCCGAAGTAAAATAAAAGATATGTATGTATGTATGCGTGTATGTATGTATGTATGTATGTATGTATGTTTTTGTAAGCTTTGAAGAAATGGAGGGATGAGTTTATGGGCCAGGAACAGGGCGGTAGCAGGGCAAATTCTTTTGAGGGGCGCAGCTGAACGACCAAACCAACGGTTGCCCAGAAGGGTGTTTTGTTGCTTCATGATTCATTTACAAATTTTATATTATTGAATTATAGTTACTTATTTTGTGTGCGCCCTGTATCAGCATATGCATGTACCTTTCAGTACAAGAAAATTGCTATGAAAAGCTCTTGCAGTGAGAAAAGCGTGCAATGGATGCTTTGTGGTTAGATGCAATTCGAAATGTAGCTAGTGATGCTTTAAAAATATACATGTCTGGGTGTTGCGAGCGCAAAGTGCGAGCCGCTCGACAAAAATCTTTTGCATTTGCATTTTGATAACTGATAAAGGTGACTGAAAAATGTAAAAAGAATTTCAAGTGTAAGTTTTCGACCCTCACGAAGAGTCAGCAACTTTGCCGTAAATATAGCGAGATGTCTGTAATGCCAGTCAGGGGATTTAGCTATACTAGTCGTACTACCGGGATGTTCGTAATCAGGTTGGGTACGTGTCCGCAAGAGTTCATCAGTTCATCAGGAAATATTGGGTAGACATCTATTTTCAAAGTATTTGAGTATCACTCCAAAACGACAAAACAGTGATTATCAGGTTTATTTCTAGCCATAAAGAATATACAATTTCATTCCGACACAAGATTATTACGGCATATATAGTTGCTCACTGACTTCAAAGCGGTGACCGACAGTAAGGGAAAATGCTATTCTTTCAATTTTCCTAATATGAGGGTCCGGAACTTCAGAACGTTAAACCTAAAACCAATAATAAAGCATTTATACTTCTACCTAATTTGTCTATGTTAAGACACATTTCTACCTGCTTTTAGTCCCAATTATCCCTTTGTTTACAACTCGACTTGAAAAAAATAACCCATCAATGTTGATTAATGCCGCCCACTTTGTTTTCCAAGCTACTAAAAACTAATCGGCTATTAACGCAA
This sequence comes from Telmatactis stephensoni, assembly GCA_029948255.1. Classification (NCBI taxonomy): domain Eukaryota; kingdom Metazoa; phylum Cnidaria; class Anthozoa; order Actiniaria; family Isophelliidae; genus Telmatactis; species Telmatactis stephensoni. The sequence goes on along the minus strand of JALIZF010001382.1, from coordinate 259,782 downwards.
ATTACAATTGAAACTGTGCATTTTTTATGAATTAGAGACATAGTGAATAATAATACTTTTTGTAGATCGTTGCAGATTGAACTTATTAAAGGTTGATATAGTATGACAATGTTGGCGACAATCAACTGAGATCGATATCAGTCTTAAAAAAATCAACGTGCTCATACCAATTTGAATTTAGAGACCGTCTAAAATGTTCTAAAATGCAATTCAAATCTTTTCATATCAATCACTTACATTTCCTCTAGTCAAATTTTCCATGAAAAGGCATGCAATCACCTTACTTCTTGTATCCAAAGCCAATTCCGTTGATTTCTAAGCATGTTTACGCCTAAAGGCGCTGTTACACTGTGTAATTTTCTCAGTAACTTGTCTCGCACTGAACGGCGTTGCGAAACAAGTTGCTGGAGGATTGCACAGTGTAACAAGGGTTGTCTCGCAATTTTTTCTTTCTGTTTTGTTGTTGCACGTAGCGTTGCATGAAGTAGAACTCTACTTTTCGCAACGCATTGCAGCAACTTGCAATGCCATTGCATTATTTTATAGGCGCATTAGAGCATATCCATATGAATTTTGCGCCATATAAATAATAAATTATTATTATTATTATTATTATTATTATTATTATTTCTTTTATTTCACAGTGTAATACTGGCTGCTTACATCATTTTGCCGGGAATATACTCTATTCCTAAGGCCTTTTCTATTTACAATGGGGTTTTTTTTTTTTTTTAACTAGTTTTAGAGCAGATTCCGTGTAAGTGCAAAACGGTCAAGGTCATATATTATTATTATTATTATTATTATTATTATTATTATTATTATTATTATTATTATTATTATTATTATTATTATTATTATTATTACAGTGTACCACCCCTTCAGCAACTTTCCTCGCAATTTTTGAGGCACGTTTTCTACGAGCGCATTGCGCAATTTCTCATTTCGCTCTGAGGAACCACCTTGAATCTCGCTCCCAGCTTGCTTCGGCCAAAAATATTGCAAGTTGCTGTGGAAAATTGCACCGTGTAACATGTACAGCGCCTTAAAGGGGTACTCAAATCTAATTGCAATTTGACAATTCATCCTATCCCAAAAAATTCCGATCATGCCTAAGTCCCTCAAAACAGGCCCTTAGGCTCATTATAATAAGAAACTAAAATACATAGAATAGTATTTATTAAATAAGTGATATATGCACTAACCCGCATGCTTGCGTACATCACTGTTGTTTTCGCATTTCCACTGATTGTCGAAGAATCCAAAGACAGAAGATCTTTTGAATTTGCACCTACATGTACATTGAGTCCTATTAACCAATTTTGCGCCCATGTCAGAACACTGTTTTTCTGCATTATAATTATGATCACACGAAGGAAATTCAAATTTATCACGACTTTGACGGCTAATAATGTACTGACCAACCTCCAAAGAATCTGAGCACAGAAATGCCAACAGAACAGCTACAATCAAATACATCAGTTGCATATATAATTGATCAGCTACACAAAAAGCATCATCAGTGAGCGCTACTCGATGTAGCAGAAAGGCAAGACGGACTAGATGTTATTGTAGCGATCATCAGTTAAACGAGACCATTTCACATTCATGTGTAGCAGATAGTCGCTGAGACGATCAATAAACATCCTTTACGAGGTAGTAAAGCAGTAGCAGTATTATTAAGACTTTGATGAACTTTGAAGACTCGAAGGAAGGTATTGATTATCAGAACAACTTGGTTCAAGTTAGTTCGAGTTATTTCCGCGTCCGATTTCTGGTTTCGAAAGCTATATTTGATTAGCATATCGTGACTGCCGACTTGAGTGCTCAGTCATCTGAAGTCAAACCAACTACCGAAACAACATTCTAAAAATAAGAATAGACAGATCGATCCAACTATAATTACAAAAGGATGAAAAGTGAAATTTAATCAAATTGAAAAATATTAATATTAAAATGTTGAAAAGTGAAAGTTACTACATCGCTCAGATTCTCAAAAAAGACGCCATCATTTGAAAACAAAAACAAAAACAAAGAAGAAGAAGAAGAAAAAAAAAACAAGAAAAAACTGATTAAAAAAAATTAAAAAAAGTTATTATTAGAAATATCAAAGAAGACAAGCATATTCGAAAGCAGGTCCATCTCAAGTGTAGATTCCGCCTTGCAATTAGACAGTTTTGTTATAAATATCGAATAGAATATAGAATAATTATTAAGGTTGCGTTCATGCCTGAGTCGAAGATGAATATAACTGATAACTTCCCGGATTGATGTGATACATGACAGGACCGACAATACCGATATCATAACATTGCAGAAATTTTGGAACAACAGGCTTCTAATCGCGCATAGATCTTTGATCAGAGAAGAGAGAACTTAATTGAAAAACGAGTTTGAAATCCAGCAAAAAGCCGGACAAGAGTATTATAAGTAAACTAAAAAAGTGGTGTATGGTGTTCAAAGCAAAATGCGTCATCAGAGTTTGTAGAGTAGAGTTTAGAATCTCACAGCAAGAGATGTACATGGACAAGAGAATGACAACAAACGTAGCAAAAACTTAATCGAAAACCGTGAAATTTTATTTCGTTTCTTAATATTAAGACTATTGATAAAAGTTTAGGATGAAATTGTTAGTCAGCTTTAAATATGGCGTCTTTTTATTAAAACGAACAATACAATGGAACTTACAACGGCCGTCGGTGCCTTTGGGATCTCGCCAAGTGGCAGCTTAAAAGACAAAATGCTTTTGTGACAAAATGTTTGGGACTTTGAAAAGAGACTGCATGGGAGTGGCCGCTTAATTGAGGGCCGGTATATAGAAGTTCCACTGTATTGACATTAAGGCTTGTTTTAATTTAATTCATAGAAGAAGATGTATTGAGCTGTATGTAAATACAATTGCATGATCCGAGTACTTGTTGCTACCTTCTTCAAAGATTCATCAGAAATAGCGTCGTTTAAGGTAAGACAATTATTATTTAATGTTATTTTTTCAATATTGTAATACAGGTTCGTTTTGTAACTTGTAATTTTCCAATAAAAACATGACTGTCTGTCTGACTGTCTAAAGTCATGACTATCGTTTGATTCGCTCAAGGAATTCGCCATTTACAAAACGAGCAGGTAACTGGGTTCGGGTCTGACCGCTAAGCATGTATTGATGCTTTCGTTGGACAGATCCGCCATGTTTATCAGGCAAGCATGCCTTACCCAAACTGTTCTGTTCCTAGATGCTCTAATAATTTCAGAAATTTATTGTAGAATATCCCCACTTTTCAAAGATGATTTTTTTCCAGCCAAACAATCCATACATGCCTGCGGTAGCGTTTTGCAAATGGTGAGTTGTTTGCAGACCTGTAATTATATTAATTGGTATACCCTTACAAAGTCACCAGCAATGCATGTGGTGATGCATCTTTATGATTATGCACAAACGTAAAACTTAAAGGATTGTATATCTTCAGTATGGTACTAGTTTACTTCCCAGTAAAACTAGTGCGTTCATACTAGTTTAGGCTTCTTCATAATATACACTTATTTCAAAAATGCTGTCACGGCTCAAAGCAACAAGTGTCAAGCCAAGACTGAAATGAATGTAAATTTTATGCTGGTAATGCATTAAAATCCGATTTTCTAAAACTAATTACAAAATGTGAGCATTTTCACGTGTCTGAAATCGATGAGGAACGTTCGATTTCCTATAATGGCTAAAACACGTGACCACATGCTAGCACTCACAAGATAAACTTCCCATAATAAATGAGTTAATATGTATATTTGCTTCGTACTCAAGCAACACACTGGTAAACGTTCTCATCTTTGGAACTCTCATTCTCATTATCAGATGTTGAAGTACCATCTGTATTTGGAAGTTGCAAGGAACTATATATGTGTGGTGCGTCTTGTCCAACAAGGTTCTCGTACAAGGGACCTTCTGGCTTTGGCCTTTCAAGGACATCATATGCGTTACCACTACTTGGGGGTTCCATCGATTCGATGTCATTAGGACCCACAATGGCCTCTGTCCCTTGTTCATCATTTAAAGGCCGTTCAAATGGTGCTTCCCTGAAACTCGTAACAATGTCCTCTGGTTCACTATACAAAGGCTCGACTCGATCTTTGTCATTGGTATTTTCAAATAATGGAGACTCAGGGACATCATACGAAGGGTCCCCTGAAAAGGAACCAGATGTTGATTCTTCTGTTTCATCTTCAAACATTGAGGATTCACTTGACGATTTTTTAGAGGGTCTTGGAACCAAGAAACCAAATGTTGGGTTGTCTCTTACATTTTCGTATATTGCAGAGTCTGGGATATTATAGTACGAGTCCGTTGGTATGGAGTGGAACGATTTCGACCTGTCTTTTAAACCAGTGGTCTTTGGGTCCATATCGACGTGCTTCATTGATGAGGGACCAGCTTTTCGTCTTAGTTTTGTGGGTCCTTTAGAAGGTTCCTCATTTGAGGGCTTTTCTTTCATTGCCTCCATGGTTCCATAAAACTGATTGGACATACTGTTGCTGTTACCTGAGGACAAAGATAAGAATGACATCAATAATCAAGGTACCATTTTGATTGAGTATTTTGAAAAAGCATTATTCAATTACTGATGCAGTTTGTGCATTGTGTTTTCATTCCTTGGGATGATTCCATGCAGATTTATTCTAAGTGTGCATAGACTGATAGTAAAACCAACACAAAAAACTCAGGATTTTCTGTAAAAGAGTAAAATGGTTTCATAAAATCTGGTACGTAAATCTGGTCGAATTTTAACTTTGGAAAGGCGAAAATATTGGTTGCCCAAGTGCTCATTTTTCAGCCTCGAGAATCTGAACCCTCAGAATCTAAGAAGAATTTTAGAGAAAAATCCAAGTTTACTTGCTTTTATTTAAACAGAAAATAATTACCTGCTTTGAAAGAGCTTTTGTTTTTGTGGTCTACAACTGGTGGTGTTGATTTCAATGTAGTGTTGTAGTAGTCATGGTCACCGTTGTTGTTGTGTTGCTGGTCATCATTCACTGTTGATGCTTGTGGTGCGGGGTTGCAGCATACAAAGTCCGATTGCTGACCACCTGGTCTAAATTCGAAAGCACTGTCGATACTTTGGTCGTAACTGTCATTATTTTCGACGACTGTGGATTTAGTCAATTAGTAAGTCAGTGAATCATTCAATCAATCATCAAGTCAATCAATCCATCCATTCATCCATCAAAATCACACATTCAATCAATCAATCACTCACTCAGTCAATATCAGTGAATCAATCCATCCATCCATCCATCCATCCATCCATCCATCCATCCATCCATCCATCCATCCATCCATCCATCAATCAATCAATCAATTTATCTATCTGTCTGTCTGTCTGTCTGTCTGTCTAGGTATCAATCTTTGAGTTTCTCAATCGTTTAATTTTGCCTTAATCTTTAATTAATTTCCTATTATAATATAATCAGTCATTAATTTGATCCACTGATCCATTAATCCCTGAATCAATATGCTATGTACTGAAGATGACACTGACACTACTTGTAAACCTAGCTACAATTAGACATAAATAAAGATGGTTGGAAAGGACTTGACATTTATAGTAATGCAATACTTACTTTGTCTAATACTGGCGGTACTACTCCTTTCTTTATTCTTCCTGTTAGAAAACATGTATAATAACCATAAGCTTTCAACAAATTATAAAAACGCAGAAAAAACGCAGAAAACCAAATTATACATTAGCAAACAGATGAGACAAATAGATAGACAAACGATTGTAAAAAATATAATTATCATATGACCTGTATTTCCCGGCTCGCGCGCTCTTAATAAAACCTTTGGAAAAGATGACGCGATCGGAGCCGTACGGCTTTGCACGAGCGGGCCGAAACCCCGCACGGCCATGCTCGTTTCCGCTCGCTATAATTTTATTTGTATTACAGAGATTTCTAGCATTTTCTCCAACAGATAAATCAAGTCATATGATTACATGCATATTGACTGAGTTGGGTCTGGCCGTCCGGCTCTCCCAATCAGTCAGTAAGTACATATAACTAAAAAAATAAGATTCACCTGGCCATTAATCTGATTTTCCGTCTAGTTACAAGAACAATAATAACCATAATTACTATAGCAAATACTGTAACACCAGCTAGAATTAGACCAACTTGTCCTAGATTGTTATCGTTGCCCCCTTGACCTTCACCTCTGCCAGGATTGGCTGTTGTATTTGTTTTCTGGAAAACAATTATTTTGATTAATAATTAGTTTAATCACTTTCTTCTAAATGAATTCTAATTTGTAACTCAATTACAGGAAACAAATCCTAAAAATAATGTAATCTGTCGACATACAGCATCATGTATTTTCTTCTAGAACAAATTTTGTCTCGTATATGTCAACACCTACAAAGTTTTCGAGATTCCGATCCACAATTACTGACAGTGGATGTAGCGGAATAGGAAAATTATGCGATATTTACCTTTGTGGTAAGTACTCTTGAAGTGTTATTCGAGTTCGATGTTACCACTTGTGTAGGTGTTAGGGATGGAGAAATCGGATTATCGTGCAGTCCTGATGGACTCGATGAGACCATGTTTGGAGGATTGGCGGTTTGAGTAGGACTTATTTTGACTTGTAAAGTACTCCTTGATTTGGACGCTTGGATGGTCATAGTTGGAGAGGGAGAATCTGGTGTTGAAAACCTACCCACAGAGGTCAAAATTGAGGTGGAGAACCCTGAAGATGGAGAGAATGGGCTCGGGGTCGAGGATGAGACCACTGAAGGCGGAACTCGTGTTTGAGAGGGTGAATTGGTTGATATTTCTGAAAATGCTGGAGAACTGGAGAACACTGAAGATGGAGAATGAGTTGGAGAGAATGGGCTCGAGGTCGAGGATGAGACCGATGAAGGTGGAGTTCGTGTTTGAGAGGGTGAATTGGTTGGTATTTCTGAGACTGGACCTGTAAACATTACAAGAAAGAAAGATGACGTTTTCAGTGATTAAACTTATGTAAACATGTAGATTAGATTTGAAATAATTGATATGTTGCACACTCATTATCAGTGTCTGTTTATTCATTTAACTATTTATTTATCAATCAATTCAGTCAGTCAGTCAGTCATTCAGTCAGTCGGTCCGTCAGTCAGTCAGTCAGTCAGTCAGTCGGTCCGTCAATCAGTCAGTCAGTCAGTCAGTCAGTCAGTCAGTCAGTCGGTCCGTCAGTCAGTCAGTCAGTCAGTCAGTCGGTCCGTCAATCAGTCAGTCAGTCAGTCAGTCAGTCAGTCAGTCAGTCAGTCAGTCAGTCAGTCAATTAGCCTGTCGTTCGGTTGTTGGTTGGTCGGACGGTTGGTTGGTTAGTTGGTTCAGTGTTGGTTTACTGGTTGGTTCATTTGTAAATGCATATACAAATATGGTGTTTTGCAGCAATGGTACTCACATTGAATATTTCCCTCTATTTTCATGGCTATACAATATTGGTCTGGAAGCTGTGAGTGCAATTTACAAGTCAATCCAAGTTTAATGAGATGCCCACTAGGCAATGGATATCGAAGACTGTCCCTAGAGCTCACCTATAAACAAAGTTCATAATAACATACATAATTTGGTGATGACATCTTAAGCTATGAAACGGTATAGTCATCTAAGTGGTAAGTGATCTCATTGGCTATACAGTCAACTCTCTCCTATAGCGACCACCTCTTGTGTCCGTCTACCTCCCGAAAGCGACCATTTTTACCGGCCAAGGGTGGTCGTTTACGAGATGGTTGTCACAGGCCACGCTCCTTCTGCTCCAGAAAGTAATGAAATTTTCATTACACTAAATCACAAACAACGAATAAGAATAATACGCCTTGTTCTTAATCAACTAATATCTGAGGATCGATGGTGAGGAGCTTGAGAAGTGTTGATTCGATAGAAATTTCTCGGTATCTTTTGCATTGAATCGTTATTTAACGTTGGTCACGTAGCTTAAGAGTGGTTTATGCACCATTGCATTATGGAATTTATAAAAGCAGCATTTAAGATATGGTTGTTTTCGAATGTGGTGAAGCTGTGTTTCATTAAGAGAATGGAGGTTTTTCTGCTGGGACATGAATAAGAGTAGAAGTATTCTTGTACTCATCAGCAATAATGAAAGTGAAGTTCAGAGCTTTTGACGCTCATCCGAGATTCTTTGTCAATGATTATGTGTTTCATTCTTCTCTTAATCCCCTCGCTAGCATTTTTGTGTAATTTGAGTGCAAATTTAGGATAAACATGAACGCCTTTATAGTACAAAATCATTCATAATATTTGCTTGTTGTTTGTTTTTCATTGAACGGAAAAATTGTAACTTCTTTAGTCCCTTCCGATAGGCAGAAGGCAAAAAAATTCAGATTAAAATGTCACTACACGAAAGAAAAGCAGATATAGAATTCAACAGGTATATGGTGAAGGAAATTCCAAGTAGGTTCATTGAGAAAAACATAGACAGATAGATTTGTGTGATAATATTGTCTAAAAATATCAATCTGATATGAGAAATCATATACATTTATCATGCATGAAATGGTGATATTTTCCAGAACATCCACTATGTTGGCCCTACATTGTGAAGCTCGTTTCTTCACGCTGAAACCGTAATTCATTTTTGCAATTAAATTGAAGTGTGTTTCGAAAAAAACAAATGAATCATTTTAGTTGCGTGGGAGTTGAACGAGTAAATAACGCGAGTTGGTGAACGTGACAATCAATTCTATATTATTATTATTTTCTCTACTTTGAACAGAATCAAAATGCAATCATTCAATGATTTTAACTACCAACTTACCACTAAATTGAGTGCACCATGTTGTGTAAAGTCTCTTTTGAGACTGAATCTCTTTTCTACCACCGTGCCATTCATTGGTTTCCATTGACCATTACATTTCATATACACTGCAGAAGCTTTGTTAATAGAACAGTCATATCTACTGTCAAAGGTTGAAACATCGCGTGTTAGAAGTGTATGCTCAACTGTAGCTCTTGAGGCTAAGGTGACGATGGGTTTAGAAAGGTGGTCGGGCAAACCCACTGAGAGAAAACATCCTGAAATTTAAACAAACTGTAGTGAAGAGAATGGCGGATCGATAGCAAAAACAACTATACAAATCTCCTGTTGTTCCTCATTCCTTTCAAGTCGAGGTTTCTCTAAAAACTTAACTTAAAAGTTACTCCGAAATACATTTAAAGAACTTTTAGTACACATTTTTTATATACTTCAATTTTTTTTTAATATTGTATTTTTTAATGTTTTGAGAAACACGAGTGATTATTGTGAAACTTGTTTGTTTAACTTCGTTTTTGATTTGTCGTCTACCTTATTTTTACTAAGCTTTAGACTGAAAACCAAGAAAATTAATTGATAGACAACATTATATTTTGCCAATTGCTCAAGTTTGAAAATGACTTCATGATAAATTATACCGGATATATGAAAATCATTTTCGAGAAAATCGTGTCATTAGACTTTATTTTATCCGTCTTCTCGTCCCCCTATTTTAAGATGACTTGAAAAGCAAGATTTAGCATGTTCGATTTCCAAATTATTGTGCATTCAATGTTCAGTTGATAATAACATCTTCTTGACTAGAGCCGGTAGTGTTAGTTTGAAAACTGTATCGATATCAAATCACAAAAAGAAAACAAACAAAACAATATTTACCAGCCTGCCGGCGAACACGATCGTTGTCTAAACACTTCCACGTTCCATTATAAAACCCAAAAGTACTCGAGTTGTATATAGTTTGACCTACATCGTTGACATTTCCACTGCTGCATGCACATTGGCATTTTGCGATTTTTTTGCCACCGAACTTGTAGCATTCTGTTTCTCCATGATTCAAATTATTGCACAAAGATGGCGGGATTTGAACAACATCAGGTAAACGCCTCAATTTTCCATTGCTGAAGTGATCGATTTGACGAGTAATGTCGTAACTCTGCGTCCAAACTGAATCGTAGGACACCATAAGGAAGAAAAATACAAAGTGCTTCGTAGAAAAGTACATGGTGCCGAACTGGTTGGTAATATTATTGTGTTCTTTAACGTGTTACACTGACCGAGCCATCGATGTAATAGGCGAGAGAGCGTTCGGTTTTGAACAATTTCAAAAATGTCAGAATTTTGCTGTACGTGGCTATTTTGCCCTCACTGATAAGGCATTAACATGTGCGAAATTTCCGCATAGAGATTGAGACATTCTGCGGTCAGTCAAGCGAGTTGAAATAGAAGTATATGATAAAATAACATTACAGATATATGATTTATGATATATTTTAATGACAACAATAATGGTGTTTTTACAAATAATGATAATCAATGATAAAAAATTTGGTACATGAAGTTCTATTATGATGTCAAATTTCAAACAACAGCGTTCACAGCAGGTATCGTATAGAACCACTATTATTAGAGTACAAATACTAAACGGTTGCTATAAATATCAGGATATATAGATTTGCTATTAATATATATGGGAGTCATCATGAGCCACTAATATGCGGATGTATCATATCTTCATCATCATTATAATGAACATCATCACGATCCCTTCTAAAACATTCATCCTTTTTTGCCTCAACCACAACTATTTTCTTGGTTTTATCTATTCATTTGTTTTTTCGTAATTGTTACAATTATATGCATTGTCATAACCCTATATATATATAACCTGCAAAACGATATATCTGTAGCATCATAGTATAATAATAACATCCACTATGTTATTATGTCGCTGTTATTGTTATAGTGATTGCACTTTTCTTTATTATTATTATTATGATTATTCATATAATTATTACTATTATTTTTATTATGATATCATTGTGTTGTTATTGTTATTATCTTCTTTTATTGCTACTATTGTCAAGATAGTCGTTTATCATAAGCAAGTGTTTTTTTTTTCTCTGGAATAGTTATAAACCCTTACAAAGATCACGATCGTGTTGAAGAAGGTCGCACAGGAAGATAAAATAAAAGTTTGGACTTGTGCACAAGAGGCAACTAACGTCATTGCTCAAGTAGTTTTATTGTGAATTTGACATGTGTACGAGACTGGAACTAAAAGCGGCTTGTGATTTACGTCAAACCTAAGTCAATCTTCCATAACGTACAACCATGCATCTTTTTCGTCCCATGCTTGCAATGACTGGCAATTATTTTGAACATGCATGAATTTCTTTGACTTGGGTAGCGGTTGCATCATATTTTGATTTATATTAGGTCTACTCAACTCAAGAACCTGAAGCCATTGTGGAATTGTATGCGACTTATTGCAACTTTGACAGATACATGATCAAAGCAAAATCATTGTTCAAAATCGCAGTACGACAACTTTAGGAGATTTTCGTTAACAAACTGATTGCTTGAAAATTTAAATGAATTAAGGCGACTTTAATTGGGCAATTGAATGCGACTTTGGGCGTTTTCATGCGATTGACTTGACTTTTCAGAACCACAGCTACTCTAATCTTCTAGTAATCGTAAATCATCACTATAAGTCAGAGTTGCATAAGGTATACTGCAGTTGTTAGTATGTACCAGAAATAATAATGTAGGACGTCCTGTTGAAGTGTTCTCACTCAAAGATACACATCGTCGATACATTTTTCGTAAAAATGAAGATACATGAGTGTTTCCACGTAGCTAGCAGTAATTCCACTTTGGTTCTTAGTAGGAATGTTATTGTTTATTGATCTGAGTATTTATCATCATTTATTCTCTTATTCTTTATTTATAAATAAACACTAAATAAATATAAACCTTCTAAAAAAATGCACGAGTTAATGGATATGGTTAAGACACAAAGACACGATAGAATTTTTTTTCGAAAAGTATTTATGTCCTTTGATGTTCTAGACTTTGTGGCATGCAACGAAAGGATGTCAACTCCTTCCTATGGCGCCATGATGGCCAAGGACCTCGGCAACAATGCATACCTTAAAATCTGTGAAAGCATCGAGGAACCGTAGAATAATGTGGAAAGCTTTTTATGTTCTAGAGTTTTCTAGATTTTGATGGTATCGGACCCCTCCAAAGACGCCATGGTCATTGACAAAGTAACTCTGCAATTATATACATGACTTACAAATTGGATGAGCATTGAGAGAAGTCGCAATAATAGGAAAAGTTTTTTTATAAGTTTGTTACTAGCGCGCTTTCCAACCTGGTTCCCAGGCCTTTTCCCTTTGCTGGGTGGTGGGTGGTGGGGTGGGCGAAGGGAAATGGCATCATCAACATATCATCAACAACAACAAGAACACCTGAGAAAATTCTACATAAGATATTGGACTTATATTTTGGGTCGTATTTAGGTACGAATATTCATATACAAACCCTCAGACTCAATCTGATAGTATACCTTAAGCTCAGTTCTCATACAATCTTTCTTTATTTATATCCATCAATTGTGTCTTTAAAAAATAGATTTATTTATCTATTTACAAATTTGGATTTTGTACATTGGTGTATTTTTGCATATTGTTGACTAAGTCCAAGTGCTATAATACCAAATATTGGTAATGAATGCAAAGATGCATCTGTGCCGGATGGGGAACATCCAGCATTGTTATATACTATACAAATTACAGTGGTAGTGTTAGCGGTAGTTAAAGTGGCAGTGGTGGTAGTGATATCAGTAGGTATTGTTATTGTTGTTAGTGGCAGGGGTAGTGCGATTGCTATTGCAAGTGCCAGCTGTAGTGGTAGCAGTAGTAGTGGTGGTGGTGGTAATGGTGCTGGTTGTTGTGACGGTGGTGCTGGTGGTGGCTGTAGCGGCAGCTGCGGAACCACGCAACCACAGTAGAAACACCAACTAAAATGCTAATACATAAACTAACATATAGTTATATATAATGCTTTAATCATAATTATATAAAATGTAATAGTAATGAGTATTCGAGTACGGTATAAATGACATAATTTTCGATGAATATCACTGATTTTTTTCAGGAACATTTTATTTCGATGCTCCAAAACTCCACAGGCGCCAGGCAAATACCAATGACATCCACTCTCACGACAAATCAATTGTAGTAACAAATGTCTCGTCCTGGTCATCCCACACCGCCTCATAGCTTGGTCTTCGTTTACGGTCCTCGATTGTCCTACGATCCAAGGACTGAAACTGCGAGGGTCCTTCGAAACCCATATTTATATTTCCTGGTTCGTATGGACTCTGAGGCGTTGAATCATCACTTATTACACTTCCTGGAACATCATAGCCTTGTCCTGAACCATCTGACCGTACGCTTCCTCCATTGTCGTTAGGAGTAATGAACGTGGACTGTCTTCTTGGGAGGGAGCTGTTGTCAATTTGTCCACCAACAACATCATAGGCTACAAAACCAGAGAAGTTTGATCCATTGCTTGTCAGAGTACCAGACTTCGGTGTTGTCTGTACATTTGGTATTACAACTCTATCATTATTTGGCATTGCAATCCTACCATTATTTGGCATTGCAATCTTATCATTATTTGGCATTGCAATCTTATCATTATATGGCATTATAATCCCATCATTTTCATTGATCCTTGTGTTGTAATTAGGCATTGATCGACGCGTTTGTGACAGCCTGCTATGGTCGAGTCTGCTGTAAGTGCTGTCAGTGTTTAGAGATCCATTTTGATGCGAGTCGTCGATATATCCGTACAGCGGTTCTCCACGGGAGTTTAGAGTGCTTCCACCATTTGACGCTAGGAAAAACAGTAACGACAGTAAATTCCTGATAGTTCATTTTACGATAATCAAGAAGCATTTGGAAGGGATACTTCCAACTGATATACATCGATAATTTGATTCACAACGGTTTCTCATATCGTGATATGAGAGTAGTCGTACCACAAAGGGTAATTCTTTACGTCAGCTTCAAAATAGCTTCGAGGAAAATTATTGGTCGTTCGAGTTATGTGAACCTCAAGCATTAAAAACTAGACTGAACCTATTTTGTCAGTACTTTCCTTAGAGAGAGCACTTTTAAAATAGAAGCAAATTAAGAAGCAAATATAAGTCTAGTCAACTAAGATTTTATTGGATCACCATCTTGAAGTTAGCGTAAAAGATTTGGCTGCATGAAGCTGATATGAAAACATAGCATCACCCCATTCATTCTAACTCTCTTTTACCCTCCCATATGTAAATTGGCCAGTAATCTTACAATAACAAATTAAATATACAAACCTAGAGTAGCTGCCATAGTACCATTGGGTGTATGAATTAACGGTGAAGGACCTCGCTGCATTGAAGAATAAGGCCATGCAGGAGGCTCAGGGTAATGGACGCAAAGCATTAGGTTTTGACATGGTCATCGATTGCTCATATGCAAGATTTTCTAGAGAAAAAGCAGTAAGACCTTTAAGTATTTCCCTAACCACAAGAGCGCAAGCGAAGTTTTTCTCGGATTCATTTCCATCTCATTTAAGTGGAGCAATTCTTTTCACTAACAAGCTTGTCAGTTTGATACTCTGGGCGTGTCGCTAGTGCGTACAAGATTTTACGACTTTATTCATATTCAACTGATGTTATGTAGAAATTATTTGCTATTTAAAAACGAGCTTTTTAGAGTTTTCATTTGTACTTTAGAATGCAGAGCAAACCTGGGCTTGTTTGGCGCTCGTGGACTCGTGGTGCACGGGCGTAAACAACAGTGCCGAATGGATTATTAATATTCAATTGTTAGCTATTTGTATGTACCTTGTGATCGTGTACCATGATTTCTAAAAAAATGAAGAAGAAAAATACCATTCAATAATTAAGTAGAGAACATACTTGTTAGCTTTCCAATTTGTATACAATTTAATTTGCATGCTCTAATTCAGGACCAATTCATAATTCAATTTTGATTTGATTTTAACTGACCTCGGTAGCACGAAGGATGGATAGTGCTTCCTTATCCTGTAGATAAGTTAATTCGATAAGGATCATCGTTTTATCCACTCTGGATAAGAATTTCTCACACAGACAGCACTATCCAACCTTCGTGCACCGGAAGTCTGGGGGACAAGGACGTGCCTGATTTGTTGCTTAGGGCGTGTCTTTTTAAGTGCCGAAAGGTCGACAGTTGTACTCTCATCGTGGTGCCTCGCATCCTTGTTTTAAATCCCCGATTCTGTGTAGCTTAGTACAGCTTTAAACACCCTCAGGGCGAAGCACTGATAGGGAGTGCACCTCATCCGTTCTATTTTAACGTATAGCAAATGATGAAGATTGCCATAACGAATATGTATCTCGAAGAATGCTGGTCGACGACCCATAGAACCCTTTTTGCTTGATGATGTTTGAATCGTACAGTGGATTATTTTCTGGTAACCAAAGAGGATTTCCCAAGACCTTTTACAAACTTATAGCTCTTTTCGGTCTTATAATTGCCCTAACCTTACCATCCTACCTTACCCTCCCCTCCACCCAAACACTGACCTTTTCTAGAGACTGAAGTGTAGAATTATCGTTTCGAGGAGATTTACTTACAATGCTTTCTTAACTCTTCTTCGTCGTAAACAAATAATCAGTAATATAACAACGAGTATCATTATAACGAAGAAAGCACCACCAGCTACTGAGCCCGCGATCACGGCAACAATATTAGCGGACGTAGGTTCGTCTTTTTCCGGTTTTTTTATTACTGCACCTGATGTTGTCTGAGGAGAAACGAAACTGATTTAATTATCTCATTCATAGCTTAGCGACCGATTTCAAAATCGAAACCTTGTTGACGGTGTTGTCAACAGGACAAGCTAGAGCTCATTTTATATAACAGTCTTTCCTGTTCAAATTCTCAGTCTAGATCAAAAAGCATATATTACGACACTGTTATACATGATTATCAACTTCACTTACCGATGCAGTAGGCTCTGTTGTGGATAAAGTTGAAGATTTTGGTGGAACGGCATCATTGACAGCTAAGCCTGTATTGAAAGAAAAATATATCATCCGACTGGTTCCTTTATAAACGTGTCCCCAACGCAAGCTTCAATCAAGGGAATGCCAAGTGTCATTTCTCAAAAACGAGTATGACAAATAACTGATTGGTCACATGGATTTACGTTATGGAGGAATATTTTGACTCCATTTTTGCTGTACAGCGGAACATATCAATCTTTCCAAACCTGTGTGTTTGCCGAGTTGTTTACAGAATAAATAACTTAGTGTACGTGCCCTGTGATTTAGCTTCCTTACGACTTAAAGGACGTCTGTGAATAGGGCTACCTGTGATTCGATGTTTATGGTAAAGTTATCGGCTAGTGGTTCTCTTCCATGATTCGCCTCATTTGGACAACTTTTCAAATAACTTTGAAACAAACAGCTTTTATATTCAGTGCCAAATGTTTTTCTCTTTCATCATGATTTCGACTAATGGGAATTGCAACAATTCATTTTCAAATTACCTTCTGAATACTTACAATTAAGTTTTCCTTTGATCTTCAAAGCCACACACTGAGAAGGAGTCCATGGTTGACCACTACAATTGATAGGGATTCTAACCAGTCTACCGTCCAGTGAAGGATCTCTTGCTGATGATTTTGTGTACTGGATAAAAGAGGAGAATATTGCATTTCTGATTAAACATCACTCACCAGTACTTTACAAATGATACCCATAACTACCTGCCTGCTCAACACTCCCTGCTACAGCACAGTTCACTGTCCTGCAAACTCACGTTCTCAGAAAAGATCAACTTAAATTCCTTGTCCTCCTCACAAATATAAGCTATAATTATTACAGCTATAATTTCATTGTCAACTTTGTAACCGATACCACACAAAGTTATCATCCTTACCGGTCCAACGATAAGACTCTTCTTGCCTTTGTCTTGTAAAGTTATTTTTTTCACCAGTGCTGTTTGGCTTAACAAACCCCACGTCCCATCACATTTTAGGAAAGTTGCCCTACTTCCAAGAAAGGTACAGTTTCCACGTAGGCCATAAACAAAATGATTATCATTACTTGGGCCGAACACTGGTAGTGTAAACAGTGGTAAACTACTTTTTTGTTCTGGTTCTAAATAATAGAGGCAACCTAAAATGAGAAATATGACTTCAGTAGAGAAAAGCTGGACACGCAACAAGACCTTGATTTGCTTATTAAGACCAAAAGTCTTTTGAAACTGCATGAACCTAGGATATTACATGGCTGATCTCATACGCTGCGTCAGCTCTACAAATCACTCTATGTCTATAGTCCAGTTACAAGTCCCAAAAAGTGCATGATTTTTCACGGTTGTTTTGTTTTGTTTTGTTTGTTTGTTTGTTTGTTTGTTTGTTTACCCTCTGCCAACTGGTCAACCACTTTCTAGAGATTACTTGTCCAATCCATAAAGGTAGTGGCCATTTCTGTACGCATAAAGGCTTGACTAATGACTAGTGAATTATCGATTATAGTGCAACAATAATGATTGGTTTAAACAACCAAAAAAATCATGATCTTGAAAAGCGAGACAGTGCAGTTCCGATACCCAAAGGAGGCAAATCATTTAGGCATTGTTAAGCTAAACTGTGTTAAAATTTTAACAATGACCGCTCAATATGAATTATTGTTTCAGCGTGTCTAGCTTAGTTTGAGCAATCAGTTAAACACGCATGTGTAAACACGGCATTAGATAATGTTTCTTCCCCCTCCCTACCCTGACTGATTTCAATTAAAAATGGACGATTGACATGATTTGTAAACATGGTTTTCTTACTACCTGTATGGCTTCGTACAATTGAGTTTCCAGTACATCCCCATTTATTGTTGTAAAATCCTATAGTACTCTTTTTCTCGCTGCAAATACACTGACAATTATCGTGTAATTTTGTGCCACCAAACTTTGTACAAATATCCACATTATTAAAACACTGACTCGACGAGAGGTTGAATTCATCGATGGAATTAACCAAACCATTTTGGTAAACTGTTGAGTTTCGAAAAATGGTGATGTTCGTAGAAGATGTCGAAGAAACCAGAGAAAATGACAAAAAGACGATGAAGAACAATTTCTTTGAGTGAAATCTTGTACCAACAAATAAAGTTGTCCATTTTAACAGTGAAAATGTTTCGTTTCTTTCTTTCGTAGCAAAACAACTTGCTGAACAGCTAGATGGATGGCACAGAGTTTCTTTTTAGGAAAATAGTTCCGAAAGAGCGAAAACAAATTGCCAAATGAATTCTTTACGTGATCAAAGTGTAAATTCCTTCTGTGTTTCGTCAACAAATTGTGACAAAATGTTTTCCGTTTCTTTAGCTTCAGAACGATCATTTATCAAAAATCTAGACAGATAAAGAGTAAAAGTGAAGCTATATCGCTAAGATTTCAAGTACTTATATCCTTAAATAATTAATAGCTGTTCTGCTTCGTTTAATACCCCATAAGGGCACGGAATATTCAAGGTGTATTCCATCTGACCAAAATAGACATGAAACATGCCTAGATTATTACATAGAAGCTATTTTACACTTTCCACAATCAGGGAAAACTCCTTGGTTTATGCTGATAAACTGTTTAGAATTGTAACTGTGGTCAATTATTCTGTTTAAGAGGCAATTATCATGCATTATTCATAGTGTTTTCTTTTCCTGAAATGGTCAATTGAGCAGGCCTGTTTCGGACTCGTTTCACTGGCATATTACAATTGACTCTTCTTCAGTCAAACTTTGAATTCTTTGAAAACTACGAAACAGTTACCATCCTACATACATAATTCCACAAAAGATGTTTTTGATTTTTGTATGATTTTCAATTCAAAATTGGATCCAGAAGCTTCTGTGGTCAACACCAAAGCTAGTTACATGACTAACTTCAAGGTCATGGATTTCATGGCTGACTTCTTCCAACTTATTTCCGTACGCGGCTTGTTATATATCGTGTGTCTGAGAACTATGGATATGAGTAGGGATAGGTATTTATAATTTGATACTTTACTAATGATATCATTATAATTGCCTTCCAATTATACTTCCATTTAACATAATTTTCATCAAGACGTAATTTAAATATAACCTGGAGTCCTGTAATGATGCGGTATTTTGCATGTTCATCACTTGCAAATTTTCATTATTTTTGGAGATGTTGAACTGTCTGAATTGCCCAAAATAAAAAAAATGTTTTACAAGTTCTATTGGCTGTGGTGTGATTTTTGTGTGAAATCATTAACAGATGCTTGATGATGTAACATTTTTTCTTGATGGTTCTCTAAGATTCGAATGATGAGTCAGGGTCTCTTTTTAGCTACGAATTGCCTCACACGATGGTCAAAACGGCTATGTTTTTCTCCCACTTGGGTCAACAAAAATTTGTAGAATGCTCAAGAATGTCTTGTTTGCAACGAAACTTGTCATGAAGGTAGTTTGAGGTAGTCCACATTTAAGAAACTCTATGGCTCACTTGGAACTGTCATGTTGACGTCATAAATGACGTACAAATTTGGCGCCAAAATTTTGAATTTTGAAATGGATTTTACTAACTATCCAAAAATGTTCTTTGGTCAAAATGATGCATTTCAGTGAAAACCCCATGTAAATCCGATAATTGGTTCAAAAGTTATTCCTTTTTAAATATTTCGAATTTCCCGCCAAATGAGCAAAAATGTATGGAATTTACCATATATGGTCAAAATTTAGGGTATTTCTAGCTCTAACAGTATAATCAGAGTCAGTTTGAAACAAAGGGAATAATGTATTAAAACAAATTTGTAGTTTTTTTGACTTTGGAACTTTTGTGTCACGTGGAGTAATACGTCATTTCCTTATAGATATTACGTCATATGTATAAGGAAATGACGTAATACGCCACGTGACACAAAAGTTCCAAAGTCAAAAAAACTACAAATTTGTTTTAATACATTATTCACTTTGTTTCAAACTAACTCTGATTATACTGTTAGAGCTAGAAATACCCTAAATTTTGACCATATATGGTGTTGTCTTGACCATATATGGTAATCTCTCTCAATTTTGGCGGGAAATTCAAATTTCTTTAATCAGTCATAACTTTTGAGCCATTTATCGGATTTACATGGGGTTTTCACTGGAATGCATCATTTTGACCAAAGAACAATTTTGGATAGTTAGTAAAATCAATTTCAAAATTCTTAACTTTGGCGCCAAATTTGTACGTCATTTATGACGTCACCATGACAGTTGCAAGTGAGACATCAAGTTTGTTAAATGTGGATTTACTCAAACTACCTTGATGACAAGTTTCGTTACAATCAGACAGTTCTACAAAAATCTGTGAACCAAGTGGGAGAAAATCGAAGCATTTTGACCATCGTGCAAGGGAACTCACTAGCACTGTAGTAGCTATTAGGTTTGGTAGATTTGTTTCAAGCTGCATAAGAATGAAAACCTTGGAATTCTATAAACTGCTTATAGTAACTGCAGAACGGAACGGTCAACCATTTGCAACAATGACGTCTTATCGAGTGACCACGTTTCTTGATCCGTCCCTAATACCTCAATAATTTACAGGAATCATTTCAACAGGTCAAATTTCAAATTCCTTGGAAATATCAAGACATCTTGAACTTGTACAACAAAAAGCTCAATTCTTTGAAACGAATTCTGGTATAGCTGGTGATCTGGAACACCATCATCACCCTGATCATCGGCGCAAAGTCGATATCACCGGTTATGAAGCACATCAAATCTTCATAAAATGTCCTCCTCTGGGAACCTTTTTATATTGCTAGCGCTATATTTGTTAATACACTGTATGACTACGGGGATAAAAGTCCATTTTTATTAGAGAGCTAAACATTTGACCAATAATTACAAACTAAAGAAATAAAATAAAACAAAGCCACGTCCCCACTAAAAAATAAAAGTTATTGAGGAAGTACGTACTAAAAAAAGATATCAAGAAAACAAGGGAACAGTACCGAGGAAGATCGATTCAAATTGTGGAGATATTAGGAAATCTTATAACGTTGTCCTTCGAATTCAGCAGCGTACGAAGTATCATGTCACATTTGCTTTCTCTAAGCATTCAGTGAGAGAACCAATTGATCAAATGGAAATTGTTTGTAAGTTGATTGATCAGATCAGGGTCGTGACATGGTACGTTTTTTCGCTCCTGATCCCGTTTTTTGGTCGAAAATTTTGATCTCTGATCCCAAAAATTCTCTTACTTTGATCCCTGATCCCAGTTGTGAAAATTTTGATCCCTGAATCCTGTTGATTTGACTACTGATCCCGATCCCACGTTTGTGACCCCGATCCCATGGCTTGAGATCCCGATCCCAAGCCTGTGATCCCTGATCCCACGTACCATGTCACGACCCTGATCAGATGGATGCTTACATTTATGTATATTTGGATTATGGCAGATGCATGTACAAGGAGTCATCCAACATCCGATTTTACTGTTATACGTATATGTGGAAAGAGTTAGACAATTGGAATCTCGTTGACCTCATCAGTCATCTTCATAGACATGTCCATATAAGGATTCAATGACATATAATCACCTTATTTACACTGTCGCCCATCTTGATTTAGCTGCTGGTAAATGCCTTCCTTCTTGGGTTCTTGAACAACATCTTCAAGGTGTTTTGAAGTCGAGGGCAAATTTGTGGAACCACAAGCAACATGTTTCTCTAGACAGCCAGATTCATGTTTTCTATCAATATGTGGTCCAAGATCTGGTATTTCGTACTTTGGATCAGCACCAGTCATGATAACGCTTTCAGGTTGTAGATTGTGTTGGTAAGCATAGGAATAATCATCAAAGGTTGACTGCTGGTCGTTCGTGCAGACAACCTTACCATTCTTACCACAATGAACCTCTTCATTTTGAAAGCCAGATTCGAGTTCTCTATCTGAATGTGATTCTAGATCTGGTATGTCGTACTCTGGACCAGCACCAGTGGTAGTTCCTGGAATGTTCCTTTGCCATGAGCAAAAATTGTGTGCTCTATCTGTTGGCTGTTCGTCGTTCTCGTAGATAACGTTACCATTCTCGTCATTAACAACGTTTTCTACAAAAAAGAGAGAAATCTGGCTTGCTAAGTTTATACGCTTTCCTTCTGGCCCGATTTTAATCAGG
This sequence comes from Telmatactis stephensoni, assembly GCA_029948255.1. Taxonomy (NCBI): domain Eukaryota; kingdom Metazoa; phylum Cnidaria; class Anthozoa; order Actiniaria; family Isophelliidae; genus Telmatactis; species Telmatactis stephensoni. The sequence goes on along the minus strand of JALIZF010001382.1, from coordinate 237,747 downwards.
TCCGGCGAAGCAAAATAGGTCTTGTTGCAAACCTCTGCGTACGTCATAATTCCATGACGTAATAACCGCGGCACGCTATTATATCCCGCGCGAAGCGGTACTTTGAGGACCCCAAAAAGGTGCAGCTTATAACGTTTAAAGACAGACACTAAAGTTTGTGGACCTGAGAAAAGCACCAATCAGGAAAACCTAAGATCGTTACGATCGTGTCCGAGGAAATCCGATTGTAACCTCAAATATTTTAAAGAAATATTTTAGAGTTGCTGTCAAATCCCATTCTGAGTACCTACAGTAGAAACGTAGGATGGAAGGGGAAAAAAAGGTAGTAAAAAATATCAGAAAGCCAAAAATTGATCATCAATTGATAAACAGTGGATTCACATACCATCTTGAGCAGGGCTTGTTTGATCTGTGACCCGATTTCTGTAAATGAAAAATCGTCATTTGTAAAAGATCTTTAAAATATTGCTATAACTAATCAAGAGTATGTGGTGAGCGTAGAAGAAACATTTCGGTATTCTAGGTTTTTATTAATGTACGTATTTTGAATTTAGATATATCTTTTGTGGCCTTATCCACTTTGAAAATCCCCGGGGGGACTCCTATATATAAGAGGACGGGATGCTCGTAGGAAATTTTGAAAAGGATCCCTAAAAGGTACCTGAGTGGGAGTGGCAACAATTGATTTCTACCCCTAGAAGGTACCAATTCAAAAACAATAATAGAGAATTAAAGTAATGAAACACTTTGTTATCGATGTGCTTTGAAGATTCAATTCAGATCATCGAAATCGTCCCTTTCATGATTATTTTATGTAGTTTATTTACCCCAAAACAGTCCCTAAAAGGTACCAGCTATGTCTCTGGTAGTCACTTAAGTCTGAGACACCCTAAAAGGTACCAGATTGCAGATTTTAATTTTCGCTGTGTTTTATTTTATCCTGCTTTAGTAAGAGTTTAATGTACTAGTAGTAAGTGGTTTTGATTAATAAAAGTTGGATAAAAAGTGTTAGTCCAAAGTTAAAATTTGAATCGAAAATGAGTTTTTTGCCTTCTTTCGCTCAATTGCCATATAATTCTTTACAATCAGCATGAAAGTTGATAAATTTGAATAAATGTAATATTAATAATAATAATAATAATAATAATAATAATAATAATAATAATTTATTGACTTATAAGGCGCAAATTCTATGTATATATATATATTCAAATGCGCCGTATATACAGGATAACCACTTTGTACAATTCAAAAAACTGTTTAAAAACAGGCATTGTATCATAGTAGATCAATTGCTAATTGATAAAAACAGAATTTGAGTGCTAATTCAAAACGAAAATTTGATTTAAAACTTGCACGAGGGGCTAGTTTTTGGCACCTTTAGACATTATTACTCGATATATAGAAAAAAAATGACAAAAATCTCCTCTTAAATCATAAACTACATACCTTTTTCGTCGTATCTTCACGATAAGCAATATCATGATGATGATTGCGAGTAACACTACTACACCGGCCAGCAACTGCGCCAGCGGTTCTAGCATTGTGGCCGTCTTTAAGAAGTGGTTCAGCGGTCTTGAAAAGGAATAATTATTACTAATTATTATTTTATTAAAGAATTATAACTAAATTTGAGTAAACAAAGATAATTTGACTGAGCTTAGCTTACAGGAGATGACTTTGTGCTTTGAATGTTGACTTCAGTAGATGTCTGTGTCGTTAGTGGTAGAAGTGAATGTACTAAAGCAAAGGTGGACTGTATAGACTGGACAGATGGTGTTGCCAGCTGCGAAGAAGTAACTGCAATGGTTGTCATGGTTGTCGTAGTAGACATTGATGGAGTATGTGATGATGGTGGCTGAGTTGTTGTTGTTGTTGGTGGTGGTGGTGGGATTGGCGTTGATTGCGGTTGTGGAGATGACGGTGGCGATGGTCGTGGTGTTGAGGAAAATATTACTGTGGAAGGCATCGTTGATGAGGTTGTTGTCACTTTGACTGGACCTTTTTTGAGGAAAGTACATACAAATCATTCACATATGACAAATTATGCGACCCTTAAAATTCTCTTGAAATTCTCTTTGCCCTTGTTGTTTGCTTTCTCATTTCAAACCATGTGATATCACTCTTGGGAGTTGACTCTTTCATATGTAAATATTTTAGCATGCTTATCATAAAAAGGACAAAATGTCACTTGATTTGAAATGGGCAATTATACGAAGTTTTAATAACTGTATAAGGTGTTATTGTTATTGACTTACATCTCAGTTGTCCGCGTACTTTGAGTAGGACGCAGAAATCAAATATTTTTGACAGAGAAGTGCATGAAATGTCTAGTTTGATTACGTGTCCATATATTCTTGGGCTATAACTGTCATAACTTTGACTGCCATGATCCTAAAAAGAACAGAAGAAGACTTTAAATTTTGGGGTGTGGTTAACAAAAATTATGAAAGACTAAAAACCTATAGAAATCGGTAAAAATTATCAAAAAATCTCTTTTCCATAATTTTGAATCAAAATGTGCTATAAATATCTCATCAAAATTGCTTACATCTAGATAATACGAATATTGAGATATATCCAGATTAGACGACTGAGTAAAGCCGTAAAAACCAAGCCTTAATTGAACTATATATCGGTTTCCAAGAGCCTTGGCAATCAAGATATGAGAACTGATGTTGTGGTGTACACTTTGAACCCGCAGGGACATCTCTTGTTCCTATCAGTTTTCCCTTAGCGGCAGGAACAACCTTGAGGGGACTGGTGTCTGCAGGCAGGCTATGGCTGCTTGGTGAGCGTAAGACCTCGCATCCTGTATAACAACAATAGAAAATGTCATTTAGTCCGTCCATCCATCAATCCCGCATCCATCCATCCATCTCGCATTCATCCATCATCATCATCATGCAATCAATCAATCACTCAATATCATTCAATTAATAAGTCATTTAATAAGTTAATCAGTCAATTAATCAATCAATCAATCAATATCATACACTCCAAAAAAGGCCTAAAATCGACAAAAAGCAAAGGCTATAGCCCATTAAAAAACGCAAAAATGAACCAAAATCGACAAAAGGCAAAGGCTATAGCCCATGTAAAATGCTGAAACATGGCACAAAATTTATCGATCGATCAATCGATCAATCAATCGATCAATCAATCAATCAATCAATATAAGTCGTCAGTCAGTCAGTCAATCAACTATACAACATCAGCTTGTTATTGTCATGCGAACGAAGCTCATGTGGGGGAATCGGCGAAAATCTAGGCAAACAATTTATGGTATTGCCGCACGCAATGGCTTCCACGCAACTTCGTCAGGATTAATGGCGTCCCTCTCATGAGCCTCAATCTGATGCTTACCAGAGTAAATACGAATATTGTCATATCATTCAACTTACCTGCCACGCTCTCTTCTACTACCACATTCCTCTGACATTTTTTTAAATTTTTCATTGTCACTTTTTAGTCGATCACATTAATTGTTAAGCAAGATTTTCCTGGCATTTTAGTCATGAAACAGAACATTCCATTTGGAAAACTGAACAAGATTACAAGGATTTACCTTCACGTGTACGAACATCAGAGTTGCTTTCACATTTCCATGTATTGTCAAAGAACCCAAAGACATTGTGAGTGTTATTGGCATTACACTGGCATGTACAATCGACTAGACCACTACCGTCAGATCTCTGCTTTGCACCCATACCGTTACACTGTTTCTTGATGTTACTAGGTATGCACATTGAAGCAGGGATCTGAAAGATATCTTTCTCTTGACGTGTAATATTTATGTACTCTTGAACTGAGAAACCTTTGCCAAGAAATACCAATATTATCAGTACTATATCAATGGTATTCATTGTCTCTCGTCCTTGTTAATATAGCAAAGAAACCCTTGTCAATCCGATGAGGCAATAAATAGACGAAGAAAGTTTCTCTAAATTATTGAGGATTGATTGGAATGTAGTGCGATCAACCTCTCTAGACACTCCATCGTCCGTCAAAAACGTCTTGAAGCAATCAAACGAGGTAAAGATGTATCTTAGTTGGTAGTTGTCCACCACAACAAACTCAGACAAGTCGATTGGATCGTATTTTCGACACAGAAGCTTGAAAATGCTGAATCGCCTCAGTTATTTTTAGAACTTTTATTTTCGATTTCCGCATAGACAATTAAGTGACTACCATATCTTGAAGTACTTATTAAGTGCAAGACAATATTTCAGTAATAAGTGTTTTGTCCAATATTAGCAACAGTGAAATCATTTTGCCAAGCTAGATTTCCGGTGCACTGCAATGAAATTAGTAAGTTAATTGGTTTGTGGAATAGTGCGTTAAAAGTTAATTCATTTTACTTCCAAGAGCGGGGAGTGGTTGCCCAATTCTTCCGAGCCAGGGGCTCGTGTGTAAGCTCTCGAAGGTGCGCCCTCCACCCCCCTCTATCCATCAGTGCTCCTTTTTACGGGCATTTACGTCTAATTAAAGCTACACGGAATGGAGTTGTTTTACAGTTGTGAGATATGCTTCACCTGCCACATACAAAGGACTCAGAACGAGGCTACGTGCTAAAACTTTTGTCTTGTTACGAATGACTACTTTATGCACGTAGCCTCGTCTTCATACTACTGTATGTGGCAAGTGAAGCGTATCTCGGAAGTCGACTATTGTGATGAAGTTTGCACCCATGACATCTCGCCCCATGTAAGGAAATCCGCGGAATGGTGCAAGATTCCGGATTCCTAGAGCTGTCTCATGGATTCAAATGGCCAGATTCCGGATTCCAAGGACTGGATTCCAGATTCCAAGGACTGGATTCCGGATTCCGAGTGTTAGATTCCGGATTCCAAAATCAAATTTTTCATAGATTCCGTATTCCCTTATACATGGGGCGACATATCATTACATCGTTTTCTTGCATTACTAGGTATACACATTAATGTAGAAATCTTAACGATACCTTTATCTTGATGTGTAATCTTAATGTACTCTCGAACTAAAGACGCTTTGCATAGGAATATCAACAGTGTTATAAGTAATGCAGCAGCGGTATTTATTGTTTGTACTGTCTGTACCAAGAAAACCCTTACCAATACAATGAAGCAAATGAAGGAAACAAATTCTGAATTGCAAAATTCTCTGACTTACTTAGCCCACTGACAAGCAAATGAATTCTACGGCTTAAACCGCGATTGAATTGACATAAAACAAACCACAGGAATCCCAAACATCAAATCGAAGTTGCACTAGAATATACTTCATTCTTATATATAGTGTCCAACATAAAGTAAAGGAATAAATACGGTTACGTACATACAAACTCGGAAGAAAATTCAACGAACGGACGTGTTTCTAACTAATGGGAAAAATGCCTAGCTCAGAAAGTTACAAATTACTATTGAAATGAGCACGTTACAATTAGTCTCCTACGCAGCCGCAGTTTTGTTGTCACGCGAGGGCTCAGCCCCAAAAAACAAGCGGCCTTGTTTGGGGGGGCTAAGCCCTAGCGTGACAACAAAACTGCGGCTACGTAGGAGACTAGTTACAATTGGTTAGAAGGAAACTGCATCATTAATCAATTTAATTTCTGTTTTGTTCACTGCATTTCCATCAAAGTACAAGTAAACAAGTGTATTTGACTATATATTAAAATTAACATATTAATATCATTTACAGCATTTTGCAAAAACATGAACAAAATTATGGATTATAGCTGTTCTAGTATTTCTCCCTACTTCCAGGGCTTCGCGATCCAAATATCACTGACACTACGGTACTATTGATATACACCGATGTAAATTAACGTTGTCGGCAAATAGACTCAAGTCTACTCGACTCACCCGAAATGGAGTATGGGTAGGAATAACCAAAAGCTATGAAACCACATAAATATCAGCACTGACAATTTTCCAATTTTCAACCAGCTGGTGTTGAGCTTATATAAAGTCCTTTATTCATTGACGCTTAAAATGAAGACCAAAGCCAAAAACCATACCCCTTTGCGGTCTAGTCGCGTATAGGCTTGAAGCCTCTCGCCCGACAACCTTAGTTTTGAAATAGGTGCATGTATACTCATGCATATTGAAAAGCTACATAATTTTTGCAAATCGCGGGTTTATGATTATCAAGAGACCATAATACTAAGAGAGCGAAGCTCAGTATTGATGTCTGTGCCATGTTCGTGGCGGCTAAGGCTATTTTTAGTAACTTCGCCAGTCGCGCGCGCAAGGCCCTCAACCATTAGAATTTGCTTTTTGGCGTGCGCGCGGAAGGGACCGTTTGAATTCTATTGTTTAAGTGCCTTGCGCGCGCGATGGCGAAGTTACTAAAAATAGCCTTAGCCGCCACGAACATGGCACAGACATCAATACTGAGCTTCGCTCTCTTAGTATTATGGTCTCTTGTGATTATCTAATTGTGTTATATGTTTTGTATAACATCTTTTTGCAATAATATAAATATTACTGTTTTTAACAGATGCCACTTAAAGACTAGATGCCTCAACTAATTTTTTTGCGTAGGTTTCGATTAACAATGTTATCAGAAAAGATCCGAGAATTCTTCAATAGTATCTAGTCACAAATCTGATTGAAATCCAGTGTGTTTTTCATTTACCAAATTCAAGATCGATGTCTGCTTGCGGTCCTTTTAGTTTCCTATCGTTAGCGTTAGATTTGATCAAAAGCAGATAAAAATTATAACCACACGCATAAGTCATTATGAATTGCCGCGATATCAGATGGGATAATTGGCACTATAAGCCCCGCAAAAAACAGGTATAATTGTAATGCGACTTTACTCTGCCATACAAAGACTTGCAAATATTCCTGTACTTTAGAAATGATTTGAGAAAACTACAACTAAATTTATATCTAAAAGAGTGATGACGTTTCGTACTAGCTCCCAAGCCCCAACCTGCACAGTCATTTATTCTCGCTCCTTGTTTATTAGAGCTTGTCCCTCCATACTATATACGCTTATAGTTAGGTTCATGGTCAACGGATGTTTCGGCAAGCAGTCAATGAGTTGGACTTTCTTCTTTGATGTTCACTAACTGATGACAATTCATCACTTTTTGCAAGTTTTATTGGAAAATGACGTTCGTTAAAAGCTGATGTGGCGTTGCTGTGGCAACCTTTCGAGTGATATATGAAACCATTGGTTCCTGACTCATGATCTGTCATGTCATGGGCTGAACGGGTGCCAAAGGATCCATCTGTATTAGCTATGTTACGCTTTATTCTTAGAGCATAACGGCCTTTAAAACTATATGGAGCTACCTTAAGCAAAGGGCCTTTCGTATGGACTCTTTTACTGTGTCTAGCCGAAGAAGAAGCTGGCGTTGTTGCTTTGGTTTATTCTATGTTTCATTTTTGCAACATGACTTTTCCTCGAGCAATCGACGAGCCATGGACGTAAAGTAAAACACAAAGTGTATCAATGGTTGAAGAAACACAACGGTTAAGACTGGAATTAATACTTGCTGCACCGACAAACGATCAAATTTTAGAAAGCCGTAAATGTATGCCTTGCCATTTGGATCAGTCCCGCCCGCAGCCCAGTAGCTTATGGTGAATATGTAATATCCGAGTGTAAAGACCATAGGATACAGAACGTGTGCCCTATATACGGGGATTTTAGAAACCAGAAAATCCATGGCAACCAAACACGTTGCTACCACGTGTTTTGTAAGGATGTTCAGATATGTGCTGTTGTCTTCTAGGAATCCAGTCAGATAACCAACAGTCAGCAGGACGCTTGCATTTGAAGAAATGTAGAAGAAAAACCAGTAAACCTTATGGCACGGACCCAGTAGCTTTGGACTCTTGGAAATCTCTGGAAGATATGAACAAATAGGTATTTTTATCTATAGACCTCAAATACTAAAGCCAAGAAACATCTTATATAGACCGTGTTTTAGACTAGAGTGCTAACCTAGCAGCAGGACTAGAGTTAGTTAATTTTTAACAATGACCGCTAATTATTTAGCATACCCTTTTTCAACTTAGGTCTAACGTTGACCTCAGTAAACACTCTAAACACGACCTTAGTAACAAATAGCACTAAATAGTACAAAAATTTCTTTTTCCTATGTTTAATTTACCACTATTTAGTTAGCCCTGTTTTATGGATTTTTATGTTTGCGCTCTCGTTATTTTACATCGTTTAAAAGCGTAAGGAAAACAATACACATCAGAGAGTGTTTTACCCTTGTGTAGTCAATATCTTGCGTGCAATCTCCATTAAAGCCTTTTAAAACACACGATGCAATTATTCTGGACCGTTTCCTGCCATGTTAGCGCACAACAGAATCTGTCTGTGTATCCACATCTGCCAGCAGTTGCAGGAGTAGAATCAAATTCTGCAACAGTTGCGTGTGACGTTGCAGTAAAAGCACAGGAATAGTTGCATCGATCGTGTGCCCGGCCGAGTCTCATGTTTATATAATAATTGGTATATTACGCGCGCTGTGATTGGTCGATAACCGTGTGTAATTACAGTACACACGCATAGATGACATCATTGAATATAATGTGCACTCTGATTGGTTGAAATGTTTCGATGAATATTGTATAAAACAAACTGAAATTCTATTTTTGCGTGGGTCTTTACTTTAATAGATGTGCAGAAGACATCAAAATGTGGTAAGAACAACAGTCACACCACTCGACTTTGTCGGCATCATTTTTCATTCTCACCGCATTTTGACTTATCGTGCATCTGTTAGAGTACAGACGCACGGAAAAATGGAATCTATTTGTTAAATAGGTCTGTCACATTTACCTGATTCAGTCAGAGTGCTACTCTCTTCCACGTTTTCTTCAGTGATATATTTGCTTCTCATGTCTTTTAACGGAAAACTGTACTTAATCTCAAACCCTGAGGACGATGGTTCGCCTTTAGCTGCGCTGTCATCTTCACTAAAGATCACCTCACTCACCGTGGACTCTTTGTCCTTTCTGGTACTTTTTCCTGAATCATTGGAGTCTTTAGGCTTTGATAACAGCTCCATTTCAAGCGTTTCGCCCTTCTTGTCATAAATCCCATCGCGTTGCTGTCTGATTGAAATGCATGATAAGTTAAAGCCAATGACGAAGTAGAAGGTGGCAAGAGTGAAACATATGTTTGAGTAGTAGATGAACATCTTGCCATTATGCATGTGTGCAGAAATATTAAATAACCACCATGATGTTAAGAAGAGTGCAGCTATTGCTCGATAGACACACAGTACGAAAGGACTCCTGAAACACTAACAGTTAAAAATATTTCATTTTCTTGCGCTTACTTTTATTTGAGCTCACGCTTCAGTTTTTATCGTGAGAATCGGAGTTGCTACATGTGGAAATGCAAACGCTAGCGATCGTATCTTTGTCTTTGTAAACACCTAAATTGCGCATAGGTATCTACTTAATCCTTGCATTTGCGTTTATGTGTAAACAATGCTTGCGCTGCGCTGGCATTTGCGTTTGTATTTGCGTCGTTCACCTGAATCACACTTTAGCAAATAAGTTTACCGATGTTAAGTTTGGTGTACGAATAAACGAAAGTCAAACTTAAGAATTAAAAAGAAACAAATAAAGAGAAGAAAAATTAAAAATGGATGATAACAAAGATCATGATGGCAAAAATTTAGATAATCGAAATATGAAAGATTGATTATATCATCACGGTTTAAATATCTTCAATCAATTCAGTCATTTGTTGTGGGTTGTGGTTGAAATTGCAGTGAGTCGCAGCATGAATGTCGAATGACTTTACAAAGCCACTACACTGTAGAATACTATTTTACTTCGTTAATTGGTTTTCACTCTTGTTTTCACTTAGCTTGCGTGCAGACACCTGCATATTAAAGTACTGGATGTCATATTCGCATTGCTTATCCCTCTCGCTCAAGAAAATGATCGAACTTCGTGATACTTGGATTTATTCTTGCGTTGCAAATGAACATAATAGAGTGATTTTATTGAACCCGTGAAAAAATAGTACGCATAATAGTTAGCAGTAGACTCTAAACCTATTGTTTACTTTTGTTCTTTACCATTTTTATTTTTTATTCTACAAGCTTATTTCTTCAATAAAGGCAGGGACATCACAACAGCTTTGACAGCCAGTTACTGTGAACCCTGTAGTGACTTATAGGACAGACCACACACACCGGCAACTTCATGGCCTACTCTCCTCGAATAGTGGTGTGGGTTCTTTAACGTCCCTCCAATGCAAGGCCTAGGTAGTGTGTATAGTGGTTTTGGAGAGACGAGGTCTATGGTTTAACGTCCTTATCCGAGAAGACGTGAAGGTCTAACCATTTGCAGATGTAATTACAAAGGCAGCACCTTCTGACTCTGAGTGTTGGTCCGGCCGGGAATCGATCCCAGACCTTCCGCACGAGAAACCGACGCTCAACCAACTGAGCCAACTAGGCGGCGGTTTATCAGCTAATGCAAACTAAATAGTCATCTTTCTTTCACGGGTAAAATAAAATCACCTTACGTATAATAGTTAGTAGCAGACTCTAAATCGATTGTTTTCTTTTGTTCTTATCAACTAGTACCAACTAAATAGTCTTCTTTCTTTCACAGGTCAAATAAAATCACTCCGTCTATCGACATAAACACAAACTTATCACTGGCGTAGCAACAATTACACGCTACCTTGAAAGCTAGCTGGGAAATTAAGTACTAGAGTGATTTCCATTTGACCGTGAAAGAAAAATGACTATTTAGTTTGTAGTAGTCGATAAGAAACAAAAGAAACAGTGACTTTAGAGTCTGAAATGAAAACCGCTCTAGCAGACTATTGATTAACTAGGGAATTGAGATCATTTTCTCTTGATCAATATGTGAGTTTTCATTGGCTGTGCTCAAAAACAAAAACAAACAAAAATCCCAACTGGATATTTAATCAATACAAACAGAAACTAGACGAGTGGACTAGTTTGGTGTATCTGATAAAGATAAAATAAGGAATGAATGGAAATCTGTAACACCGTATAAAAAGAAAACACTTCTGGCGGATTACTTACGAATTGAGCCTCGGCAGAGTAAAAAGCCGGTTAAGACGATTGAAGACCGATCGAAGGCTCAAACGTCAGTAGTGTACACTCTCATTTTATATGGAATTACAGATTTCTATTTATCACTTATTAAATTATTGTAAGTTATTGTCATGACTAAGGTGTAGCGTTGACGTATACTTACAGGTGAGGTAGTGAAATCTTTCGCTCGTGAATGCCTAAGACACAATCGAGAAATTATCCTACAACAGTCAACGCACCTGTGGTTTTCGTTTCTCCGCTCCATAACCTAGAGTTAAACAACATTCATAACAGTTAATACATTTTAGTCAAGATTTGTACAATGATAATGTACTCTGTATAAACATTATTAAGACTAGCTCGAATTACAAAAGAGAGTCACACGCCGGCTAGTATTTTTTTCATATTGATGATATATGAGCGGGCGTTACTGCGTTTTCGAGCCGAATTAATTCCTCGACTGTTTTAACTGAACCACATTGTCAAAAGACTAGCTAGGAGCTACTGTCCGTCATGATTGTAAATCGCATAAATGGGGAAAACATCTAACACTGACAACGTTGACTTCTTGGACAAATCTCCTCAGTTTTTCTTACCTTTTCTTTGAGAAGAAGTAAAATAAGATTGTTTTTAGCTCGCCGACGTACCTCTAAACACCAAAAACCCAACTATTCCTCTAAAAAAGTTAATGAACGCTTACCTTAAAGATGCCTGTTTTAAACGAATTTTAGACTGCTTATTTATTGTGTGGTTTTCTTACGTACAAATACATAACTAATTGCCGCCCGATAAACACTAATTTACTTTATACTGACAGAAGCCGAAATAATCTCGTGTAAAGGCGTGATGCCTGGAAATTTGAAGTTAAGTACAAATATTATCATAAGAATAAACTTTCAATTTGTCTTTGCCACTACAATCAAACACCAGAAGGTGGGGAGATACAGATCATTGAATTATTTATTCTGCGCTGTGTTCTTCAGTGCTGAGGATATATATTATATGATGTATTTTTCATGCTTTTTATTGCGAAGAAGCTTTTATTGAATGTATTTTTTAGACATAGTGAGAACATTGTTTTGAAACAAAAACAGAAAATAATGAAATTGCAAAATCAGAATAAGTGCTTGCTGTATCTTTGTTCAATTCCATGCACTTTTTTCTTTTGGTTTTACTCGTCAATTGAAAATTTCATGTTGTGAGTTGTTAACTGATCCAAAATGTGTCACGAAAATCTGAAATAGGCAAGACATTTATTCTTTCCAGTATTCATATTCCTTCTTTTCGATTTGGGCCTGATTCTTGTCAATCGTGGAACCTCACTAGCACATATTTAGGGAGCTAAACTGAATGTGAACTTTTGACAATAAGAACTAGAATAGAAAGATAACTTATTGCCTATCAAAATCTTCAAACAATTCACTTCAATTAGGAAAAAACATTCTAAGTCGATCCGACAAGCTAATATTGTACAAACCTTCAAGGGTCCAATAAAGACGTCTCGGGGACCAATTTAAAGTGTGTACTGCCAAAACAGGTTTTATGGCTAATAACCCTTAACTGAATTCCTGAGTTATCATGACTTTCGTGTAATCTATTTGTAGTTGTGGTTAAGTTTAATTCCCAAGCCGACCAGACACAATTCTTAATTTTGTATTACTAGGACTTAAGCTTCTTAAATGACACTAAAACACCTTTGTGATCATTACCAATGAATTGAATTCGTGCAAAAATGTGCATGGAACGCTTTATTCTTTCATTTATCATACGCGAGAATGGTTAAATTTGTGTTGAAAAGCTTTGAGTCATTATTATTGAACGATATGTATTTTACTAGCAGAGATATTAATTCTAATAGTGGTTACATGGGAGAAATTGAAGATGAACATCTGTTGTTTGGGTTACTGGGGATCAATCTTGTCTTAACGGCTAAGTGGACATCAATTTCAATTTTGACAGATCTAAATCTGTTTATTCCTTCTTTCATTCACTCGTGCTTTTTTTATCTTTCATTTTTTCATTTTCTTTCTTTCTTTCTTTCTTCTTTCTTTCTCTTTCTCTCTCTTTCTCTCTCTTTCTTCCTTTTTCTTTTTTCTCTTTCTTTCTTTCATTTCCTTCTTTTCTTCCTTCCTTTCTTTATCCAAGATTTTTTCTAGCTTTCTCCTTTCTCCAATTCTTTTTAAAAAAATAGCCATATAATCACTTTATTATCTCATTTACATCCGGAAATCAAGTGCCATTTTTACCTCCATCAATTTCTGATATATCCATGTATCCACGACAATTCCATTGGTAACTACATAATAGTATATGATATACAACGAAACGCTCTGATTGGCTAAAAGCAACCTCGTTCCCAGGCCCTTTCCCCTTCGTTTTTGGGGCGGACCGCCCCCACGCGTGCAAAATGTTGTTCAAACCGAAAGTATAAGGAATTCTCTAAGTGACTAACGTTCATATTTGGCAAAATTGCAGCACTTTGCATGCTTTTTCTTACACTTCGAGAAAAACAGCGTGAAAGCCAAGGAACATTTCTATGAATTAATTAGGTAAACCACAGGTAGCCCAAGCTGGACAATTTTTGTGTTTGAAATATATACCTGATTGATTATCGCTGATATAGGGTTTCACCAATGATCACATTTTGTAGAATTAGTAAAATACAGCAGCAATTTTAACTCGCAATGCTGTTGTTTGATTTTCTGGAAAATTTACGCATGCGCAGTGGTTTTACACGCGTGTGGGACACGCCTCGTCCCAAACAAAGGGAAAAGGCCCTGGGAACGAGATTATGGCCAAAAGCTGTGTGATATTGCGTCACGCAGATTTAAGTTTTAAAAATCGCAATGCCAACAAATGTGACCAACGCAAACATTCCCATCTTCCAACTGTGCTTTACAAAAACTTTGGATTGAAACTTAACGTTGATTGGTCAAGTCATTAACGTGGACATCAACAATCTTTTACTGTAGACAAGATATAATACTATTATATTAGCAGAGCTCTTGGCGGGCCTTGGCTCGAGAAAGCAGAGATCCATACACATAGAAAATCAACAAAGGAGAAAACAAAGAGAGAAGCTACACGCGCCAAAAATTTGTGTCCGCTCGCTCCTCCTCTGCCTTTTGCGCGCGCACTAAATTCTCTTTCGAAGTGTCATTTACTAACCTTATCAAACTTATCAGTAGAATTTATAAAGAAAAGAAAGAAAACCACCATAACCTAGGCCTTTTTAGTACAATGATATTGACTCGACCCGTGATTAAACTGTGGAAATTCTAGTCGTAGACTTTCGATAAATTAGCAACAAAGAATTGAACTCGATACTACAATCAATGTATTCATATAGAACATGTTAGATTTTAAGATCCCCAGTATTAGTACAAGTCAATTGTAATCGATTGCGTTCAAGCGAGCTTTGCCTTTCCTGGCTTTCCTTTGCGAACACTAGTATACCCAAAAGCAATGTTCGAGCAAAATTACAAATACGAGCATTCGTGCAGAGTTAGGAAAAAAGGATCGAGTATTGCAAAGATCTTTCGATTATTAAACAAGTCAAAACGCATACCTTATATGTTCGTGAAAAAGCTTTCTATCATATGATGTAAAGAAACGCTTTAACGATCTTTTAAAGAGAACTGAAAAGCGGTGTCAAAGTGTTACGTGTCTCCCAGTGCTACGTTACCCTAGATGCAGGTCACCTTCAACACCGCAGGCCCGTCGTCTGGGGTGCATGGTTCAAAGGTACGAACGAACCCCTCCCTTGCTACAGAAAATAGCCGTTTAGCTTAGGCTACTAGTACTTTCATTCAAGAAACTACAGTCACATTGTTGCATTTCTCTCTAAATGAACCTTTGGTGAATGCTGCGGTGAATTATGGTTTTATCAAAACCTTGACCTGAATTCAGCTATTTATTTTAGCGATTTCTTAGTTTTAATAGCTGAAGTATTTTCCACCATTTCTGTTTATTTTTTTCATAATCTTTTTCTTTTTCTGTCTTTTCTCTCAGTCTCTCTCTTTTAATTAACTACAAATTTTGTTTTTGAGAAAGAAAAAATAATAAGAAAAGAAAAGACAAGGAGAGGAAAGGAAAGGAAAGGAAAGGAAAGGAAAGAAACGAAAAGAAAAGAAAAAAAAAAAAAAGAAAAGAGAAAAACATCCCTAGCCGGTTTCGAACCCTGGCTCTTACTGATCTGCACACTTGCTTCACAGTTCAAGGGTTTTCCAACTGCGCCACGGGATCGCGTAATTTGCACAACAATAGACAGTCATTCACGCGATACACTAGGTTATTTTGTCTTCCAAATCCCTCAGTAGACCAGTTAGCCTAGTGGTAAGGTGCAGTCATTTACGGCCTAGGATCCGACTGTTTCCTCCCTCTTTGACCACGAAGCTTGCTGCGTTCTACCGGATAGCGCGGAAGGGGCCGAAATCTCCATCCTATACGTAACATGCGATGATTCAGCGATTTGTCTGGATGCATGGTCCGAGTTTTGGGGTTTTGCATAAAATTAACATACTAATTTCTTTGGCTAACGGGTTCAAGTCCTGCCTGCGCCAAAAAAATTTCTTTTTTTCTTTTTCTTTTCTGTTTTAATGGATTATTTTTCACGTCTCTAATTTTTCTGGTCTTTAATGAATAAAACTACATAAACTCCTTACATTTATTTGATGCTTTCAAATTTTGCGTAATTTAGAGAAACAAATTAAAATCCCTGAAATAACAGTTATCTAATAGTTATCTAATAAAATTTTTATTTCACTTTGCAAAGGCCAGCGGGACCTCTAATTTTAATACAGGTCATTTAAGCACTCCCTAATCCCAGCCGAATATGGTGGAAATCGAACCTCCCCTATCAATCGTATGCTTGCGTGCAACGGGTCTGAAACGCCTATGGATTCCAGGTTAGTGCTACGTGTGCTCTCGGAAGCAAAACAATATGGAAGCTGAGAATAAATGAAATAAATTCTAAATCCGAAAATATTTTTTATTCAGTAGGGATCAAAGGGAGACTGCAGATGCCTTCAGTAGAATCCCCAATAGACCAGTACGAAATCTTGCCACTTGAGTAAGTCGACTAAGCCAATAAAATATTTATTTCGAGGTTTTTGTATTTTGAGCTCATTTTCATTTTAACTTCATTGCCGAAAAAAATTGCAGGCACAGGCCTGTAGGCTTTTATGTTGCATACGCCACTGTCATACTTGTCCAAAATAGACGACCTGATACGGGCGGTAAATCAAGTTTTACCGTCGGTACAGGTGGTGAAGGTAATTTATATGCAAAGCAATCACATTAATATTCACAAACTTGAATCAAATTATAGAACTGTTCACATATGATAAACTGGTCACCCTTTGGTATTACGTGCATAAATTATAAGTTCAAGCATGGCTCGCTGAACCTTTACCGGCGGTACGGCCCGTACCGTTCGTGCATGAATTATAATTTCATATACCATACAAGAAATTCAAGCTCAAAACCTGCTTCATGGCCACTGCTACAAGTTCACATTGGAGCCTTCACATTTTTATTTCGTCGTTTTCAAAAACAAAAACAAAAACAAATAATAATAATACCGATCGGCTAGCAGTCATTCGGTACGTTGCGTTCCAGATCAAATGTTTACATTTGTGAACTCTCCATGATTACATTCCTGACCAAATTCGCTACTTAACAAACACTAAATGCTTTGCTTATTTCTTAGGCTATGAGTTTGGTATTTGTAAAGACCCCAGATGATTATTCTACTAAAAATACTCGCTTAGTTGTGAGATATATATTTGTGATTTGTCGTTCTCAAAAACACGCACTTCAATTCATGAATGTATTTGTGAATACGCCGTTTTCAAAAAGAAAAGAAGCCAGATAATTATGCTGTGAGATTTATCAGTGTGATTTGTCGTTCTCAAAAAATCCGATCGGACTAAACGCACTTTTATTCATGTTTGTATTTGTGAATACGCCGTTTTCAAAAAGAAAAGAAGCCAGATAATTATGCTGTGAGATTTATCAGTGTGATTTGTCGTTCTCAAAAAATCCAATCGGACTAAACGCACTTTTATTCATGTTTGTATTTGTGAATACGCCGTTTTCAAAGAGCAAAGAAGCCAGATCAATATGCTACTAAAGAGGTACACGCTTAAAAGAACTGCTAAAGACTGCATGTGAGATGTTTATATTTGTGATCCGTCGTTTTCAAAAAATCCGACCGGACTACACGCACTTTTGGAAACTTACATTAATTACCAGATTAAAGTCTCGATTGGGATTTTGACAATAGGCTACAAGGAAGCCAACAAAGTGTTCAGACATAAGTAGAGACTGCTCTTTAACATATAAAGAAATTTTTATCAATTATCATTTTGTTAAACATACACACACATACATATATAGTAATGGGGTGAACATTTCCTACACTTTCCTACACTTAAAAAAGATAAAAAAAAGGTATTTACAAATAATTAAATTTACAAAAGAGGGGGTATGCAACATTGGCTTCAAAAAAGGTATTTAAAAAAGTCAAAGGTGTCAATTAGACAACTCATGGATACTGCACAAAACCAATGAGTTAACAGCAAAAGTCAATGAAAAAGGCATACAGTAACTCTAGGACCAACACCTGTCCTTACCTTACTTTCAGGACAAGCTCTTAGTGCCTGCCAGCCTCAGAGAGGTGTCTGCACTAGCTAGTCTCATTCCAGACAATATTGGGCCATCTAAAAGGAAGTGCTCAAAGCAGGCTGGAGGATTTGTGTAATAGGCTATTCAGTTACACAATATTTTATGCCATTAAGAAAGTGATAGCAATAAGCCACACAATAACTTAATACTCCTTCAAATGGTGTATGAGCAAGTCAAAAAGGTATTCAAAAAATGGTATTCAAATTTCCAAAATTCATCGCTGTTTTCTGTGAAAGAGCAATACCATTATGCAAAAGTGAATGGAAGGATAGGGATAAGAGGGAATGCATGCAAAGAGTGTGTGGACATGCACATAAACAGCAAGTGCAGTATAAAACTAATCCATGATAAAAGGATATTGGTCTATATTTTACTGAGTATTCAGGGGCGTATCCAAGGGGGGGGTCCCAGGGTGCCCGTGACCCCCCTTTCAAAACAAAAAGATTATAGAAATAAAAGAATCTGACTGGAGAAAGATTGAAAAATTGGAAGTGTGACCCCCCTTTGGTGGAAAATGGAAAGTGTGACCCCCCTTTGAAATATTCTGGATACACCCCTGGTATTCTAGTTAAGGGGAACCCAAAAAGTCAGTTGTAAACCTTTAAGGAATTGAAGGGTTCCCTGTGAAAATGACCTTGAAAGTGACTTTTTGATGGATGTCCTGAGATTAATTTTTCCAGAATAGGAAAGTTAATTATACCATTTTATACCATTGAAAAAAAAATCATCAAAAAAGTCACGTAGGCCATTTTCACATGAAACCCTTCAATTGTAAGTGGGAAAGTCATTAAAATCCTTTCAGGTCTTAAAACAATTATGGAAATGGAATTGCTGCTTTGGAGCAAAGGAAACAATGAATGACTGTACCAAGGAATATCTGCATTGATTAGTACAGTAAAAACCCATGTGTAAGAACCTACTTTTTTCAGAGTTTGGCAAAACAGGTTCTTGTATGGGGTACTTATTGACAGTTAAGGCTAAAGTAGGTTCTTAACTTAGTTTCTTAATTTCTACAGAGTAGACATTGTTGTTGATTATCAGAAAATAGTATAAAATCTGGTCTGTTCTTCATTATATATATTTATTAATGTACCCATGTTGCCTAAAGTCCGACGACATTAATTGATCAATGATACAGTACTGTATATAAAATGTATCTTTCCATCAAGAACTGTCAATATGGAAATACTGCTGTAACAGGTTGTTTTTTTTTGGTACAAAAATATATAAATCAAATACAGTACTGTAGTTAAACCCCACATATAAGAACCTGTTTTTGTTTGCCTAAACAGGTTCTTATATTTTGGGGTATTAAGGAAGCAATTTCTGCCAGAAGGTTCTTAAATCCCTAGGTTCTTACTCACGGGTATTTACTGTATTTAATACAACCCTTTAATATATCTAAATTTGTGTGCATATATATGGTGCACATTATTTTCTTGTTGGTAGGGTAATAACCATCTTAAAGTCCACATAACGTCATGTAAAAAGACTGAAGGAAGGAAATAATGAGTTAAATGCATGCACAAAAGAAATTTTTCAAGAACAGTCCTATCACATAACCATAAGATTCAACACACACATTCTTGTTTGAAGAGTGCAATAAACCCAAGGTTTGCAGATTGGTCAAAAAAATACCTTTTTCTACTTTCTTTCAATAATTATTATTGATATATTATCTCATTGCTACATAATTCTAATAATTTCATACACTAGCCACTTATAGAAAGTGAAGTGCTGCAAGCGATACTTTTGTCAGTTGTCTCCCATCTTAACTTCTCTATTTTATTATGCATTGCTTGCACTTGGAAGGGGGCTGGTAAGGAAAGGGAACAATATTGCCTTTCCTCTATCCCATTTTCTCCCAAAGCGTGATATTTTGAGCTCCTATCTATACCAGAATCCTTTTCAAAGCCCTTTCATATACAAAGTAGTTTAAATTCCTACAAGAATACAAACATAATAGTTTTAATTAGTGAACAAAAGCTGCTTGAAAAGGAATCTGGTATAGAGAGAGGGTAATATGTAATCACACTTAGGGCTTATTCCATTCCCATTTTCATCTATTTTATCATAGTTAATAGAGGGGACTGGTTATGAAGCCTTTTGTTATATGTCTTTGTTCATTTTTTTTCAACCGTGACCGTGCACAAATCTTTTATTTTTTCATTGTTTCGCCTTAATTGCCATGGTTGAGCAACTGAACCCAAATGTTTCTTTTCCGCTGCTTGTTCGATGTATTCTAGTTCAAAATTAATTATAGAATATTTCAATAAATAATCCAATAGACAACATTTCGGTTCATTCATATAGCCATTTTCTAATGAATTTAAACAAACTTTGTGCACGGTCAAGACCAGTTCAACATCCAGACTAGAACAAAGAAATGTAACAAAAGGCTTCCTAACCATTCCCCTCTATTAACTATGATTTTATGCTGTTCTGATTAAATGAGAGAATATTTTGTGAATGCGAAGGAGTTTTACTGTTCCACTGGCACAACATTTGGTGGACCAACAAGATATTTGACTGTTTTGATAAGAAATCTGGAAGCAACATTTGCTAATTGTTTTTCAAAGCAATGTCCTGAAGCGATAGCATTTGTGTTAATGTAAAGTATGTAAAATTTTTGTAGCAAAAATAGAAAACATTTTAAATATCTAACTATCTATTAGAAGTGCATGTGATAAAATGATGTATACAATTAACAGTTGATTGAACGCAAGAGTGTTCAAGATTTACACAACAATAATCGGAAACACGCTCATCTGACATGAAGCCAGCTGTTTAACTTGTAATCTATACATGATTCTTTTCACCATACACTGATGGGAAAATTATGACTTTATTTATAAAATAAATGCCAAAATTTGTAAAGTAAAGTACCCATCCTCTAGTTGCAATCGCACTATGACTGGGCGAAAAATGCTATAAATGCAAAAAAAAATAATAATAATTTAATCTATAAATATAATCTATATACACAAATCCACAAGTACAACCTTAATTTAAGCGAGTAAAACTTATACGGAAATCGTCTTTGAAACTGAATCACTCTTCAAAAATGACTTGCATTTAACTTTTTTATTTGAAAGACTTACGTACACATGAAAGCTAAGCTCATTTTTGCGTCTATTTTTGAACTACAGTGTGGAACATTCGTCAGGTAGTCTTCACAAGTGTCTGCTCGATCGTTCACTCCCATCTAGTTTCAGTGTACACATCTTGGATTAATATTATCAACGCTAACTGTTAAAAAAGAGCAAACCAGTCGTCCTTCCCGCATTGAGCAAAACGTCCGCCATATTGACACGGGGATACATAGTTCCCAGTCCAGACCGAGCCATGGTTTATCAAATACGGATAGTAATTGAGAATCTTTTTTATAAATCGGAATTACATTAGATGCTTTTAAACTGGAGGGAACTAGAGAGAAAGAGATATTAAACAGCATTTCAAGCGGATGAGATATAATGGTTTTAATTTAAGGACCTTGATAGGGGCGCTAAATGGCCCAATATATTTATTATCCTTAAGGCAAGAGATTTCGAATTCTCTGTCGATTTCTGGCGCATCTACAGGAAAGACATAGAAACTAGTTGGTATTGGAGTTTTAAGATAGTCCATTGGCGATTTATCAACATATCTTCAATCTTATCTGCTAAATTGACACCGACAGTTGAGAAGTACTTATTAAACGCATCAGCTATTTCCTTTGGCTCCGTTATTACAGCATCATTATTTTCAATAATTTTATTAAGGTGGCTCGATCGAGTTTTTCAGTAGAGCTACCAGTCCTCTTTGAGTGAAAAATGTTTGTTCATAAGCGGTTTGATAGTAAATTAAATATTAT
Organism: Telmatactis stephensoni; assembly: GCA_029948255.1. NCBI lineage: Eukaryota > Metazoa > Cnidaria > Anthozoa > Actiniaria > Isophelliidae > Telmatactis > Telmatactis stephensoni. Next base: position 216,169 of record JALIZF010001382.1, on the reverse strand, counting down.
ACCCTTATCAGACAATGATCTTCCCCTTTTTACATATGCTTGATTTTAATGCCTTCTAGGCTTATTCTTTGTGTGTGTTAAGTGTGTGTGTGTGTGTGTGTAATATAAGCATTCATTTCCACAATGGGAAGACAGCTCAAAAGGAAACCTCGAGGCTTATATTTTTGAACTGTCTTGACGACATCATTGATAATTTTTTCAAAGAAGAAAAAATATAGCTAAAAATTAACAGGAATATGAGACAAAAAAAACCCCTAGGTTATACTGAAGTGGATAACTTCAAGATAGGGGGAAAAATAATTTAGTAATTCAAAATGTACATTCTTGGACCAAGAATCTATGAGATCAAGATTTAAAATCTGATGTCATAGAGCTTAGTTTTTATTAAGAGAAAGATAATAAGAATTAAGTATTTTATTTTGGCATTCGAGATTCAATGAGGAATTTTTTAAGATTTGATTTAAAACTATTAAGTGTTGGTTTTGTTTTAAGCTCATTAGGTAATGTTTTTACAAGAGTAGAACACATTTGTATCATCTGCGAAAAGTATGAATTTCAAAAGATTGGAAGAATTTGTTATGTGGTTTATGTATAAAATAAAAAGTAATGGTCCTAAAATACTACCTTTCGGAATACCGCATTTGACAATATACTTTTGAATTTCAACAAACAGTTTACGATTTTTCAAATCTAATTTCTTACAACCACAATTAGCAACCAGCTGAGTTTTTGCCGTTTTGAAGAACTATTTGTCCATAAAGTGCCACAAATCTGTGCAGCGTACCGAGGACATACAAAGACATAATGCATAGCTGATTCATTTTCCATTCCACAAATACATTTCGGAGAAGGGTAACAGTCGATACGCAACAAATACTCATTTAAAGCACATGCATCTCGTCTAAGTCGAGTATGAAGAACAGATGCTGTTCTAGAAAAAGAATGATCGAATAGTTTATTATATTTTTGGGAAAGAAACTTGGCACAAATTTCGTTCTTAAACGTTTGTAATGATCCTACATTCCTAGTTTGCAAATCTAGAGAATTCCATAATTTAATAACAGAAGGAAAAAAAGGATTGCAGAAACCGTTCTGTCCTACAAGAAAAAAGGCTGAAATTATAATTTTGTCTTAGACAACGGTTTGATTTTTGGTTTACTGTGGCAGGTAGTAACTCAGAAAGATAAGGGGGTGTCGCTTTTGATACAATTTTGTAAAAGTGTACGAGTTTGTGAACTTTACGTCTGAAACTTTAAGCATATCACACGCTAACTCTTCACGTAAAATTTTGAACTGGTTCCCTTAATTGCACCCGTGACCACTCTGGCAGATTCGTACTGGACATGTTCTAATAAATCACCTTCAGTTGCCAAACAATTGTCCCAAATAACATCAGCATACTCCAAAAGAGGCCGGATTAAACTCTTACCCGTATACATAAATAAGCGTTGATTTGTTTAATTTATTTTTTAAAGATTTCAATAGATTGAATCGTTTGTGCGCCTTATCACTTATCATTACAATGTGGTCTTTCCAAGACATATTGCTTTGCAAAGTAATTCCAACATGTTCGTGTCATCTTGATGACAACTCTTTCAAACTGGCAATATTTGAACTGAACCAAGGCCTTGTCAGCTTCAATCCTGATAGATTCGAATCACTATATTTCAATCCTTTTAACCATGAAATTTCACGAGATGCACGAACGGTACGGCCTGTAAACATTTGGTGAGGGGCCTTCTCTCTCTCCAACCTAAGTCTGATAATGTATTCACATTCGTCACAGGAAAACCAAACTTCATTTCACGAGATGTACGAACGGTACGGCCTGTAAACATTTGGTGAGGGGCTTCTCTCTCTTCAACCTAAGCCTGATAATGTATTCACATTCGACACAGGAAAACCAAACTTCATTTCACGAGATGTACGAACGGTACGGCCTGTAAACATTTCGTGAGAGGCCTCTCTCTCGTCAAGCTAAGTCTCATAATATATTCACATTTGACACAGGAAGACCACACTACATTTCACGAGATGTACGAACGGTACGACCTGTAAACATTTGGTGAGGGGCCTCTCTTCAAGCTAAATCTGATAATGTATACACATTCGACACAGGAAAACCAAACTTCATTTCACGAGATGTACGAACGGTACGGCCTGTAAACATTTCGTGAGGGGCCTCTCTCTTCAATCTAAGTCTGATAATGTATTCACATTCGACACAGGAAGACCGCACTACATTTCACGAGATGTACGAACGGTACGGCCTGTAAACATTTGGTGAGGGGCCTCTCTCTTCAACCTAAGTCTGATAATGTATTCACATTCGTCACAGGAAAACCAAACTTCATTTCACGAGATGTACGAACGGTACGGCCTGTAAACATTTGGTGAGGGGCCTCTCTCTTCAACCTAAGTCTGATAATGTATTCACATTCGACACAGGAAAACCAAACTTCATTTCACGAGATGTACGAACGGTACGGCCTGTAAACATTTCGTGAGGGGCCTCTCTCTTCAATCTAAGTGTGATAATGTATACACATTCGACACAGGAAGACCGCACTACATTTCACGAGATGTACGAACGGTACGGCCTGTAAACATTTCGTGAGGGGCCTTCTCTCTCTCCAACCTAAGTGTGATAACGTATTCACATTCGACACAGGAAGACCAAATTCCATTTCACGAGATGTACGAACGGTACGGCCTGTAAACATTTCGTGAGGGGCCTCTCTCTTCAATCTAAGTCTGATAATGTATTCACATTCGACACAGGAAGACCGCACTACATTTCACGAGATGTACGAACGGTACGGCCTGTAAACATTTGGTGAGGGGCCTCTCTCTTCAACCTAAGTCTGATAAGGTATTCACATTCGACACAGGAAAACCAAACTTCATTTCACGAGATGTACGAACGGTACGGCCTGTAAACATTTCGTGAGGGGCCTCTCTCTTCAACCTAAGTGTGATAATGTATTCACATTCGACACAGGAAAACCAAACTTCATTTCACGAGATGTACGAACGGTACGGCCTGTAAACATTTCGTGAGGGGCCTCTCTCTTCAATCTAAGTCTGATAATGTATTCACATTCGACACAGGAAGACCGCACTACATTTCACGAGATGTCAAACGGTACGGCCTGTAAACATTTGGTGAGGGGCCTTCTCTCTCTCCAACCTAAGTGTGATAATGTATTCACAGTCGACACAGGAAGACCGCACTACATTTCACGAGATGTACGAACGGTACGGCCTGTAAACATTTCGTGAGGGGCCTCTCTCTTCAATCTAAGTCTGATAATGTATTCACATTCGACACAGGAAGACCGCACTACATTTCACGAGATGTCAAACGGTACGGCCTGTAAACATTTTGTGAGGGGCCTTCTCTCTCTTCAACCTAAGTGTGATAATGTATTCACAGTCGACACAGGAAGACCGCACTACATTTCACGAGATGTACGAACGGTACGGCCTGTAAACATTTGGTGAGGGGCTTCTCTCTCTTCAACCTAAGCCTGATAATGTATTCACATTCGACACAGGAAAACCAAACTTCATTTCACGAGATGTACGAACGGTACGGCCTGTAAACATTTCGTGAGGGGCCTCTCTCTCGTCAAGCTAAGTCTCATAATATATTCACATTTGACACAGGAAGACCACACTACATTTCACGAGATGTACGAACGGTACGACCTGTAAACATTTGGTGAGGGGCCTCTCTTCAAGCTAAATCTGATAATGTATACACATTCGACACAGGAAAACCAAACTTCATTTCACGAGATGTACGAACGGTACGGCCTGTAAACATTTCGTGAGGGGCCTCTCTCTTCAATCTAAGTCTGATAATGTATTCACATTCGACACAGGAAGACCGCACTACATTTCACGAGATGTACGAACGGTACGGCCTGTAAACATTTGGTGAGGGGCCTCTCTCTTCAACCTAAGTCTGATAATGTATTCACATTCGACACAGGAAAACCAAACTTCATTTCACGAGATGTACGAACGGTACGACCTGTAAACATTTGGTGAGGGGCCTCTCTTCAAGCTAAATCTGATAATGTATACAATATATGGTTTGAAGAGAGAGGCCCCTCACGAAATGTCTACAGGCCGTACCGTTCGTACATTTCGTGAAATGCAGTGTGGTCTTCCTGTGTTTACTTCATTTCACGAGATGTACGAACGGTACGGCCTGTAAACATCTCGTGAGGGGCCTCTCTCTTCAAGCTAAGTCTGATAATTTATTCACATTCATAATTCTTTTTTTAGATTTCCATAAAAGCATGCATGTTGTGTTTTGATTGTACATTTGAATAATGATATGCACATTTCTTGCATACAATTTACCTTCACCACCTGTACCGTCGGAAAACTAAGTTTACGGCCTGTATCAGGTCGTCTATTTTGGACAACCCTCGCCACTGTGGAGGGGAGGGAGGGGGGAGGGGGGAGGGGGGAGGGGGGAGGGGGGAGGGGGGAGGGGGGTCCACAATGATGGATCTTGTCACTCGTTCCTCCTTTTTCCTTCTTTTTGGTTGCAAGGAAAATAGCCTTTTCACATGTCTATATTTGCAGAACGAACTTTCAATACGTGACACTGTAGACTAAAATGATCACAACCGCGTGACACTTGGAGGAGAGTGCCTAGAACATTCATTATCATGAGTCACTCAGTCTACTTTATTGCATAGTCTAGTTTATTGTTCAAAATTTAATTTGTTCAGACCAATCATCTTTTGGGTGAGATATTACATCGAGTTTAGATAAGTTAAATATTTTCGTAATAAATACAGTGTACATATTATTCAGCACGAAATGAAATATTTATTACAGACTTTTAATTTCTTTATTCACATTGTTTACATAGTTAAAAGTTTATTAAATATTTCACTCATCTATTTGAGTGCTAGTTTTTGAGCTATCATTTTCTAATAATGACATCTTTTTAGCATCTCTCAATTCCTTGAGTTCTTTAAAAAAAGGTAATTTATCACTAGCTCTTGGGTAGGTCATTGTACGACCTGATGTTGATGGCATAACATAGACAGCCTGTAAAGAAATTAAAGCTTTTGTCATTCTTAGTTTGAATTTTCTTTGCCAGATTTGTCTGTCTCTCTTTGTAAAGGTAAAACCTATGTTGCCCTTTATATTTGGCTCACAAGGCTATGTGCTAAAACTTTTGTCTTGTTATGAACGACTGAGCTTTATGCACGTAGCCTCATCTTGATTCCTATGTATATGGCAAGTGAAATTTATCTCAGAAGTTGGTTATTTCTGATGCAAGGTTACCTTAAGGCCCAAACACACAATGCAAAATTTCCTTCAACATTGCACAAGCATCCCTAAAATAACTTGTTGAATAATATAAATTTAGATAATGCACGCTTTGAGAAACACCTGTAAGCTTTATTGGGCCTGTAAGTTATCAGGTCTGTTGAGAAACAACCCCAGAACTTTGATGTCTATATCACTTCATCATCATTTCTCACATACATGTTTGAACTTTCCCCCAATATGTATTGCTTGGTGTAAATATTATCTATAGCTAGATTGGAGGGAGGGATACAATTAAGCTAGGATGGAGGGAGGGATACAGGATGTACAGCCTGCCATCTTTCATGTGGTCAGTTATTCTTAGTAACTTACAACATTTGTTTCCGGTATACATTCTGACTGAATCCCTATTTTGCATTTTCTGCCTGAAAAAATTTCATAAATCCCTGAAAATGAAAGCACAAATTAATTCCATAAACGTTTTACTGATTTCATCTAATTGTTGTTCATATGGATGGCCTCTAAATGAATGAATGAATGAATGAATGAATGAATGAATGAATGAACGAATGAATAAATGAATGAATTAATGATTGATTGAATGACTGACTGACTGACTGACTGACTGACTGACTGAATGAATGAATGAATGGATGGATAGATGGATGGATAAATGAATATCATTTCATGACATTTTTTTATTGCACCTGCAATTATTATTACATTATCAAACTATCAACCTTTTCCATTAAAACAAGCTATCAGTGGCTTCAGTCTTTTGACTTTGCAAATCAATTCCTCTACTCCATCTTTTATCTCTTTCCTGAAGTGCAAAATACATAGTGGTAATTTCAAAAATCAAATTCATGCTGTTGCTTGCATGACCTATCTTTAACATCAAGATTCACATTCTTTCTTCCTACACTCTTCTAGAGGGTGTTAAATTGTCCCCTCTAAAAGTCAGAGTCTTGGAAAATTTTGGTCAAATTTTGTGGATCTTGAACATCCCTTCCTCTTAATACTTATTTTTTTCTTCTCATTATTTACCGTGACAATTCTGAGCTGCCACGAGTTGTTCTCATCACAATGTTGGTTAAACCAATACTATATAATGGACATCTCTCGTCATCCTGGTAGGAAAGCCTCTCAGGAACTAGTCCAGAATCAAACAAACATGGCCCTTTGAAGACAAATGAAAAAAGTTATAAATTTATCAGTTTGTAATGGTTAAAACAAGGAAGGAAGAATGGAAGGAAGGAAGGGATGAAGGGAGGGATGAAGGATGAAAGGAAGGAAGGATGGAGGGAGGGAAGGATGGAGAGGGGGAGAAGGGAAGGAAGGAAAGAAAGAAGGAAGTGAAGGAAGGAGGGAGCGAGCTGGGGAGGGAAGAAGGAAGAAAGGAAGGATGGAAGGAAGGAATGAAGGATGTACATACAGAAATGATTATTGGGACCAGCATAGTGATGTCCTTTGTAAGCTGATGTAAGGCCTGGGTTAATTCCAATCTAAAAAAAAGATGGAAATGATCAACCATATTATGGCCAGGAATTGACTGATTGACCAGCTTTTACTGACTGGATCATGGATTCGTAGGTGTACTGGATTGGCCAACTGGCTAGGTACATGCTAGTTAGTTGGTTCATGCAAAGGAATCATACATTGAAGCTCTGAGAGTAGTATGATATTAATCCGGGATTAATTAACTCACAAAGAGAATGTCTAAATTACATCCCACTCTGTCAGGAAGCAATAATTTCATGACATCTTCTTCAGTCAAATCGCCAAACTTTTTCGTTCTTCTCTTGGGTGATTTCCTTTTTGAAGACGAATGTGTTTGATCTTTAACTTGAGAATCACTACAAAAATCACAATCTGACATCAAACATAGCAATATTCATTGTTGTAGCGAAAAATATCGAGTTTTCTTTAGCAGTAAGGAAATTCATATTAAATTCTATGTACAAAATATGAAAAGTATACAATCGGACTTACAAATACGGGCTAAAACGATTGCTTTTCGATACTCGACTCATTTCTATATCCAAGACTTTAGTTTATCTCTTTTAGCAGCTGAATGAGAGAGACTGGGAATGTCAACATACTTCCCGTGTGGGGTAGGGTGATTTATCACTGCTTTATCTGGGGAAAAACAGGCGAAACTTCTTTTCTTTTATTGATAAATATAAAATGTCCTAAAATGACAATAAAACACTTGTACTACTACATTTCTAAAGTCAAAGAGTCCTTCCATGCAAATGCTAAAAGTCCTTACCCCTCCCCCACTAATTTGTATTTAGGTTATACAGTCTTCTTGGTCAGCAGTTGCTATAACAAACATGGCGGACAAGTAGTAAAATTTTCTAATATAATTTGGATGTAAATCTCCACGATTAACTTAATGGTTTCAGGGCAGCTACAAGCGTTCAAGAAAAGACTTGGTTTATATAGATATTTACCAGTGTTTTTTCTACTTGGTGCAGGAATAGAGTTGTTTATGATAAAAGTCAGAGTCGGCAAAGAAACCTTTTGTAAGTATACACGAACTTCAATTTTAAAAATTATAAACACTTTGTTTCGCCACCTTGAGTGAAACAAGTGGAGTGCATTGCAGGCTCTCCCACTTGAGCATGTGTACTCAAAGTACAAAGTGACAAAGCAATGAAATTTAACCTGGGTACCTCTCATGCCACTATGTCCTTTATTTATAGTGGGCCTGAAGAAACTTTGGTAGTGCAGATTTCGTATGAGTGTGAAAAGGACGCGCGCGGCGTGCCATGACCGTGTCAGTGCCGTGTTTGACCTATCAAAACATTCGAAAGTTCTGCCGTAACCGCACTTTTCACACTCATACGAAATCTGCACTAACTTTTACATTATAAATTAATGCTCAATAAAACTGTCTTGGGTTGGAGGGCTATCACAGCTACCAGGGAAACCTCGCCCCCAATATAGACAGTTATCAAAATTAAATTAGTATTAAAACAGGACTTAGGGTATGAGCTATGTACCTGTGAGGGGTAGTTTATAGCATTAAGGAAATACCCTGGGAAACAGACAAATAAATGTAGTCTATAGAGATTGAGGAATTTATGTTAGTAATTAACTGCATGTATAACAGTACATACTGAATATGCATAGAGGTTTAATTGACTCTCACTTGTGTCATGAAAAGAAGAACACATACATCAGCCCTAGGGGATGGAGAGGGTGGTACTCATATATCAGACAGAATGAGAATAATGAACCCCCCCAAAAAGCCAATGCAGCTAAGACCAACCTCAAAAAAGGCATCCATCCATAAACTAACCTTAAGTTAAAAAAAAAAAAAATTTGCACCATCACTCATCACTCTTTACCCCTTAAAATGCTTAGAATTGAAAACACTAACCATATAATATATAATGTATAATTTATATCTTGAATAAGCAAATGAAATTTTATTTGTCCAAATTTCAGTTCTCACCTGAATGCATTTATTCCATTGAATATATATCTGTGATTTACACCAAAATTTTCAAAAAATGTAGTGATTGTAGTGCAACCACTCCAACCAAGGCCACCTTGTTAAATTTTCAATGACACTTTATTGACACTGAAAGAAACAATTGTGACGTGTTCCTACAGTCTGAGATGTTTCTTGATCAATCTTGATGTTTCATAGGCTTATACAGCAAATTATATGCATTTTAGTTGAAATATTGAAAATTTGAAGATTTTATTGTTGATATACTCAAGCGTGATTGGATAATTGTTGTTAAAATTTGTTTGGGTGGCCAGCTTGGATAGAGTAGTTACAAAAACCTATAAAATCCGATCATGTAAAATAATTTAGGGTGTTGGTTACTTTAAGCATGTTTAAAGGGGGATGATGATCAAAATTGGTTAAAATTGGAAATGGATTATATTCCTAGTTGAAGTAACTCAATGATGAACAATAAATGCGTATGAAGAATTACTTTTCAAAAAAATTCTGCATTTTAAGCTCATTATCACTAAGAAATGTGAATTTAAAAGCCAAGGGAACAATAGGTTTGAGTAAATGACATCATTTACTCACAATTCAGATGCTAATATACTTGATAATTTTGATCCGTCTCTTTTGAATATAAATAAAATATGTTGCAGTGTGATTATAGAAATCATAGAGATAAGTTCAACCGAGTTTCAAGTCATTTTCAAATTTCATCGTTGTCCCACTTTAAAGTCATATAGATCGATTTCACGTGACGTCACGAGAGGACTAAAATCTAAACTAAAATTCGGAGAAAGCTGATTGCCTGATATTTTGTATGTATCATGAAAAGAAGTCGTCTCTGGAAATTTGGTCTGATTCTGTTGATCGCTTGGCAAATTATCGGCACCAAAATTGTCACGCCATGCAGTCACGCATTTTCAAACGACGTAAGAACACATCAATTTGCGACAAATTTCACCTCATTTGCTTTGGTAATGAACTTAATTGTCATTTTCTATATATATAATCAATAAAATGAACAAATAAATGTATTTTTAATATCATTTCGATGCTTGGTATTTATGGTCGCCATATTGGTGTACATATTGGTGTACACCAATATGGCGGCCCCATACATTCTTACCAACAACAAGCCCACATTCAAACATTCGTATCTTCGTGGTGAAAAGCTCTTTTGACTCAATATTTTCTAGAGTTGCAAAGATTTAGTTGTTCTTTGAGGTACAAGTATTTTTATTTTATTTGATGCTCTGAAATCGACTTTATTTTTCTCGATGACGTCAGTGAAATCGATCTACATGTACACCGCGTGTTCCTGGTAACCAATGAGGAAGTATCTCAGTTTCAAAACTTTACACAAATATCACCTTTCTAGCAAGTCAGGGCAAGTCATGCACTATTTTTCATTACAATCATTCATCTAACAAACGTGTAAAAGAAAACCAAACCCAGTAGAACTTATGATGGCGACAAAAGATCCACAGAAGTCACAGAACTATAAATTTATCGACAATGAATCAAGTCTAAACGAGTCTTTGTCCGAATTGAAAAGCCTCGAACCAAACGCTATTTTGGCTGTGGATTGCGAAGGCGTCAATTTGAGCAGGAAAGGAGAGCTAACAATTGTTACCGTTGCTAGTGAACAAAAGGCCTACATATATGATATCGTGGCTCTCAAGCAAGTTGCGTTTGACAGCGGTCTTCGTGAAATACTGGAAGACAAGTCCCATGAGAAATTGATGTTCGATTGCAGAGAAGATTCTGATAGTCTTTGGCATCAATTCAAGGTGAAGTTGACGGGTGTCCTGGATGTTCAGCTCCTTGAAGTCATGTACAGACGAGAAAATGCTGCTATATCTATGGGGTCGGCATCATACAAACGACGCAGTCAGAGAGAGGACGAAGTGGAACGGATCAATAGTTTTCGCCGCTGTATTGAGTTGTACATTAAAGACAAAGAAGTTCTAGATGCGAAAGATGATATGAAGAAGATTATGCGCAGGCACAGTCGAGTATGGAAAATATTGAGACCCCTTCCAGAAGTAATGCTTGGCTACTGTGCTATGGACACCTTGGAGCTCTTTAAACTCTACGAAAAGCTCAAAGACGATGAGCTCCTCCCTCGTCTGAGAGTTGCCTCTGAACGATATGTTGACATGTATCGATGCAAAACGGAAAGAGAATTCGACGACTTTGAGCTGAATTCATTTCTTCCCTTGGATATTATCCCAGAAAAAGGAAATCCTGTCCCGTTCAGCTACGCCAATACCAAGTGCACAAAATGTAAACGCCTTTTTCCTCGCGAAGAGTTTAGCAAAACACAGCTTCGAAATTTAGAGCAAAAATGTAGAGTTTGCAAGAAAGTGAAGTTGGATGCAGATGTGCAAGCCAACAGGGAGGATAACTGGTATCGGGATGCCATGAGAGAGTTGCTTTTTGGCAGGCGTTATGATGACGAATACTGAAGAAGGTGAACCTGACTATTATTCAGACTGCGATTGGATTGATTAATGGGATGATGTCCAGAAAACATTCCTCATACCAAAGTGTACATTATGTCACAGAATCAAAGGATTGATCTTTCTTTTTGTCGTTGCATGAATTCAATAAACTCCTCATATACGTTTTATTTGTCGTAATGTGTAACTTTTTTACAATTTTGCAAATATAGGTTCATAGTAGCATAACCTGTTTGGTATCATACGTACACTTTCATTTTTACAAATGTAAAATATATTTTCCAACTCTTAGACTAGAGACATATTTATCCAATGCATCACTATACGTGAGGCTGCAACTTTAATAATTTTTAAGAAACGAATTTCAAAGCTTGACTTAGTTAATTGACAGATTGACTTTATTAGTGATGCTTTTATACATATAATATACATTTATTTGTATTTTATATTTTTGAATCACTGTTTTTATAGTTTTTATATTTAGATATATAGATTCTAGGTTTTATATTTATTTATTTATCTTTATGTTAGGACCCTTCTGTAAATCACCTTTACCGGTGAAGTTGGTATCCTCATTAAACATTATCAATCCAGTCTGTATATGACCTTTGACGTATTTGGGTATGTTTCCAGGGTTACCAAATCCTAAGAAGTCGTTACTGGTATTGTAACGCGACACTATACTAATTGTGTTCGTTCATTCTCGTTCTACGTACTTGCATGGGTTATACTGGACAAATAGCAGTGAGTGACACTAGGGGAAATAGGAAAAAAGGAACAGTAGGATGGACAAAGTGTGAAGAGCTTTTTTTGCCTTGTCTTCACTGAGCAAACATAGACTCGTTATGTTATTAAAAGAACTTTCCAAAATTCGCTTCAATGCATGAGGTCGCACTTGATAAATAAAATACAACACAACAGCACAGCACAGCACAACACAACACAACACAACACAACACAACACAACACAACACAACACAACACAACACAACACAACACAACACAACACAACACAACACAACACAACACAACACAACACAACACAACACAACACAACACAACACAAGAATTTGTCTCAGTCGCTGATTTGAAACGTCCAGGTGCAACCTCTATGTTTTGAAAGGGTCAATGTTTTTGTAATCAGCGATACAGGCGTAAATTAAGTCTTTGTCTATATTGTTTGTACATACATACATACATACTTTTTATTTGATGAAGCAGGTTATATAATTTACAAGGCAGCCATAGGCTGATGTGGACCTGCTATCTAAATATTAAAATCGCTAAACATCATAAAATAATATTAAATTATTAAAACCTAAAAAAAAAATATTTAAAAAATAACTTGTGATTGTCTCTATTTTAATATTGATTTCATTAATTATTCTATTCCAAAAAAATTTTCGATAAATAATATAAATAAATAAATAGAAAATTTGGTGATTAAATAGTAGATTGTGTACTGAATGATAAAATTCCTAAAAAACTAAAAATATAAAAAATCATCGTCCTTCTTCGCTACCATAGGAGCTTTGAATGAAAAATTATTAATATCTTTAGAAAACTTACGTATAATTTGTTTGAAATTGTCTTTGCTAACACTTGATTTTAAATTAATTATTCTGTTCATAAAGTTCCAAATAACTGGGCCTCTGTATTGAATTGACTCTTTTCCAACTTCATACTTTACTCTTGGGATTTCCACTTGGTTACCCCTACGGGAAGATCTTGCTTTTGTCTCTACTTTGAAGAGGGACTTCATAGAGTAAGGAACTTTGTCTTGAAAAACATCAAGCATCAAGAGGAGAAGACGTCTTTTGTAGATGTATGAGATTGGTAGCCAATTTAATTGTTGAAGTTTTCCTTGCTGATGAATAATTTGTGCTGCTCTTGTATGAATAGGATTTAAGGTGTCCATAATTGCAGAACTACAATTACCCCATACCACTATACCGTAAGTTACGGCTGGTATAATGGATTTAAAATAGACCTCTTCTAATACTTTAGCAGGAAGCCTCTTCATTCTTCTCAATGCCCCAACCTTCTGTGTGAAAGATTTCTTCACATGGTCTACATGCATTGACCATGTCAGTCTATTATCAATCACTAAGCCCAAACAAGTAGTATGGCTCACAACATTGACATATTTATTTCCAAAATATATTGGTGGAGCAGGGCCAGTGAAGCGTGAATTGCTAAGAATCATAACTTCAGACTTGATTGGATGAATACTAAGTCTGTTGTTTATGCTCCAGAGTCGTAGCTGTTCGAAGATTTTATTTAGTTGTAGACAGACTTGGTCGAAGTTCTTCCCCACGCAGTATATTGTAGTGTCATCTGCATACATAAACACATTCCCAAGTGTAATAGCATCAGGGAGATCATTGACGTAAATTGTATATAACCTTGGACCGAGGAGTGATCCTTGCGGAACTCCATATTGAACTAGATCCAAGTCAGAGGTGCAGCCATTTACTACAGTGCATTGATACCTGTCTTTCAAATAATGCATCAGCCACTCATGAAGATTACCACTTAATCCAACAGCCTGAAGTTTGAGTGACAAAATATTATGTGAAATACTTTTTCAAAACCTGTGAAATACTTTTTCAAAACCGACCGAAAGTGCAGTACAGGGTTCAGTTCTTACTTGAAAGTGAATTCACAAATTTCACTAGATCAAATAACACCCTCGTCCCAAGGATGTTTGCTCCTTTTTTCTCTCGAAATTTTTTGAGCCGCGAAGCGGCGAACCAGCTTTTCTCGTTCCTTCGGAGCTCGCTAGACGCTTTCGCGACTCAAATTCGAGGAGAAACAGAGAGAATCCCTGGGACCAGGGTAACTGGAAGTGTTTGTAGTGATAACAAATTTTTCAACGTATACCGAGATTCCATAGTAACCAATGAGAAAATCTGCTAGTTTTTACCAGTTCGTGGGAATCATTCTAAAGCTTTACTGATGTCAACTCAGCTGCCAAATTTGCATTAACAGACCTAAAGCAATCTCTTCAGTGCAACTTATCATAGCGATGAAAGTTCCACAAAATTAAAAATTTATCAACGATAAATAAATAAATTCAAAAATAGTTTAATCAATCAATTGATAAAATATTAATCAATTGATAAATTAATTTCTTGTATTTCCTTTGGTTGGATATACGTGTATATTTCCTCTTTTTGCAAATTATCAAAAATTTCAAGACTTCTTAATAATCGTTAATATTATCACATTCTAACAGAAATTTTTTCAAAAATAACTATAAAAACCTATAAAATTAGATCCTATAAAATGATTAAAAGCCATTTGGCTGTCGTTGTGCAATCTGCACTGGAGACGATGTAAACCGAGAGTTCCTGGTAACCAATGAGGAAGTCTCTCAGTTCTTGGAATCATTCTAAAACTTTACCAATATCATTAGAAGCATTGATCTAGCAAACGTGCAAAACAACAACAACAACAAAACCCTAACCTACAAGAACTTATGATGGCGACAAACGATCCATGGAACTATAAAGTTATCGACAACAAGTCCAGTCTTAAGGAGTCTTTGGCCGAATTGAAAAGCCTCGGACCAAACGCTCTGTTTGCCGTCGATTGCGAAGGCGTCGATTTGAGTAGGGAAGGAGAGCTAACAATTGTTACCGTTGCTAGTGAACAAAAGGCCTACATATTTGATATAATGGCTCTCAAGCAAGTTGCGTTTGACAGCGGTCTTCGTGAAATACTGGAAAACAAGTCCCATGAGAAATTGATGTTTGACTGCAGAGAAGATTCTGACAGTCTTTGGCATCAATTCAGGGTGAAGTTGACGGGTGTCCTGGATGTTCAGCTCCTTGAAGTCATGTACAGAAGAGAACATTCTGCTTCCTCCTCAGCATCGTCGGCTTCGCACAAACGACGTAGCCAGAGAGAGAACGAAGTTGAGAGTATCTATGGTTTCCGCCACTGTATTGAGTTGTACATCAAAGACGAGGATGAGGAAGTTTTGAAAACTAAAGAGAAGGGTAAAGAGATGATTGAGGATGGATTCCAATTTAATGTAAGACCCCTTCCAGAAGAAATGCTTCGCTACTGTGCAGTCGATACCCTGGAGCTCTTTAAACTCTACCAAACTTTGAAAGACGACGAGTTCCTCCCTCGTCTGAGAGTTGCCTATGAACGTTATGTTGACATGATTCGATGCAAAACCGAAAGGGAGTTCGACGACGACTTTGAAAAGAATGCGCTTCTTCCACTGGATATCATCCCTGAAAAAGGAAGCCTTACCTTTCCACTCGCCAATACTCAATGCACAGCATGTAAACGTCTTTTTCCTCGCGAAGAATTCAGTAAAATTCAGTTGCGAAAGTCTGTGCAGAAATGTAGAGTTTGCAAGAAGGTGAAATTGTGTGCAGATGTACAGGCCAACAGGGAGGCAAACTGGCGGCTTCGAGACGAAGAGGAGGAGAACAGTTTTGTTTACGTTGATGACGATGACAACTGGTTTTAATGGTAGTATTCATAGATAGTACTCTAGAGGATTTCTTCTTCTCCTGTACTGAATATTGATAATAGAAAAACTAGGTACTACCTAATAGCGGAACTCCCATTCCAATTTTATGAATATTTTTTTATGTTCTTGATTCAAATGAATTGTGCTTCCTGTGGTAATTGCCCAATTGTAAAGGGCTTGAAAAAGTTGAAATGAAGATAAGCATTTGCCTTTGTAGTGGTTCATAATTCTCAGAAATAGAAAGCACAAATCTCCAAAACCTTATTTCATTGATACAAATAATTCAACCTTTTCAACATCCTGGGATATTTTGAGAACATATCTTGATTTGTCTGTCTTCACTATATTGTGACATCTTGTCTTTTGTGGTTCAGTGCTGTTGTATTAGTTTGGTTTTTAATGTAGAATAGAATAAAGACACACTAGGTGAACACTTGTCTCTTCCAGATTACAATGATTATAAAAACAGCTACTTGACATAACAAGAAAACAAGGAATTAAGTATTTTTTATTTGCATTTAAGGTCTCATATGGGCTAACTGAGCAACTTCAAAAAATATCGAAAAATTAAAAAATTGAGGATAGTTTTGAGTTGTCTATCCTCTTAAAGACACACTCTTGACGTCATAAAATGTTCAAAACTCAAGTGGAATCACGAGCGCATATATATAACCATGAGAAAAGGCGCAGACAATATCAAATCATTGACCTTTCTCATGGTTGAACAAGGTCTTTGGCAAATGTATCGCAAGTAATACTAACCCCCTCTACAACTTTGCTTCCATGTGGGACGTATTTCATGCTACACTATATGCAAGTCACTCTCCGAGAATAAGTGCATTTATAATATAGCTCAATTATAACACACGTTCTGATTGGCTAAGAGACCACCAAAATCTATGCTCTATTTCACCGGCATGGTTTTCTGACGAATGATTATGCCAAAAAGTCTATTTACAAATTTCACTTAAGTTAGGAGACCAAAACTTAGAAATAAACCAGGAAATACTTTCCATCATTCCAGTTATCGTATAAATTTACAAACTAAGCCTCGTGGTCGGAAATTAACAATAAACGTAAGCTTAAATATTAATAGAAAATGACTTGTATGAGTATGAACTTGCAAACAACGCCAGTATAAATCAAATTTAAGGAACTAGAATTCACAACATAGGAAATTGTTTTTTCTCCCAGATTAGTTTCGATCAACAAGAGTTTTTTTTCAGTGAACAAAGTTTTGTTTCTTACTTACAAAGAGAGGCGAAGATTTCCAAAACTGACTGTCGCCACGAGACAACTTGTTCAATCATCCTTCGTGTGAACTGGACACTACGCCAGTGTAGAGATGTTTTGACACAAGCTATCGGTGAACAGCCAACATAATTCAAATCAACAGCTTCTCGTTTACCAGCAAAATCCATATCCTGTAAGTCTCTTTCAAACTTCAGCTTTTTCCAACCGAAAACACGGCTTTCAATTCACCATAGTGAACGCTGCTTGAGTCGTCGAAAGCAAGTGAACATTTCCAAATCTTGAAGTACTGTAAGTTAATTTAGCCTTTTCGTCTATTTTCGAGTCATTGTTCCATTATAATAACAGAAAACTCTCTTTTCAACATATTTTTTTTCTGAATTCTTTCGATGAAAGTTGTCAAACTGTTTTGTCAAAAACGCCGCTTTGAGTCACACTGATTAGTCAATAGAACGACAAATGTGATTGGCTTACATTTGCGCAAGTTTTGAGAATTTTAGTTTTGATCAGAAAATAACACAATTTGATCGTTCTTAAAATACGTCTTGCTATATCATAAAAGCAATAGAAGATAGTTTTCTATGACTCTACCGGTGAAATAGAGCACTTGTGATGTTGGGAGAAACACGAGAAAAGTTTGAAAATCACGAGCTGTAGGCGAGCTCTATTTCACCGGTAGAGTCATAGAAATCTATCTTCTATTGCTTAAATAAAAAAGCATATAAATCTCTTGAACTTTGTTTGCAAAAACCTCATTAATATAATCTAAGTTTAGAAAACCTCCCTAATGTAAACTAAGCCAGTTAGCTACTCGATCATCAATGACTAACCTTCACTTAGTCATCCAGAATGGGTTTCACCGTCCTGGTAACAGACCCGCCTGACACAGCAAAGGCTTTGTGTATATTGTACTCTGTGTATTTGAAAAAAAAAAGATTAAAAAAAAACTAAACCACTGTGGATCTTTATTTGATCTTTATATCTTAGCTTTATTCGTCTCAAAAGAAACAAATACGCATATTTGTGCATGCAAATAGTTAAAGAATCGTAGAGGCGTAGCTCGGAAGCAGAAGGAAATGCAAGCAGATTGTTGATAGACTGGGGAATCGGAATCGTGTTCCGTTTTGGTGACTTTTCACTGGCCTTGAGTAAGTCTCTTCTACAGCCCTTCTTTGAAGCTTATTTGCATTGATTTGCGTATTGAGTATTTGATATTTGCTTATCCCCGAGATCAGAGTAAGAAATTCCCCGACGCAGCAGCTCGAACACCATTAGCATTGCTAAGGCCTGATTTACACGAGCGACGAAAGCAGAAACGGAAACAGCATGAACAGCCTCGTTAATGCATTGAATGATGTCTTCTTTCTCACACCTGTGAAAGAAATGCAACACTGAGTCTGCATATGTTGCTTTCGCTTTTTCTTCTCTGGCTCGTGAATATTGAAGACTCCAATTCAATGATGCCATATATCTCCATTTATTATATACCCTTGTCGATACGCGCGTTCTGATTGGCTGAAAGCTGTGCTTTATTAGAGAATAGTCATTTTTCGCTATACTTCGGGCTCTTTTGTTCAAACGTTCCGATTTATCACTAAAACATGTACCGCACTGCCAAAGATGTGCCATGAAAAGGTTGTTAATGCACTGTATGGCTTTAGGCAGTGCATCAAGAGATTCTTACCTTGTGTTCCACTCGCAGGGTTATCCTATACAAATGAAGTTTAACTGACAGCTCTCATCTTTTTCAGATGATACTGTTGTGCGAAAAGAATCAGAACGAAGAGTCCAAACCCGTGAAACCCAGGACTAAAAGAATACTTCATCACATGCTGTATCTGCCATAATGCCTGCTGGATTGTCATGGTCGAGATATTTAAAGTTTCTTACTGCAAGTTTGCTGAGTATGTTTGCAGGTGCATCGGTTGTGCATAATTATTACAAACCAAGTCTCGTAAGTTGATTTCGTTGATTTTTATTTGTTTATTTTTTACGTAAAAAAGGATACTTTTGTAAGACTAAACCTTTATAAAATAGGAACCTTAAGTGTACTAAATTTTGATAAGTTAAAGACGGATTTACACGAACCTTTTTTAATGGCACGTCACCCCTACATCTTGGCACGCGGTCCGATTATTTTGAGTATGGCATCCATACCAGACCAACAGATTTTCTGTTTACACGATGATAGTTACAGGTACCGTGCCAAAAATGGAGGGCCCACGTACCCAGAATTAGGGGTACCGTACCATAAAAAGTTCTCGTGTAAATCGGGTACTGTGACACCCCTAAATCCCACCCCTAAATCTTGGCCCACTTACAGATTATTTTGGGTAAGGGAACCCAACAAATTTGCTGTTCACACGATGATAATTACAGAAGACATACCAAAAGTGTGGGCCCGTCTACCGAGATTTTTGCAGGGGGTGGCGTGCCATAAAATGGTCGTGTAAATCGAGCTAAAGTTAAAGCAGCTTGCCGTTGTAGCCCAAATTTACAGAACTATCTTTTTATGGCAGCGAGCCCATTATTTTTGTCATGGCACCCGTAATTGTCATCGTGTGAACAGAAAATTTGTTGGCCTGATAGGGATGCTGTCCCAAATAATCGGTCAGCGTGCCAAGATTTAGGGGTGCCGTGCCATAAATAGGTTAATCGGGCTTGTGAGTAAGGAAAGTTGAAGTGCCTGTTTTTGAACTTAATTTATCTAGTTAACATTTCAATGCCGTGTACAAATATATTGCACCAATACTCGTGATCACTCCAGCTGACTCGATAGCTCAGTTGGTAGAGCAATGGCCATGCATCCCCGGGGTTGTCGACTCAACTGTCCCACTTGAGTCAGGGATTTTTTCCTGTCGCTCATTGGCCAGTGCGCCACCAAGCACTTAAGCTTTCCTTAATTTCTCATTATACATTTTGGTATTTTTCTTTTTAGGAGATTCCAGATGTTCCACCAGATCCAAAGAGAATGGACGCAACACATCAACGGAAAGGAATACAGAAAATTATTTCTATCAAAAAGGACTAGGGCTTTGAAACAAGAAATTCAAGAATCGAAATGTTTGCACATATACAAATGCTTGATTAGGAATTACAAAGCAAGTTACCAAGTGAATGTCATTGCAGTAAATTTTCGGGATATTTGTCTTGTAATTTGAAGTGTTACATTCCATGTCGTTTGTCTGTCTGTCTGTCTGTTTGTTTGTTTGTTTGTTTTTTATTCACATTTCCAACAATATAATGATAAAGGCAGCATGCATGACTATTTATATCAAATCTCAAGAGTTGTCCATTGTTTGTACTCTTATTGACAATGGATGGCGTTAAAACAAATGTTCAAAACTCAAGTGGAACAACGAGCGCATTGAGTTGTTTCATCGCCAAGTTTTGAACTTCTTGCAAGTTATTTGATCTACTTATCAGAAAGACTCATTTGGACACTATTTATGTAGCAATAATTCTTGGGTCTACAAGTTCAATTTTGCTCAGCAAAACTAGTTCTTGCATATTACACCGTTTTCTTGTCATTTTCGATACACATTTAGAAGTTGAATCCTGATTTATACTCTTAAATGAGTTCTGTGCATGTCCTTTTGGGGGAGACGGCACCTTTCTTCTCTTAGCAGCTTATTTCTTTCCTCGGTTTTCATGTATTTGTAGTATGGAGCAGCAGGTTCTGACCAAATCCTTAAGAAGGACTTATCTTTCCAACACTTGTGTGTGCTTGAGTGTCCAGGCTGTATACTGATTTTATGTCCTCCTTCAATTCAGGCGTGGATCTCAAATACTAGGAGTCCAAATTCAGTAGGAAAAAAGAAACTCAACTGAGCATTTATATAATTTTTCTTCCATAGAATATATCATGGTCGAAGAAAGTATCATCATTTTGGCTCTTCGGGCATTGTGTTCTTGAAAATACCTGCCAGTGTTCAAGTTAGACTATTTTGACATTTTCTCTGTTTGCCGCTAGATTTCCACTATTGTTCGGCTTCCCCTTCTAGACAACCTTGACCCTGTACTCATAACCTCATCTGTATTTGCAGTCGAGATTAAACGATTTTCCAAACTATGTCCTACAATTTGTATCAAGTCGACTGCAATGGTTAATACATTCTTGAACGTGAAAACTGACAAGTGTGCTTTATACTCGTGCCAAAGGTATATACGTAACGCACAAAAAGGAAAGTTAACCAACAGAATCTGTAATACAAGTCTAGTGATCTCCAGTGGTACGCTGGGTTGGATATCAGACTCGTCGTTCGAAATTTGGTATGAATTTCGATTTGGTAGTGTGATTAAAGAGATTGTTGTCGCCACCAAACTTAGCAACCCAAATGATAAAACAGTTTTTTGAAAAGAGGACGGCACAGCCGAGCTTTCTGCCAGAAGTAAAATCCCAATGAAGTCTGCAAGATCCAGAATATCAAGGGCTTTGAGCCAGTTGAGAGTGATGAAAAGCTTGGGCTGGTATGTTTGTGTATCCAGCAAAAGAAAAACAAGGGCAGATAGCGCTATGATGTTAATGAGGAAACCTTGATCCATCATGGAGTTTTTGTTAATTTTTTGCAACAGTTGATCAAATATCCATCCTATCATTGCTGTTAAAGGAATCGAGTACAGTAACCAGACTGCAGCAGCTACTGTACGTCCTTTATTCCCTATCTGTCCACGAATCCACAGCACAATTGCTGGTATGTAAGTCAGAATGTAAGAATGTGCCGATGACTTGTTTAAATAATGCACTAAATAGCTTCCTAGAAGTAGAGCTTGGATCAACAGAACAGCCAAAAACGAAACTCTTACCAGCCACTTGCAGACGCAGTCAGCAGTTACAATCATTTTTGCTGCCAAATCGAATCTCTTGTTTTTTGTTTTAATTTCAGACGAGCTTGAGCTCACAGGAGGTCTCAGTAATTAGCTTCATCTTTCTTTCTGATTTTGAAGAGAATTGTCTTAACCCAGTCAGAGTCTTTTGAGTAAGCTGTCCTCTCGAGAAAGCAGTCGCCTTCAATTTGATATCCTTGAATATTAAGATACTTATAGTCAAAAAAATCGATTTTAAAGAATGACCCGGGTTCGTAGCGGGAAGTCCTTACATTTACCTGCCATGGAGAGCGCACACAAGAGATTGATAATACACAAACCAAAATACCATACCCGATGCAACTCATTAGCGAGAAGGTTATCAACAAAATGGACCTTTAAACAAGTAAATACCAGCTTAGCTGTGCCGTTAACCCGTCGGGCAGACCCTGTTTTGCTTACTAATTAAGAGATATTATCTCCGTTTAGTCGTTCTAAATTATCTTCTCCGTCTGTTAAAAAAGATGAGGTGTAAAATCATTCATAATGAGAAACTTTCATCACAATGTGCTGTTCATAGAATGTGTAGATCTTCTAGATATAGGCCTCGGTTTCTGAGCAGAAAAATTCTATCAATGCTTAGATCTTCAAAGATTGGCGGAGAGTCACAGATGATGTTTAGAATGGAGGTATTAATTGACTCTTTTCTTTGACTAAAATGTGGATGAGATATGCCGAAAGGTTAATTAAGGTGAATGGACAATAGTGACGCCGATAGTTCCTACCACTCCTTTGAAAACTCCTTATCGCTTATGTGTTATATATACTATTTCTAATGTTACAACTGATTTCGATCTGTAAAACTTTCCGTTCCTCAAACACAGCTAGCTCTAATGAGCTTTTATCATGTAATTCCAAAAGTCACAGTACAGAAATATAATTACCATAGCTGGAAAGAGCGTCAAAATTCGTAAAACTGTGACGTTTGAATGAAGTAACTTTCAAAACTCACGAAGATATGATCATGAATTTTCCGAAATCGAAATTTTGTATGAAAACATTCGCTGGTAGGCAAGAGATGAGTAAGCTTACAAATTACAAATTCACATTCATTCTTACAAATTCACACTTTTCAAAAATTCATATTCTCGCGAGTTTTGGATTTAATTCCTTCAAACTTCACTGTCTTAAAAGAGTTTTAACATACTCTTTCCAGCTATGGTAATTCTTTCTCTGTTTCACGAATTTAAAAATACCTGATAAAAGCTCATTAAGACGGTAATTTCTAACGCCATAGTTATCGTTTATTCTATTCAATATGTGAAAACTGACGAGTAAAGCCTGGTTTTCACTTGTGCTTATGCTTTTGTCGTAGTGAAAACCAGCTTTTATTGATGGAGTATGGTACAGGCAGTCGTAAAATCCTACCAAATGGAAATTTCCATAGAAATAGCAAAGAAAGAAAAAAGAAATCCACTAAAAGGGTAAACTTTTAGAAATAACCAAAAAATTCTGGGATGCCCCCCAAAATTGAGCGCATTTTAGTTTTGTCATTGCGTGTTTGGGCTCTTGACGCCGACGCCGCTTCGATAATAAATGGATGCCGAAAAATACCCTTCATATCAAACACACATTTACTAGAGATTGGGCCTTTATTCAGCCTTTCACTCTCAATTAATGTGACCGATCTAATCCTTTCTCCAGGGTAACTGTAATCACAGTTCTACTTCTGTAATAATCACCAGGCAAGCTTTACGCTCTCTTAGCCATGAGTATTAATTTCAGGGGATTAAATGTGTGATAAAGGGGCTACTCAGGACATGACTTGTATCAAAGAAGAAATTATTTTTGAAACCACTACAAAAATGCCTACACCCAACACCCTCACAGTATTAATAGACTTTCTTTGTTTAAAAACTGATGACGACTGTCTTTAGGTCACAGCCGCAACCAATGCCGACCGGAACGCAGGCGCAAGCTTATATAGTCAGCTGTAAATGAGATTTTCTCTGTGGTTGAGACATAGTATGAATTCCCTATTTTACTTTCAATTGGTGTATGTTTTCCCTTGTGTCTTGCCAATTAACCGCAAACATACTGCGTCTTTTGTGCCTTCATACCCTACTTTTGCTATATAGATATTGTAAAAAAAAATCTTTTGTAAACATATATGAATGGCGAATATATAAATAAACAAATAAATAAATAAACCGAAACTGGCCTTGCTGAAGTGGTACAAGTGTTATGAAACTCGGAGACTTCATAAGTCGTTAAGTCATACTGAATCTTATATTGTGTAGATTCATAATAAACTTTGACTTCATGACTGTCTGTCAAAACCTTGCTAGGATCTTTATTTATTGTCTCTGTGTAACACTGAACGGCTACGCACGTCGTAAAACCAAGTGCTTCCTTTTTAGGGCTCATGGTGTGAGACTGTTATGGTCGCAGACCGCATTGGATCGGTTATTTATAAATTCACTCTTGAAAGACATTGCTCCAGTATCTGATAATCGTTTCAATTCTCCTTTATAATCAAACACATGCGCAGTTAACAGGCGGACCGGGTTTGGTAGGCGTAGTCATACAAAGCGCATTAGAGTAGATTTCCTATGAGTGCGACTGAACGGACCGCACCGTGCCGTGATGTCAAAAACATTCGAAATTTCTGCCGTAACCTTGCCGTGCTATGACCGTACCGTTTTCACATAAACTGCTAGTTCTATTCAGTTTTTTCTTCTTCCGCCACAAATTGCAGACAAGTCTCTACAGCATATGCTCGGCCAAGAGTCGAAAGCCCGCAAAGTGAAAGATCAAGCCAGCGTCTTGTTTGGCTGAGAAAGACACGGCTGAAAAACGCATTGCGCATACTCGGAATTTTTAAATACAACCCTTGAAAGTTAGGCTGTCTGTGGAAAGTTAGTGCTCATTTTATTAGTTCTCTTTCCCTCGGTCAAATAATACACGAGAAATTCGCATAATACACGACAGTTGAATCGATGGTAATTCTATTTGTAAACACGAACGCGTCCACGAATTCCCGCCGAATTTTCGAGCATGCGCAATGCGTTTTTCTCCAGTGTCCCTACGAATAGAGGAGCCTCAGATCCCACGTTGTACACTGATGGCGCCAAATTTTACAACTCGCGATGTGTGGTACCTTTATTCGCAGGCTACTGAGGGTTTTGTACGGTGATTTGCCTTAAACAGATAGTTGAATATGAAAATCTTGAACCCTGAACAAACAAAGGTTAACCAAACAAAGAAAAAATAACAACGGAGAAACAACTGTTTAAATAAAAGAGATTAGTTAAGTTGACTGAATATAATGATTGATAATACCGTCTGAAGTTTTCTGCAGAAAAGCTGTATAAATATCGTAGATTATCCAAAAGATTACAGCGGCGAGAGAAAAGGAACAGTAATCTGCAAGAGGATTACCGTATGTCCTTCTTTGTAGGTCTGTTGTCCATTGCATGACTGTCTGCATTCTGTTTGATTGTGTGTAGTTAGCCGCACAGTCTGAATTAACGACGAAACGGGGTGACGGAGCCGGAGTGGTACTGATGTAGGACGGCCGGGGAGTTGGACAGGGCTAAACCCCTGGGGTACTTCTTGGGTTTGGGTGTGCGGCATATATATGATTAACAAAACCTTAAGCCTGTTCCAGACAAAATGCGATATTTCCTGCCCTAGTTCAGATTTTAATGTTCCAATTTTTGCTATTATGTGTCAGCACCGTGTCTATTTATAGTAACTATTGTTCATTTTGTTTCTTGTTTGTTAATTTGTGTTTTTGCCTCGTTTATTTTATTTGTTTGTTTGTTTGTTTGCTTGTCTTACCCTCCAGTAAAATCTTGCTATTTCGAACACCCAAGAAAAACTACTAAGAACTGAACGAATTAACAGAGCGCTGTTCGAGATGGTGGATGTTCAATAGTAAATTTGATGCCGACTCGACTAGTGGGCTGTTTTAGAGACAACGAAGTTCGAGTTAGCGGGGTTCCGCTGTTGCTTCCCAGGTTACACAAAAAACTAATAGGGGAGAGATCAATAACTTTTTTATCGATAAAATAATTTAAAATCAAATCTATCATTTCATATCGACAATAATTACAGTTTTTGGCCGAGCTCGCAGTTGTAACGTGTCTACTAGTCAGACTGATCAACTCATACTGCATGTTCTTAAGCGATGATGTTCTCGCAGGGAGTGGAAGCGACAAGCATTTTTCATGTAACGTCGCATTTGCCAAAGCAAACCGCAGTTTACACGGATGACGCACGCAAGTGCACACGGGCGCAAACGTGCGTCGTTGTACGTGGAGTCTGCATTCCTATAAAGCCACATATTCTCGGGAATAAATTTGAAATCTCATCATTTCTGCTTCAGTCAGGCCTTCCGTCAACGCTAAAGCAGCGTTATCTTTTATCAGTAAGGTGCAAAAATTGAGTGAAAAGTTATGTTTCACAATCGACAGATCGGAGATCTCGATCAATTCCTCCACAGGGATCCCGATAGTATACCGCCGCCAGCTGCTCAAGTCACTCGAACTCATCATGCACGGGTAACATGCATGGAAGTCTGATGACACAAATCATCAGAACACATTATTGAAGATCGACAGTTCTTTAGGTCAACTCGTATCCACTTATTGTTAATTATGATCAATCTTGCTTCATTCAAAAAAAAAATACACAAGTAACTGATTATTGAAATAATTAAAAATCTTGTTTCACTTCAATGACAGTTTCATGCCAGGGGGCGTCATGATATCTCAAGAAAGTTTTCTAGAAGGTTTTATCAACCACTTCGTGAACAGACGCTTTATAATCAGAAATTTATAGCGAAGGATTTGACAAATGGTTCTATAAATGTACTTAAGTTTGAAGGATGAAGACACATGTACAACGATAACGATACGTCGTTCCAGAGATAGAACTCATGATCATACACGTGAAGTTCTATAAAGTACACTTGACTCAATTCTGGAGGGTGAAGCAGCGAGATTTTTCTAACTATTAAATAACTAATTTTACGCAGTCTGGGTTTATTTTTAGCAAGCTACAAGTATTCACCTTATAAAGCAACGCATTGGACTGAGAAATGCTTCAGGCAAAAGGGGTCGCGGTTTTCTTTCAGAGACGGACATGTACTTTTAGGCTTAACCGTCAGATTATTATAGTGGAGTTGTATATAACTGAAATGCACCGATCGGACAAAACAACACCAACAATAATAACAATAACAACAACAACAGCAACAACAACAGCAGCAACAACAACAACAACAACAGCAGCAGCAGCAACAACAACAACAACTACAACAACACCAAAGATCCACAGATTCGATGTAACTTATCCATTCAGTAGTGTGTCCACGCGAGATGGCGGGCCAGCCTTGATGGAAGGTTTCGTCATGTTTCATTGTCCACCTATTTTCTTCTTCTTCTTTTCTTTTCCTTTTGTAAGTTTCCTTTCCTTTCCTTCCAAATTCCTTTCCTTTCCACTGTTTTTTTATTTCTCCTTTTTACATGTTTTATGGGGAATGCGGGATATTTAGGGTGAAATCTGATAGAAGCTTAGATTAGAAAAATCTAGAAAATAAAGATTGCCCTATTTTGTGGAAAAAAACAATCGGCATTTTTATCAAAATTTCTAGGAATAGAAAACTGCTTTGATTCATTTAGGTGGCTCCTCAGATCATGTCAGATATAAAGTCTTGTGACTTGTACCGTGTACTGGTTACTGGTTATGTTCAACAAGTGAAATGGATCTACACGCTTTTAAATTGAAATGTATCACGCAGGTCTGATGGGGTGACATCTTAAAGTGATCATTCCAATTTGATTGTCATTTTTTAAGAAAGTCTTCCATTATAATGAATTTAAAACCATTTCCTATCTAATTTCTATAAAAAAATCTGCCATCCTGATGTCAGTCTGTCAGCCACGTGTTCCTACCCTTTAATTTTGACAACGAAGCCTTTTATGGTAACCATGACAACGGAGTTCGTCGTCTTCAATGCTAATCCATTTCAGCAATACAAAAAGACCATAAAACAGGCCGGAAACTTTGATTCCCTTTTTGTTTCTGAAGAATAATGTTATCAAATACTCGGAATTATTAAGTAAAGTTAGAACAAAAGGTTACTTTTCCTTCACTTATGGCATAATATGGTTGGCCGTATGCCGCTTCCTTCCAGACATAATTCCGGCGTTCTATTGTCCAAATCTTTTACGTGTATTATACATGGATTTTTGCCTAATGACATGCCCGATTACCTGTGGCTCTGTTTACACAAGGGTCATTAATGAAGTTATATTGGGTCTCTCTTTCGCTTCCCCGTAGGTTTTAATAGTAAGTAAAGGTCATTAGATCTGAATATAGAGAAAAAAGTGTTTTTTTAATTGAAATAATTAACTATTAAGTAACTAAGGTGAAACTGCTATGGGCTAGGATTGCACGCGCAATCGTGTTTACGCGAGGGCCATCTTTGGCATATGTCAAGTTCAAATCAAGCATAATATGCTCTTGCTGCCATAGGTGGTGGCTCAAGAGAAATCTTTCAATTAGTAAGCCACATTTACGGGTTTAGGTGGATTAAACTCAGTAAGAATCACTCTAAAGAAGCCTTCGTGACTTGGTGATCCTATTTGAAAAGTGTCGAAAAACTCGCGTCGGGTGTGAAATTGACACAGAACAGTACTTTGTTCTTAACTCGAAGTTGCGTGAAATTAGCTCAAATCCTTCCAAAGATGACGATTCTCTTAGCCATAAGCTTCAAAGAACATCTGTCAAAAGACACGCAAGTCAAAGCAATTTATTTTGTTTGTTGATTTTGATTTACTCCTTCGTGTCTACGAGTCAGACCCGATGTTAGATGAGAGACGTAATTACGTATCGTGCCGGTGGTCTTTTTCGCAATGATATTTTTCTTAACTCCGATATTTTTCCTCGCAGAGGTGGATGATCTCAGTTTAGCCAAGACAGTGTCAACACCTTCATTGATAAAATTCCGAGCAAATTTTGTCGAAATTTCTTCGCCTCTGCCTTTGGATGTCGACGAAGAATGCGCTTTCTAGACAAAGCTAATCGATGGGAATGAGTTGTGACCGTTTGAGCCTTTAAACAAAGGACTTAGCATCTCTATCAGGTTAATTTTATGCAGTGTTTACAAATACAAATGCCTCTAAAGAAAGCATTCTTTGGGAATAAAGGCGCTATGAAATACAGAGCGTCCGATTACAGAATACCTTATCACGTGGTACACCACTAGCCAATCAGATACTGTGTTTGTAATAACTTGTCATTCAGCTCAAAGCGCGTTTGCCGACAGGAGACCGCGAACGAACTAAAAGATTATAACAAAGTCAGGCAAAAAACGGTACGATTTCCGCTGAAAACTACACTTAGAGATCATCAACTGGGATTCATTAATAGTTAATTCTTTGGTCGTTATGTTGATCTTTGTGAAACCCTGAAATTATGGACACCAGGCGAGCCGTTCGTCTAGTTGAAGTGTTCTTTTGGTGGCTACATTGATTTTCAACACAAGCGCTCTAGGAGGAATTATTGCTCTTCAAAAATGACTATTTTGTTAAGGACTTTAATTTATTTCTCTTTATCCTTGGTCAAGTGCAGTTTATTGCATATTTATGGATCAACAAACTCTGGAGAGCTGCTTGCAAACTTTTCAAACTCCCGACTTTGTAATTATTCATTGAATGCTCTACCACAAGGTTCTAAAGCCAATTTTAAATTTTTGAATTTGGATTTTCGAACTGGAATCCTCCGGCTAGCTTCAATACCAGGCTGCAGAACTGTTCAAGAAAGTCCTCTATTATGTTCTGTCCAAGCTATAAACAAGGATACTCACTCTTTGATAACTTTGGAGACGATTGTAATTTATATTCACGGAGAATGTTCAGAGGAGTTGACAAGAAATTTACAACGATTTACTGTCATTTCGAGAGATGCTAAAATTGGCACAAAGGTATTCCTTTTAAAAGATTTATTCAACCTACAGTCTTCAATCAATCCTCGTTTTCTACGGCTTGTCAATCGGGAAGCAAGACAAGACTTCAGTATTGATTCCACAACGGGGCACTTACTCCTTCGTAAATCTTTGATTGGAAAACAGCAACGGGTATACAAGATCATAGTTGAATTTCCGGTTAAGAGTCTACTAAAAATTCATCAAAACGACCCCGTAACTAAGAAAGCTAATTTACGTATATATATTGACGATAGGAGAACGTTAACACGGAAACTGAGGCGAGTGAAACGAAGAGTGCGAAATAACCCCCCACAATTTGGCAGTTCCTATACTCAGGCAAACGTACTTGAAGACTGCCCAATAGGAACGACAGTTACAACCGTTAGCGCATCAGACGTGGATTCTGGAAGCAATGGGGTTGTACGCTATTCGATGTATGCTTCTCAAAATCTTCGCAGTCAGGCGTTTTTCAACTTAAATGCTGCCACAGGAGTTATAAAAACTACGCAAAACCTGGATCGTGAAAAGATGGATAGGCACTATTTCCGTGTGACGGCTAAAGATCAGGGAGACCCTGCCCTGGAATCAACCATGGATTTAACAATCATAGTGGATGATGTTAATGATAATACACCAGTCTTTGAAAATAGTTTTTATACTACTTCTATTCCAGAGAACAAGTTTGTGGGAGATACAGTTTTAGAGGTGCGAGCTAGAGATGAGGATGCAGGCAAGAATGGTAAAATCGTATATAGTATTGAAAATAGTGGAGGAGTGAATTCTGCATTTGTTGTTGATCCCCGCACAGGTGTAATAACTGTTGATCATGAGCTTGATAGAGAGAAAGTTGCATCTTATAGCCTTATTGTTAAGGCACAAGACCAAGGTTCACCCCCTAAAAGTGCTATAGTGAATGTCAAAATCACCCTTCTGGATATCAATGACTGCACTCCACAGTTTTCTAAAAAAGTTTATAAGGCAACTGTCTCAGAAGATGTTCGTCCTAGGACGCTAGTAGAAACTATAGTTGCTAAAGATTGTGATTTAGGAAGTAATGGGGAAGTATTCTATGAGATTGTTAGTGGTAATGACCAGAATTTATTTTCTATCAACAAGATAAATGGTGAAGTTCGAGTTCAAGGAAAGTTAGATTATGAACGTATGCCAGTATTTAACTTATGGATAAATGCACAGGATAAAGGAGCAACCTTTTTAGTCAATCAAACTGTCTTGGAAATCACACTGAAGGACGTCAATGACAACCCTCCAGAGTTTGTAACACCACATTTCCAGGTAGCTGTTTCTGAGGGTGTAAAATCTGGACAAGTATTTACTCGAGTTCAAGCAATTGATCGTGATGATGGCATCAATAAAATGATCACTTATAGTCTAATGAGAACAGATATCCCCTTTAAGATCAACCCCCAAAATGGTGATATTTCAACTTCTCGTAATCTGGATAGAGAGAAAGTATCCAAGTATAACTTTGGTGTAAAGGCAACAGATAAGGGGAAGCCACCATTGGAAGGAACGGCACAGATGACCATAACTGTTTTAGATGTTAACGATAACCCTCCTAAGTTTGGCAGATCAACATACAAGACATCAATATCAGAGAAGGCAAAATGGGGGACAACAGTGTTACAAGTTACGGCCAGGGACCCAGACTCAGGTCCAACCAATATTGTTTACTCCATTGACCCATCATATCAACAGCGCTGCTTTCGTATTAATGCCCAAGGATTGATAACTCTCTCTTGCACTCTGAATTACAAAATAACGAAGTCATATGTCTTTGAAATAAGAGCTAGTGATAGTATGCTAGATAGTACTGCCGTAGTGTATGTCAATGTTACAGATGCAAATACCAATGCCCCTGTATTTGGTAGTCAATCATACCGTGGTAAGGTACGAGAGGATGTGAAAGTTGGTACATCAGTTCTTAAAGTTCATGCGACTGATGACGACACAGGATCTAATGCTAAAATCTCATACTCTTTTGAGAAACCAGTGTCTGACTTCTCAATTGATTCAACATCAGGAATTATTCGCACTTCGGCAACACTGGATAGAGAGACAAAAGCAACATATCAGTTTGCAGTTACTGCAACAGATCATGGAAAACCTCCCCTTAAAAAGAAAGCTTATGTGTCTATTCGTGTTAGGGATGTTAATGATAATCCACCAATTTTTGTCCAGAGTGAATATTCTGCTACAGTGAAGGAAGATATAAGACCAGGAGAACGTGTAGTGCAAGTCAGAGCAAGGGACAAGGACAATGGAAAAAATCAACAAATTACCTATTCTTTTGCTCGTAATGGTAAGTCAATTAATATTTCATTGATAATATTAACTAGAGTGATCGCACTTAACCTGTGAAATTGTACTTAGCTAAATAATACAAAATAGCACTATAAAACAATGGAAAACAAAGGACTTTGTACTATTTAGTACTATTTAGATTTTGTACTTTTTCACGGGTTAAGTGCGATCACTCTATAATGTCATGATATTATTAATAAATTGAAAATGTAATTATTTTATTAATATTTTATTATGGCTAGTAATATTTCTGTGGTCTTATGCTAATACGAATTTTAAGACAAACATTTTTATCTTTTCAATTATATATTATATGATTAATTGCATATTCTTGTAGTATTGGGTTGAGCTAGGAAATTCAAAGCATTATAAAAATATAAAATATTATGATAAAAATGTTGATATTATCAGTTCAGTGTATGTGAGTTTTTTCTTCAGGTTGACTTCCAGCTGGCCTGGGGCTGGGTGATAAACATTTGGCAAAACACAATATTGTTTACAAATATTTCAATTCTAATTTTAATTTTGAGAATTGATTAAAATTGGCCTTATTTCCATTGATTGAGGTCAGAGATATAATTGTAACACAAATTATGATGTATTCTCAAGCACATTACTATCCTTTTGTTGGGATATTTTATGACAATTAGCTAAATATCACTACACATTTTAGTCAACAGATCAAGTGTTGAAGTAAATTAACACAGACAAGTGATATGTGCACAAAGTTACTATTTCACAGATGTAAATTCCTGTCCTTTAATATAAACCAGTAGTATCAGCTAACTCTCCACTTTAACCACAAAGTTTTGAGTTTCAAAAACATGATATAACCAAGAAGATTAGATGTGTCTTAAAATGTAACTTAACTCTTGATTTTGATGTTGGTGTTAATACCCACAAGTGTGAGATAATGTTAAGAAGTTAAACCCCATTTCTTTTAACTGTGAAAGAGAGAGCATTAGTTAAGCCATCAAAGCATAGGTCATATTACAGGGCATCCAAACCATTCACACGACTAGGATTTATCTATTCTTGTAGTATTCTTAGCAAGGCTTCCAAATTAACTCATATATGTCTAATTATGGAATAATTCCTACTTGACAGAAGTAGAGAAGAGGATTTTTATAGATAATATCTAATGGAGTTAATGACTACTTTATACATGTATGACATTATATTTGATTTTTTTTTTCCATTCAAATAAGTTAAATTCCTCACGTACAGTTTTATAATTTCATTGAATTCTAAAAGTTATCTCAATCATTGATTTTTATACTTACATATTTTAAGTGAAAATGTTGACGCAAATGTCACTAAGAGGTGTATAGTTTATCAGGAGACTTAACAATTGATAAGTAAAACATTTGTTTGTGGTTGTAGTTTATCAGTATCGATATCTAACAAGGACTGAGGTCATGGCAACCGAATTATCTGAATATATTTGTTAAAAAACCTTGATTCACAGGATTTAATTCCTGCCAGACTTCCTAGTTATGTTACTTTAGCAGTGCACAATAATTCTCTTTTAAATGTTTCTTTCTTTATCTTTATTTTTGTGATATTATTTGTAGCAAACACATCGAAACAAACAAAAACTTGAGTGGATTCACTCAAGTAAAAAACAAGATGAGATTGTAAATCGTTTCTGTATTTGGTCCATTACCTGAAAACAATAGTTTTAAAAGTTCAGGATGAAACAAGAAGAAGGCAATAATTGTTGTTGTTGTATTGTGCGAATGGTTCAATTTTACCAAACACGTCGTCTTTTAAAGACATTCTTCACATTTGGAGTTATTAAAGTACAGAGAAAAGATAGAGTATAGCCGACAAGAAGGGGTATTTCAGCCCTTATTCTTTAACTAAAATAGTTTGTTTTATTACGTTTTTCGTGCATTACAGAGCTACGCCAAGGAATATGCTTTGTAAAGAGTTATCATTGCGATGAGGTATTTTCAATTCCAAAAATTAAACATTTATAATAAACAATACTTGAGTAGTTGTCACTCGACATACTGCATAAACAGCTTGAATAAAAAATATTTTGATTTTCACAGTACTGAAAAATAAAAACAGTTTTTATTTGTTCTACCCTTAAAGAAACACCGCATTGGGATAACTTTGTTTCTAATTTTTATAGCTTCTAGTTATTCACGAATTTGCATTTATTATCGTGGTGAAAATATGAATGACATTCTGCTGTGAAGATGGTTTCAATTTTGACATTAAAACATGTATATGTTAAGCATGTTATCTTGAACTTTGTTATCTCACTGACATCAGCTCATTCATCTCGAAGTGTCGCATTTCGTCGGTTTCTTAGTGGATGGATTCAACGGAATATTTTCCGTACAGCGTTTAATCGAACATTAAAAACAGAAAATTACAAAGTGGTTGTTTCATAGAGGGTCGTATAGGAGGTATCACTCATAGATGTCCAATCGCTGTGTTCAATAATTTCAAACTGGTCGTTTAATAGAGGATAATTGTCTAATTAAGGTTGTCACTCATAAAAGTTCCAGTTCAAGGTGAATAGAAGTGTGACTGTAATTACAGCCAAGGGACCTCGGATATGATTTGATCGGGGACGATTGTCGTACCTTTTAGGAGTCACAATCGCAGCATTTGGTACTTTGTAGAGTGTTGATGAACAGACGCTGGTGATTTTATGAAAATTGGAACCTTTTTGGATTCTCAACACAACGACGCCAAACTGATGGAAATTTTTAACGTTTGATTGCTGATTTTGTAAAAATTTTGTTAAAAACGACAAATTTGTTTGTATATTTGTTTTACTGGTACCTTTGGGGGTAAGAGTAGCTCGAGTCACGCCCATTTTGGTAGGTATGGAAATGATAGTTTTCGACGATCATTCCCGACCAACTATATTGGGGTTCTGCCCGTCCCCCACTTTGTCATCCCCCGTCCGCGAATTACAGAGTAACTATCTAATATAGGTTAGTTACTTATAGAACTGAGCTCGATTTTGTAGTTACAGAGTGTTCGTTTAAAACAGAGGGTATTTTATGATTGTTCCATTGTACTAATTTCATGTCTATTTACTAGGTAATGGCGGGGGTGCCTTCCAGATTGATGCTACCCAAGGAGTCATAAGATCATTAAAGCAACTTGATCGCGAGACTAAACCAACGTACGACCTCACTGTCCTGGCAACGGACAGAGGCAGACCACCTCAACAGAGCTCGGTGAAGGTCAAAGTAACTCTCCTCGATGTCATAGACAGTCCTCCCAAATTTGAACGCTCAAAGTACGAAGGTCGTATCAACGAAGATGCACCCAGTGGTACGTCAGTGATAACAGTGAAAGCAAAATCTCAAGATTTAAGTCCTGATACAGGAATGATCTATAGTATACAAAGTGGGAATTCACCCAAGGCCTTTACTATTGACCGTACCAAGGGGAAAATCTCAACATCGATGGCTCTTGACTACGAGACAAAGTCAGTTTATCATCTCCGAGTGCGTGCAACTCTTACCCCTTACTTTGCTGAAACCATTGTTAAAATCTACCTCAATGACGTCAACGATAACCCACCAGTCCTGGAGAACTTTTATATGAGTATCAATGTCAAAGAAGATGTTGTCCCCCCGGAAGCAAAGTTCAGGATTCCTGCCTACGACCCTGATGTTTCAGATAAGCTGGAGTTTGATATTATTGGTGGAAATGAGAGACAGTGGGTGACCTTGAACAAGACTACCGGTGAACTCTCTGTAAGTCCCACCCTGGTCAACACTGTAAATGGCGCAGATATTCAAATACAAGTTTCTGACGGTGCCAAACAATCGACAGCCAAAGGATCAATCATGGTTACATCAATCACTTCAGAAATGCTTATGCATAGTTTACGGATAGAAATCGATGATATGACTGTGAAAGAATTCCTTGACTTGGCCTATGATAAACTTATTGGAAGCATTGCTAAAAGACTGGGTGCCACCATGGACCAGGTTTTACTATTTGATATCAAAACACGTGTGATAAAATCAACAACGATCACAGAGTATGATAGAACTCAGCTGACGATCTGGCTTGTTGTTCGTAAAAAGAGCGGTAATAATTTATACCGTGGCTTTTTTCAGTCGTTCTACGTTAGGGACATCATCTATCTACATCGAGAAAAAATCGCCGAAGAAGCTGGCGTAAAACTCTTACCACTCCCTGACGATCTCTGTAGCAAAAAACCGTGCAACTATCTCTCCACAATGCGAAAAGACTGTAATACCTTCATTAAGTTTATAGGAAATCCTGTTGTCCTTAGCTCACTGAAAGTCGTGTTCCGTACAGTACCAGTAGAAATGAGCCATAACTGCACATGCCCAGTAGATTATCGTGGAGCGTCATGTGACACTCATCTAAACCTGTGCTACTCTAATCCATGTAAAAACAACGGCAAGTGCATTAGCATTGAAAAGGGTTATGCATGCCTGTGTATGCAAGGCAGAAGTGGGAAGAACTGTGAGATCAATGTAACGAATCATTCTTGTCCACCTAAAAGAAAGCAAAAGCTCAGACAGAATCAACTTGCTATGAACCCGTGTCGTAACGATGGGAGTTGCCTGGATAATGGTGTTGGTGGTTTTATGTGTGGATGTAAAGAGAAACCTAAAGTAGATACGTCATTTTGTGAGTTGACTACCAGAAGCTTTGTTGACGGAGACTTTGCTGCTTTTCCAGGTTGGTGAAATGGTTTTATATTCTCGTTTTAATGGGCGAAACTAGTGGGAAACGCCCTCCTTTGGAAAAACTTTCAAAACTGTCGTAAATCATATTATGCACATACAGGTTACGGTACAGTTGCCACCTCGACATCCCTTTTGATTGTTTTTCCCCGAATAATTATAATATATAATTATAATTATAATTATATAAGCTAAAAACATTGACCAGTGTTAATGTATACTTGATCGCATACTTTTGTCTCGCCACCCTCCAATTAGCGCTTTGATAAGAGATGAGATTAGAGAATTCTTGGATGCTGATTGGATGATTGCTCTTTCAAAAGAATGCGAATACATTATAACTGGCCATATTTTTGAGCTTCGCGCTCTAATGAAACCGGCGTTTCACGAAACAAATGCTGGTCTGGTTCCCAGCGTAACGATGATGTATAAAGGTAACACTGACTTGATGTTCTTTATCCTCAGCACTGAAACAAAAGTGGGGGTTCAATATAAAACTGGACTTTGCTACCCTGCAGTCTGAAGCAGTCCTGTTATACAATGGTCGCTATAACAACAAAGATGACTTCGTTGCCATAGAGATAACTGGCGGTCAGGTGCAGTTTACCATCAGCGCGGGAAATAACGTGGCGAGCGCTGTGACTGATATTGAGGGTGGAGTCAACGATGGCTCTTGGCATACTATCACAGCAGTGCTCAAAAACCAGGTGAGATGTTTGTATCAACTCACCTTATCAAATCCTTATTTGGCGAAAAGGTTTCCTTATTTGGTTATTCATAAAAGTTTTGCAAAGGCGTTGTCTGGAGACACGGCACCTTGTAACAAAACAATATGAACGAACCATTTGAGGGTGTTACGCGACGCAACGCCGAAAAACGTTGCTGCTATCGTTTTCTTGCAATGATGTTGCTCGATACAGGGTGTTACACGCTGCAATGGTTCGTGTAACCTGTTTCGTAACGCCATTGCGTGACAAATTGCAGAAAAGATTACACTTTGTAACAGCGACAATGAACTGTTCTAAACACTCTTGCGATGTCCTCAGGTGTGTTGTTTCATTGAAAAACAAACAGGATCGGGGGGGGGGGGGGGGGGGGGGCTACTACGGAACTTGTCATAGGGTCAACTCGCTACAGTGGGCTATAAGAGAAGTCTAGCTACAACTGAAAGAGGTGGTTTTCTAAGGGGAAATTGTGAAACCATCCAACAGTGCAGGTTTTACCGTTAAAATCTATTTCCGTTCCTTTAATTCTGGTCCAAGTAAGATTTTTTGATGCTTGAACATAAGCGCAGATACGAATGAACGCATGTTTTGTTTGTGATCTATTTCGAAATCATCTATCCACGCTAATAAGTAAGATCTCCGTTTTGTTTATTTGTTTTAGATTTTGCGTAAGTAATTACGTATTTTCGCTAATCGTCTGACATTGATCGATGCACTTAAAGGGTATGATTACAAAACCGGTCAAGAGAGGTGAACTTAATGTTTTGATTTCTCCCTATCTTCAAGTAGGGCTTATGCTTGAGATTCCTT
The DNA here is from genome assembly GCA_029948255.1 of Telmatactis stephensoni. NCBI lineage: Eukaryota > Metazoa > Cnidaria > Anthozoa > Actiniaria > Isophelliidae > Telmatactis > Telmatactis stephensoni. Next base: position 177,832 of record JALIZF010001382.1, on the reverse strand, counting down.
CCTTTCTTATCGAAACCAAAATCAACTTTTTGTAGTACGTTAATAAATTCAGCAAACGTTATACGTGATTCAAAAGTTCTGCATTGAAATGGCTTCCGGGTGAGCATCAAAATGGTTTTAGTAAAATGAGCATTAAAATGGCTTTAAAACGACATTTAAATGGTTTTCTTGTGGGCAGTAAAATGGCTTTTGGCTGTGAGCTTCAAAATGGCTTCCTAGTGGGTTGAAAACCATTGAGTTGGTTTTCTTAAAAACTATGAAATATTTTTAGTCGGCATTAAAATCGAAATTTTTTCTTTGAAATGAATCATATGGTAGTTATTTTCTAGCGGAGTTTTCTATTGAAAAACATCTAATCAGAATGAATCATGTTTGTTTTGGCACTGAAGTGGCTTGACAGCTTTCACCTTATCTTTCTAATGACGCATCTTATGAAAATAATATCATAGTGGAATATCATAGTGGAGGACGATCTGTGTGGAATTCATTCCTCGTGTGTCGTACTTGAAGATTTTACAATAGATACAATAGATTATAGCCTAGATAACTGTTTTGCTAACCCTGTGTCGTGCGCCTGCTTTGAGTTTTTCACTTATTTTTGTATCTCAATTAAGGCTTGAGGGTCAATGACAGCTACCTATCGTTATTTGTGGTTACTCGATTTCTTCATAATTAATTGAGTGTGTTTTATCCTGTCATTTTTTTCTTAGTATGGAAATTATTTTGATGACCGACATCGGTTTTGACATTTATAGAGATTTGCCTAATTTCGTTGTATCTGTCGCTTTTTCATCCGTTCATGATTTTGACTCTTTTGTGTGTGTTTCATTCTGTGCATGTTTTTGAAAGCTAGATATCTTCATCTTTGTTTAATACAGTTCTTTCAGTGTTACTACATCAAAAATAACCTTTAGCTGAACTAATAGATATTCTAGCTGACGCATCGCTCTAATCAGATAATCGATTTATATCGCATTCTAGTTCGTTAAGAATGCATGGAATTTTTCCACTTGGTACAAAAATAAAAACTTAACATTCCTCTTGTATTCGATTTCCTGTGGTAATGGCCAATGGTCACGTTCGAAAAAGAAAACCATTACTACGAGTGAGATAGTGATTTTTTGTTAAATGTTCTAATGGAACCACGGACAATGTCTTTTTGTTATATACATGTGAAAACAACGACAACAAACAAATAAACAAATAAAAAAGCTGGTAATTATTATGATGTAGCGAACATTTACTATGGACACCCTCCCTTTTTATTCTTCTACAGCAGATCCGCTAAGTGGCTATTCTTCTGCTGGCACTCACACTCACTACCTCTAAATTATATATTTTGCATACATCACTCAACTCACATGTTGATTTTTACTGAGGGAGGAATATCGGAGAATCCGGAGAAAAATACCCTCGTGGCATGGTAGAGAACAACACATCAAACAAACTCAGTTCCATCTGATCCGATGCTCCAGACCACAGCGGTGAAAGGCGAACAGGCCGGTGCTATCACCATCACCACTCGGCCAACCATGCCACCCATACACTCCCTTTGCTCTAGCACTAGCTGTTTTAGAGAAATTTTCCATTTTTGACAATCGAATTAGAGTAAAATCACCCAAATTCATCAAGAAATGCATCATGAAAGAATGTCTGAAGTGTCAATTTTTAGCATAGTTTTCTGATTGGCTGAAAGGTTTCCCTTCCCTCACCTCCCTCCCTGTATGCCTTTCCCATCCCTCCCCTTCCTCCCTGTATGCCAACTGACAGATTTCCTTTGTCTATAGACCAGTATTGTTATGCTGGACAAGTGTGATATGGGTATAGCTGTACAGTTTGGCAATCAAGAAGGCTCTTTTAGTTGTGCAGCATCAAAAAGACTCGACATCAAAAGAACAGACAGGTAGAGTCTTAGTTTAGTTAATAAATACTGATCATTATTCCTTAGGTTGTATCCTATCTACTCCATTTAAGTTCCCTATTTTCTCCCCTCTCCCAAATGCAGTGATTATCATGGTACGTTATTTTACAGGTCTGTACAACTCACAGGTCCATAGTTCATATGTCATCTCAGTCCTAACCTCTTAATTTATGTTCCAGTTTTTTCATAATGTATAAAATGGTACCTTATTTCAACAGGTCCTTAGAACTATAGAACTGACAGGACCATTATTCCTGGATAGTCCCCACACCGCTCAATTTATGTTCCCTCTTTTCCCGTGTTTATTATAATTGGTGTACATTATTTCTACTGATTCTTAGAACTGACAGGGCTTATTTCTGTGTAGTTGGTCTTTCAACGAACAAACTAAGTTCGCTTCTTTCCGTAATGCTTATTGTATAATTGTGGTACATTATTTCAACAGGTCCGTGGAACTGTCAGGGCCGTTATTCTTAGGTGGTCTCCCAAATACTCAATATAAGTTCCCTATCAGTAATAAACACTACAAAGGATGTCTCAAGAATGTCTATGTTGACTACAAACTACTAGACTTAGCTCAATATGAGCTTTTAAAAGGCACAAAACCTTATTGTCAAGCTAAAAAGGATTATTGTAGTCAGCCACCTTGTAAACGAGGAACCTGTAGTAATACTTTTGATACGTATTTCTGTAAATGTCCTGATGGCTATGGAGGAAAGAATTGCCAGAATGGTGAGTTCACTGAAGTCTGTTCTCACTAGTTACGCAAGAAAGACGACGCAAAGCTCGTGTTCCCACTTGAAAAAGTAGCGACGCAAGCACAAACACAAGCGTCGCCTTACGTTTCGCGTCGTCTTGCGTTTTACGTCGCCTTACGTTTCGCGTCGTCTTGCGTGGCTAGAGAAAACTGGACTTGAGTTTGATATGAAGTACATCACCAGTAGTTTGAGATCCGCGAGTCACGTGATGTGACGTTACATCACGTGGTGCGATGTGACGTGTTATCCGCTTTGTGGCTATTTTTGGAACTACTTTGTGACCGGAAATTACTTGTGCGCACTAAGTTTTTGAATGCCTTGAACACTTTTGCTATGTATTCGTTACCATCGCGACTTCGGTCGAAATAGTCGAATCGAAGCATATCGGAACAAGTTCTAGAAATAGCTTAAATGAGGGTAACACGTCACGTATTGCTGCCGAAAGTTTAAAAGCGCATGCGTGCGGAATCTCGTCTGGTCTGGGTTTGATTAATGAATTATCTCATCGCTATTCAAACACTCAAACTCTTGGCTAAATAATCTTCCTTTCTTTACAGTTGTCAAGAACACAGTACGGTTTACTGGAAACAGTGTCTTGATTAAAGCCTTCAGAACGTCTGCCATAGGGTTACCATGGACACAGTCCCTTCAGTTGAGAACAAGAAAATCAAGTGGTTATGTAATGGAGACTCGTTTTCGGTCGGAAAATGGAATACTGGAGGTATGAATTCGTTTAGCATGATTTATAGTAGTCTTGGAGACCCAGGAAGTTGGGGAAAAGGGGAGGGGAGGGATGAGGGGAGGGAAGGATTGTAAGGTGGTCTTTGTTTAGTTTTGCGTCATAGAGGCCTTTGGTCCTCAAAGATGGGTTTATAGTTTTATACTGAAGCATTACCCAGCTTGTTGGAGACTTAATACTTCATTTAGTGATTATTTCATAAGTGCAGTACGACAGTAGAAGCTGTAGAATAAAAAAATGAAAATGGAAAATGTTTTTTTACAATAATGTCTTTGGTTTGGGCTGGTTTGAGTGAACAAGGGTTGTTGATTGGAACTGATCACTTTAGTTAGCGATAACAAAAGAAGCTTTAACTGTATTTATGCGTTTTAATAACAAGTCTTTCTCTATTCTGCAGATCATCGATGGCCGATTGTCCTATCATTATGGTAAATATGTCAATATAACTTTACCAGAGCTGAAAGTAGACAACGGGGCGTGGCATCACGTGGAGATCAAGTGGTTAAAAGAACTTGTTAAGCTAACTGTGGACTACGTGTACATGGCTTCATCTAAGTACTCTGGTGCTCAATTAGAGTTCACATCTGAAGTGCTTGTTGGTGCCAAGAAGGATAAGAGTAGTTCTAAGATGGTAGTTACCAAAGGTTTTACAGGCTGTATAGCAGGTATGTAGGGCCATAAAGGGCCATGGGCCATGTAGGGTTATATTTCAAGATGTCTACCGCGCAGCGCAGTACATTCTTTCATATTTCGTTCCGTGGACGAGTCGTCAGCGTATCGGTCTCGCAATCCGGAAGTCTCGAGCTTGAGTCCTGGCGTGATAACTAGGTTCATTTAGCAAATGATGACCTCACATTGTTTCGACTTCTTTCTATTCTGTGTGCTAAAGGAACTAACGACGCTAAATATAGTCCTTCAACTTTCTCTTTGCTATAAACATACATGTTATTTTATTCTTCTTTCAGGTATATTAATAGACGGCCAACAGCTTGACATTAAAGACGCTACCAAACATAACATACTCGATGGATGCAAAATGCCAACCCACTGCCAGTCAAATCCGTGTTCAGGTGGCAGCACATGTCAAGAGGGGTGGGACTCGTACACGTGTATTTGTAGGGCTGGTTACGTGGGTAAGCAATGTCAAGACGTGTGTAGACTCAAACCTTGTCATCACGGTTCGTGCGTCAAGACATCGTCATCAGCTAAAGGGTTTAAATGCTTGTGTCGTAAGCAGTTTACTGGTAAGTACAATGATTTACAAGGGTTTTAACTATAACTTGTCTATATCATTTCAGACTCTTAACCAACTATTAACCAACTATTAGCGCGCATACTTTATTGTAGTAGTTTTGCACCGTTGTATGACGAATCAAAATTCTTGTACATCCCTGAAGATGGGCGCTTAGCCCGAAAGCTTGGATTAAAAATGAAGATAAATTTAGGTTAAAGAATCAGACGTTTGTAAAATATTGAAACAGCCATTTAATCCAAAAAAAAAACAAAAACAAACAAACAAACAAACAAACAAAAAATACTAATCCCCAACCCCAACCCCCTCCCCCACAAATAAACGATTTCAATCATCATTGGCATCATCATCATCTCATTCATCTCTCTTAGGTGAATACTGTGAGACAAGAATGGAGACACCATGTCCTAACAAGTTTTTCAGTGCTTCTAATATTGGCCTGTGTGGACCATGTAATTGTCCTCTAGGAAACAATTATAGTCCAGTCTGTAATAAAACAACTGGGGAATGCTACTGTAATGTAAGTCTTTAATTCTCCGTGTAAAACATTATCAATAAACAGGGCGTCTATGAAGTTATAAGCGGATAAAGACGAAAGACGTCCTTCCCTTTTCCTCTCTCCCTCCCCAATGAGCGTTTTCCGAGTTCATTTTCAAACTCTCCGTTCCAACTGGACCAACTCGTATCTCTCTGTTCTGTCAAAGTGATTGATTGATGATATTTCTTATTCCAGCCCAATCATTATCGCCGTATTGAAGGTATTGGACTCAGCAAACAGTGTTACAAGTGCAACTGTGAACCTATTGGGAGTAGGGGCCAGCAATGCGATGTTAATGGTGGTCAGTGCCCTTGCGTAAAGGGTAAGACATCAGGTGCACCGGTGGTTGGTAGACGCTGTGATCAGTGTGAGGATAAGCAAAGTGAAATCATCAAACTTAAAGGATGTGTAGGTGGGTACTTAACAGGATTTTATTTTATTAAGCCTGGTTCACTCTAGCGACTCAAGCACAAGCAACATACACAGACTCAGTAATGTACTGCTCATTAGCAGTGCTTGTCTTTTCACTAGTGACATAAGCACAAGCATAAGCAACATACCCAGACCCACTGATGTACTGCTCATTAGCAGTACTTGTCTTTCACTAGTGACATAAGCACAAGCAGCATACACAGATTCAGTACTGCGCTCCTTCGGCTTCCTGGGAGATCAGCTTCGTGCTTTAGTGCTTCGTGCTTTAGTGCTTTACCTTAAACCAAGAGCCAAGCAGTTTCTCCAATATTTGCTTAATATCTTGCTACTATAGTACACGATATTGTTCACTAATTTATGTTGTTTTAATTGGTTTGTAGTTATCAACACTTCGTGTCCTCGATCCATGGCAGAGGAGATCTGGTGGAAACGTGGAACTTTTAACAAAATGGCTAAACAGAAATGTCCTTTTGGAGCATCAGGTACGAATACCATGCGTTTCTCTTTTATAGAATCGATTGTTCGTTCTTTCTTTCTTTCGTTCGTTCGTTCATTCGTTCGTTCGTTCGATCGTTCGTTCTTTCATCCGTCCGTCCGTCGGTTGGTCCGTTCGTCAGTTGTTCGCTCATCCATTTACCCATTTGTCCTTCCTTTCATTCCTCCTTCATTTCTCATTTCTCTCCCGTTTGTTACTTAGTCTTTTGTATTCCCTATGTCCGTACTCATTGTCTTAACCATTCTGTCATGTGTTACTTAAACTATAATCAAATCATTCATGATAGGCACTGCGACCCGATTCTGTGATCGAGATAAAGGATGGCAGAAACCAAACCTCGTTGACTGTGTATCGAACTCATTCCTTAGTCTTAGACGAACGGTAGGTTGAATGCAATCTGAGTTTTAACAATGAATTTGAGTCAATGTCACATTGAGGCACCGTCACTCATGTCTAACACTCTCTCTCCACACTTGCTCATCTTACATTCCGCTGCTGAGCGAGACGTCTCGAGTTTGCCTCACATTTTCGACTTCTTTCGATTCTGTGTAGCTTTAAGAGCACTGATGGAGAGAGAGAGAGGGGGGGGGGGGTGGGAAGGGGGGTAAAGAGTGCACCGTCGGCTTCCTGGGAGACCAGCTTCGCGTGAAGGAAAGACCGACGCTAAATATTAGTGCTTTACCTTTTTTTCGTTGTTTTCAGCTCAAAAAACTGGATAAAAAAGAGTTAGAGTGGACACCAGAAATCGCCATGAGGATGGCACGTGACCTGGACCTATCAATAACGTTAGCTACACGACTGTATCCCAAAGATATTGAAATCGCTCTTAAGACAATTACAGTGTTGTTTAATTATGAAAGCCAGCAAAATGCCAGCACGTTGATTTCAGCCAAAAACCATCAATTTGCACAGGTTTGTAAAAACTGTTGTCTTGGATTGCATTGTAAGACGTGCAACTCTTGGAGTCCAAGAGAGAGTAGACCTAGGAGCTGTTTATATGGAGGCGAGCCAGCCCGGTAAGCGGGCTGAATTCTTTTGTTTTCTTTTCCCTGGGGGCCACAGAACAAAAAAATTCAGCTCGTTTACCGGGCTGGCTCGCCTCCATATAAACAGACCCCTACTCTGATAAACGTCTAGAGGATTCATTTTCTTTAGTTTCAACCTCTAAAATATTCGGAATAAATTTTGGTTAGTTTCAGCACACTAATGTTTTGTCAAGAGGTGTATTATGTAGAATTGCCGGGGTCCATTGTGATCGCTCAAGTAACTTTCGAAATAACTTTTCAGCATACATCATCAATATAAATAGCTGGTATACGTAAATAAATTTAATTGAACGAGTCCCACAGTACATTTCGGGCTGTTATACATATATTAATTGAGACATCCTTTCTTAAAAAAGCTGCAGTTACTTTCATAGGTTATTTTAAAGACAGGAAAGATTGAAGCATACAAGCAAAAACTATAGGAAGCTTCACCTATATAATCTCCATAATTCTAATGGTTTTGTTTTCTTTCAGATTCTGTTCCAGTCTGCTAGTATGCTCTTCAATGCAGATAACAAAGACGTATGGAAGGTTGTACAACGAGTAAGTAGTATAACATGCTATTTTTTCTTACGTGCTACGTACGGAATGTTACGTATGGAAGGTCTTGACGTGTTACGTGCGGAATTTTACGTATGGGAAGTCTTAAAACGTGTAAGAAGTGTACATGCTATGATTATGATCTCTTACGACTTACGTACTTACGTTTACGCACGGATTCGTAAAGAGTTGAGTGCTAAATTTCAGTTCTTTCTTCGTTTTCGCAAAAGCTTTTCCTCAAATGAGTCTTAGTTTCCATGGGTTTTAGAATTTTTTTCGAGAACAGATATGCTGTAGTTGTAGGATGTGAATCCCTGTTATACTCCTATTGATGTTCTACTGAGTATAGCAAATCGCTGACACACCTCCATAGTCAATGTGTTGCTTAAAACAAAGAAAACGGTTCGGGTATTCAGACGTTTCAGCGTCTTTTAGGTTACAAATCTGGATAGCCATCCAAGTGACACCTTAACTGCCTGCCTCAAGTCTTTCATGCACCATAAATACAACAGTGGATTGAAGACAGAGTGAACGGTCACGAACCACACACAAAATGGAGTCATCAGTGAAAATACTGAAGAAAATATTGAAGGAGCAAGGATGGTACAGTTGGTTAGTGCGCGGCCTTCGGTGCAAGAGGTCCAGAGTTCGATCCCCAGTGACTTCACATCCTTGTTTCGACTTCTTTCCTTTCTGTGTAGCTTTAATTAGCTTTAAATACACTTAAAACAGAGCACTAATGGCGAGAGGGGAGTAAAATGAGCGCACCGTCGACCTCAGGTTTATCAGTTGAATTACTGTCACGAGTATATCGACGTTAAATATGGTTGCTTTGCTTTACTTTTTACTTTTTACTGGTGTCTTTGCTAGTTCCCTTGCTACTGTGAGACCCAGATAAGGCGCAAAGAAAGAAAATATAGCAAGTAACACCAAAAGCATTGTGTGGTATGATCTACTGTACTTTCTGATGTTGAATTGTGATGAGTTATTAGGTATTTGTTGCGTGCTTAAATCGTATGTTTGTGAAGTAAGTTTCTTCAAGAGGTAGAATGCCATGAACGAGAAAGTCGCTAAAGTGCATAATTGTAAGGAAATGCATGTTGGCAGAAGTACTGCAAATGTCTGTACTGGTAAACTGTCATGTATAGAAACACAGAGACGAGGACAAAGACAGCCAAACATGTCACTCACCCAAACAGCAATGTAAAGATGACACGCTTATTGGTAACGAAGTTTCGATAACTGAGCTTCATTTTAATTACCAAAAAGCGATCGATGCTCATAACTGTTAGAATAAAGAGGTTAATGGTAACAAGACAGAAAGTGAATGGTCCAGATATAGGCCATACTTTGCAATAGACATTATCCAGTCCATACATTAACAAGATATTGGTAAGGGTACCGCAAGTGGACAGATGATACTTCCAATAAACAAGTCTGTTAATGCAAGATTAGCGAATCAGAGATGGTCTGTGTAAAGATGGTGTTTTCCATACAGCTGAAATGACAAGGAAATTGGGAACAATTATTGGTACAGCTACGAGTACGTACGATGAGGCCTGCGCCAGTTTGGCTGTTTTTAAGCTGAAGGAGCAAAGGACTTCCATGCTCAGTTTACTTTTCTATTTTCTATGTTGCAGGTGTTCGATATTTAACATGCCCTTTGTAAATGAGTCATTCATTTACGCCATAGTTACGATTATGCGAATAAGTTTTTCTTTGTAGGCAATTCGCCGTCATCATATATCTTCACATTTTAAAATGAATTTCTCTCCCTCCTATTGAGATGCCACAATTGTCATGATCACAAATAGTTTCTACATCTCGAATAATTTCTCGCCCCATCAGAGATTTTGCGCAATTTCTTATTTTTTGATAAAAAAACTTCAGTACTTATAGCTTGATATTGTTATGTGAGCTTTTTCTAAAACATATTGAATTACTAAAAACAACTGGAGATAAAAATAAAACCTAAAACTATATATTACCAATATCAAATTATAAATAATATAATTCTAATGCTTGCCGCGTTTACTCCTCACGCAGCTGTTGTATTTTCCGTAAAAACAGCACGACTGACTGTTCGCAACGACAACCAGAAAATCATGATCTTGTTCTACGTAAAAAAAAAGATGAAAAAGATTCGTTTTAGCAGTTACGAAGCTGCATTAGTTACAACCAGCCGGCAATGCGTATTAGAGGAGAAGAAAAGAAGATCCCGGTGAAACAGATAATTGTGAACACAGTTTTTAGTTGAACAAACAATGGCTAACAGTGATTTCCTTCATTGGAGTCTTCTTTCTCCTTACATTCATTTTACGATTTTCGAGAAATCATTTTAGCGTTACAGGGGCGGATCCAGGAGGATTATCTTCAGGAGGGGGTGCACCGTCTTCAGGAGGGGGGTGCACCATCATATAAGTTGAGAACTGTCGAGAGGATGTTTTGGAAAAATATTGAGAAAAAAAGACTCAAAGTCATCTCAGGAAGGGGTGCACACCCCTCCCCTGAATCCACCCCTGCGTTAGTCTGTCGTGATAGAATAGAAATAATAGAAATCCAAATCGTTCATTTTGTTAGCTTGTTATCTGTATAGTATGAATAAAAGTAGATTTCTTTTAACCAAACCCATCTTAAAACTTAAAGGTTTGTTTTACGGAATAAACGAAGTATAGGCTCAGTTGGCGTGCCTTAATCGATAAAACCGAAGGTTGGATGAGGCAGCATTACGCCACAAAATGTAATAACTTGAACAAAAGGTAATATTGCCGCAAAATGTAATACAAACTGACAAAATGTAATAATAAATTGTAATGTAATAATGATCTAGCGTTGTGGCCGTACTAATGTATTTTTGTCATGACTAAAGAAGGTTATTACATTTTGTGTCAAAAGGCATTACAGTTTGCTTTAAAGTGGGACGACGATGAAATTTGAAAATAACTTAAAACTCGATTGAATGTATCTATGTGGCTCCTATAATCACACTGCAACATATTTTATTTATATTCAAAAGAAACATCAAAATTATCAAGTATATTAGCATCTAAATTGTGAGTAAATGACGTCATTTACTCAAACCTATTGTTCTCTCTATTGAGCTTAAAATGCAGAATTTTGGGGAAAGTAATTCTTCATATGCATTTATTGTCATCATTGAGTTAATCTATTTCCAATTTTAACCGATTTTGATCGTCGTCTCCCTTTAAGAAATTTATTACATTTTGTGTGACTTTTTATTACTTTTTGCGTTATTATTACTTTTTGCGTCAATATTACATTCTGTGCGAGTTATTACATTTTATGGCGTAACAGAAGTTAGAACCCTTATCTTTATTTCACAAGCATCATAACTTGTTGCTTGTCGATAAATGCAGAGATTCATTGTTGACATTTGAAAGCTGATTTTATTGATATCATAAAGAAATACACACCATTTATTTATATAATAATTGGCATATTACGCGCGCTCTGATTGGTCGAACAACCATGTGTGATTAGAGTACACACACATAGATGGCGTCATCGAATCTTATGCGCGCTCTGATTGGTTGGAATGTTTCGATAAATATTATATAAAACAGATAGATTCCATTTTTCCGTGCGTCTGTACTCTAATCGATGCACAGAAGACGTCAAAATGTGGTGAGAACAACAGTCACGCCACTCGACTTCGTCTCGTGGCGTACTTTTTTGTTCTCACCACATTTTGACGTCATCTGTGCATCGATTAGAGTACAGACGCACGGAAAAATGGAATCTATTTGTTAATTTCACACCTTTATTCGAATCAAGACACGTTCACACTGTAGCACTATTTGATTGCGTTTTAAATATTTTTAATGCCTCTCAGTTTTGTGTTGCATGTAGTCCCAGTAAACGCCTAATCGTCGCTTTCACTGCTTTTCTTAAATCCTGCATTCGCCATACATATAGTATTGGGTTAATCGCTGAGTTCAATGATAGCAGAATTTCCCCAAAAGTACCAACGATGTCGACAGCCTTATGATCCCTGTGTCTAATTACAACAACTGTATATAAAGCATATGGTAAATAGCAACACAAGACGACTGCAAGGACTATGAGCATGGTTTTGAACGATCGACGATATTTAGTCAAATCAAAGCTGGAGGTTTCGTTAGGTTGTTGGCCATCAGTTGTAACTTGTGTAGTGAGTTTCCTGAGATGATAAAAGGCCATAGAGTACGATGTTGTTGTTATACAAAGGAGAACTACAAGGTATATTCCAAAAATATATGTAAAAGGTTTGATGGAAGTATTTTCCGTGTTGTTGGAAATAACGAGAGTGCAAATGAGAAAGCTTCCATTAAAAACCCATCCAAAAATGGTCGCAGCCATGACACGTTTTTTAGTGACAATGTTGCGATAGGAGAACTTGTATCTGATGGCCAACAAGCGATCCACACTAATTGCAGTCAGTGTATACAAACTTGTGGCAACAAGACAGAATACAAATACTCCCATCAAACTCCAGAGGCTACAGTAGATGTTATTCCACCCATTTATTATAGCAATGTTACCAACTATCAGCACAGGGCAACTAAAAGCTCCTGCTAAAAAATCCGTTAGAGCGAGATTTGCCAGAAGAATCTGCGATGGTTTGTGAAGAGAAGGGGTTTTCCAGATTGACAACAAGACGACAAAATTGAACAGTGCAGATGATATGCCAATAATCGAATAGGCTGTTACAATGATGCCTCTGGAAGACAATGCCATTTCTGTGGTCTCTGTGCCGAATGAACATACTATTACCATATCTTTCAACGTGGTTTACTTGATCTTCCAGAACGATGACTTAGACGCTTGATTCATGTGTCCTTTTCGTCTCGGATCATGTTTGAACTGATGAGGCAGAGCAGCAGCTGCCTGAGTAATTGCTTTTCAAGGAAAAATCATTACTGTTAAAGTTGTTATTTGGTTGGTATCAATGGACCACAGTTACTTGGTAATTTAATCTATTGAACAAACAAAGAATTTACGTAGATGGCCTTCTTTTCTTGTTTTGTGTGTGTGTGCTTTTTTCTCTCTTCTTCTTTGATATCAACTTTAAAAAGTGCCTTTAAGTGGTCTCTATAGCTCTATTGTCACACGTTTTTGCTTGAGCCGTGAAAATGGTAAACTCTTAAAAAATCTCATCGCTGAGAGTTGTAACGAGTACTTCACAAGTGTTTTTTGTACCATAATAATGTAATCTTGGAAGCACTGAGTGGAAACATGACAAGGATGAGATGATCAAAAACGTTTCTTTGTAAAGGTGATTAGTGGTATATTCTTAGAGGAATAGCCCTTACATGAGCAGTACCAGGCAAAAGAAAGAGACACAAATCAAAGGATTAGTGGACGTACAATATGATAGAAAAAAGGGCCATAAATGAAATAAAATTTGAGCGAGGCCAAATTGATGAGGACGACTAAAAATCAATTTAGTAACATTGAAAACAAAATCAGGGTCTATTTTTTACGATTCTGGATTCATGATTTGAGCTATATTCTTATTTGATATCACCGACCTACTGATGTTCCATTCATTCTGTAACCTATTTTCACGTAAATTGAATAAAGGGGAATCATAATTATTGTACATCTTGCTTGGTGCATTGTCGTCTTTCCTCTGCATGTTTCTCAGCTGTGGGCTCTAAATCTCATGATGACACTTATGGATTGGAGACTTAACCATTTTATTCGAAGTATGAAGAAGCTGTAAAGTGTCATCAATGTATTTGTCTTCAAACAAAGGTTTTTGGAAATGATTTCAATCTACACTTATTTTGACTGGATTAGTTTGTTGTCGCATTGAGTCTCAGTAAACGCTTTGTTGTAGCTTTCACGGCTTGTCTTAAATCCTTCATTCGCCATACATACAGTATTGGGTTAATCACTGAGTTCAGTGATAGCAGAATTTCCCCAAAAGTACCAACGATGTCGATAGCCTTATGATCCCTGTGTCTATTTGCAATAGCTATATATAATGCATATGGTAAATAGCAACACAAGACAGCTGCAAGGACTATGAGCATAGTTTTGAACGATCGACGATATTTAGTCAAATCAAAGCTGGAGGTTACGTTAGGTTGTTGGCCATCAGTTGTAACTTGTGTAGTGAGTTTCCTGAGATGATAAAATGCCATAGAGTACGATGTTGTTGTTATACAAAGCAGAACCATGACGTATATTCCAAAAATATATGCAAAAGGTTTGATGGAAGTATTTTCCGAGTTGTTGGCGATAACAGGAATGAGAAAGTTTCCATTAAATACCCATCCAAAAATGGTCGCAGCCATGACACGTTTTTTGGAGACAATGTTGCGATAGGAGAACTTGTATCTGATGGCCAACAAGCGATCCACACTAATTGCAGTCAGTGTATACAAACTTGTGGCAACAAGACAGAATACGAATACTCCCATCAAACTCCAGAGGCTACAGTAGATGTTATTCCACCCATTTATTATAGCAATGTTACCAACTATCAGCACAGGGCAACTAAAAGCTCCTGCTAAAAAATCCGTTAGAGCGAGATTTGCCAGAAGAATCTGCGATGGTTTGTGAAGAGAAGGAGTTTTCCAGATTGAAAACAAGACGACAAAATTGAACAGTGTAGATGATATGCCAATAATCGAATAGGCTGTTACAATGATGCCTCTGGAAGACAATGCCATTTCTGTGGTCTCTATGCCGAATGAACATACTATAACCATATCTTTCAAAGTGGTTTACTTGATCTTGCTTAACGATGACTTGGACGCTTGCTTCTGACTGATCACGTTTAACGTGAGTCAGAACAGCAGCTGCCTGAGTGAGTGCTTTTAACCCAAGGTGAAATCATAATTGTTGAAGCTCTTATTGGTTGATATCAATGAGTCACAGCTGGTACTTTGGTACTTAATCTATTGGACAAACAAAGAATTGACGTCGTTGGCCATTGTATGAAAACCTCTAGATCTTGCTGTCAATTCCATTCCGTCTCAAATTGGCCGACAAGACAACAGAACTGTTTGCATGAGCCAAGTCTTCATATCAGTCCAGAGGACGAATGATATCTGTCTTGACTCACCAATGTTGTAGATGGTGTGCCAATGATCGAACAAACCGACTGCCATGATGGCGGCTCTTGAGGACAATGATGAATCAAAATCTAAATCTAAATCTCTCTTTATTTAAGTGCCTAGTCGTTCTAGCGCTTTCGCACTAATTGGGGGCACTATCCACTCACACACACTACCACTACATTGACTGTTTTAAGCATACAACTCTCAGCTCACATGTTGATTTTTACGGAGGGAGGAAAACCGGAGAACCCGGAGAAAAACCCTCGTGGCAAGGGAGAGAACAACACATCTAACAAACTCTACTCACATGTGGCATCCGCAGGGCTCGAACCAGTGACCCGACCCGTTGGACCACAGCGGTGAGAGGCGAACGTTTTACCGCTACGCCAACCATGCCTCCAACATCCAAATCTGAGGACTTTATACCTATAGAACATACTATAACCATATCTCACATGTGTAAATGATCTTCCAGAACGATGTCTATTAGACGCTTGATTGAGATCACTTTTTCTGAGGGATTTTGTCTGACTGAGACAGGGTAGCTGCCTGCAAAAAATATCGTTAGTCTTGCGTCTTGAAACTTTAATTGGTTGATTTGAATAGACAGTTTTTCTTCGATCTCTAGAGCAAATAATGTATGAAAATCTCGTGCTGTCAATTTCCTATTTTCGATTTAATTTGAGTGTTAAACTGAACAATAAGACTGTTTGCATGAGACGGATCTTCAGTTTTCAGTACAAATAAAACCTGTTCGTTCATTTTTTCTTTTTTATTCTTTTGTGTTTTTTTTCTTTGATTTAAACCTTGTATTTTTGATGAGATTGAAAAAATCATCAAAAGACAAGACCTTGAACAAATACGCTTCTTCATAGAGAAGGTGATGTCCTTTGATGAATGGCAGATTGTCGGAAGAGTCATTATGTTATATTTTAAAAAGTTACTGCAGGTGACTAATTATGTTTTGAAACACCTAGAAACTCATGTAAGACACTTGCTCTGTATTACTTTGAAATCTATATTGATTATTACATAATCAGCTCCAAAATGTGAAGATATTTATAGATAGCTCATTCTGGTGTTGTATTTTGTCCCAGTAAACGCATAATCGTTGCTTTCACTGCTTTTTTTAAATTCTGCATTCGCCATAAATACAGTAGTGGGTTAATCACTGAGTTCAATGATAGCAGAGTTTCGCCAAGTTTACCAAAGATATCCAAAGCCTTGTGATCCCTGTACTTAGATCCAATACCTATATACAACACATATGGTAAATAGCAACACAAGATAGCTGCAAGGACTATGAGCATGGTTTTAAACGATCGACGATATTTAGTCAAATCAAAGCTCGATGTTTCGTTAGGTTGTTGGCCATCAGTTGTAACTTGTGTAGTGAGTTTTCTGAGATGATAAAATGCCATAGAGTACGATGTTGTTGTTATACAAAGCAGAACTACAACGTATATTCCAAAAATATATGCAAAAGGTTTGATAGAAGCATATTGATTGTTGATTACAACGAGAGCGCAAATGAGAACACTTCCCTCGAATGCCCACCCAAAAGCGATTGCAGCCATGACACGTTTTTGGGTAACAATATTCCGATAGGAGAACTTGCATCTGATGGCCAACAAACGATCCACACTAATTACAGTCAATGTATACAAACTCATTGAAATAAAATAGAATATAAAGACTCCCATCACACTCCAAAGGTTGCAGTAAACTTTATCCCACCGATTTATGATGGCAACATGCATGCCCTAGCAACAACGGACACACAAGGACTCCAAGTAAAAAGTCTGTCATAGCAAGATTCGCCAGAAGAATCTGCGATGGTTGGTGAAGAGAAGGAGTTTTCCAGATTGATAACAAGACGACAAAATTCAACAGTGTACATAATATACCAACGATCGAGAAGGCTACCATGTTGGCGACTCTTGAGGACAATGATAAATCTGTGGACTTTATACCGATAGAACATACTATAACCATATCTCACATGTGTAAATGATCTTCCAGAACGATGTCTATTAGACGTTTGATTTTGATCACCTGTTTTGAGGGATTTTGGTCGAGCTGAGGTTGGATAGTAGCTGCCTGGTTGGTCTTGGTTCTTGAAGCTTTAATGAAATAAGCAGTGGTTGCTGTGGATAGCTATTGTATATATATCGAACCTCTTGCTGCCTATTATACCATTTGCGAGTTAATTTGAGGCTTAAAACAAAGGCAAAACAAAACAAAGTCATCAGTACAGATCATACTGCCAATGATCGAGTAGGTCGTTGCTGGAGTTATTCTAGAGTCACCTGATAAATTCATAGTTTTATGCCGTTAGAACATACAATGGCCATTTCTTTAATAGTATTCTCCGTATAATTACAGTTTTTAAGAGCCGCTTTTTCTCAATGATCACTGGAAAATCTGACCCTTTTCCATCGTATGTAAATAATATGTAAACAGTTTGTCAATTGCTTGTAAAAATGAATTTACAAAACCGAGGTACATTTACAAACTATGTAAATCCCTAATTGTCTTTGTAAATTTTTTGTAAATTTTATACAGAAAGCAGTAACAGCTGCCTTCCGAACAGTAACTTGTCAATATTAGCCATCGCAGAGGTGCAACAAATGTCTGCAAGCGAGGCTAAGTCATTAAAGATCCGTTCATATAAGCGTTCGAGGCTCTCGAATGTCCTTTCGTAACAATAGTGATTCCTTAGAAGATTGTCAATTAAATGTAAAAGCAGCAGGTGTTTAGTAGAATTTTCAATTATTTAATGTTATATTTGTATTATATAGCTTTATAATGTGATATTTGTAATATATAGTTTTTTGTTTGGTTTTATTTCTATTTGTTTATAACAAATCAATGTTTAAACAAGTACTTGTCAAAATAAATCCTGACTGATCTTGTTGATAGGTGGTTGGTAGTTATTTTATATTGGACCCTTTAAATCTAAAGATCTGTCGACCATTTTGCAAAGGGTTTTTCTTTAACCACTTAAGCATAAACGACGAGTTGCTTTTTAAAAGTCTCTTCCTTACTGCTCAGAAAGGATTTCAATTGGGGTTCTCACCCGTAAAAGATGAGTTGAATATTAAAAGGTGTCTATTTTTCTGCACTGCTCACAAAGGTTTTTCAATTAGGGAAGCTTGCGATTAACGAATTGAAGATGGTTTTGAGTTGTCTGTCCTCTTATTGACACACTCTTGACGTCATAAAATGTTCAAAACTCAAGTGAATTCACGAGCACAGGTTTTTTTGTTGTTGGTTGGTTGGTTGTTTTTGTTTGTTTGTTTGTTTGTTTGTTTTTAAGGGGGGTTCATTGAAAAAAATCGTCAACAACATTTCTATCGTGACAGTTTTCAATGATTAATGACTTTAAGAAATCGTGTTTTTTTTTCTGTTTTATTCAGAACTCTGCAGGAACTGCAGACTTGATGTTAAAGATGGAAAACTTTAGTGGAACACTCGCAAACAATCTGGCACATTTGAAACGAGGCCGATATCGACGTAATACTGGCAGTATAATACCACCCTATACCATAATCACTCCTAATATACGTAAGTATTGCATTTTTCATTAAATAAAATAAAAGTATATAGCGTAAGTATACGTAAATACGTACGTAAATGCATATCCGTAAGTATTGCGCATTGCGTATTAGGTAGAATTTGATAAGCGAGACGTACATCAGTAAAAGGTGAGGGTTGGTACGCCGAGTGCCAATTGCTGGGTTTCATGAAGCGGTAGCCATGTTGGATGAACAAACAAGAGACGCTAATTAGAAATCCTTTGTTGAAGTTCATCCAAGATGGCTGCCGTGTCGTCAGATGCAGCCTAGTAATTCTAGCTTCGTGAGTGCTTAGCAACCTCCCGCGTGCACCCACAACTCGATAAATGCACGCTAAGTATGTATACCAATCCTTTAAAAATACGAATCCTATTTTGGATTGCGGTTACGAGTTTTGAGCGTGCGCAATTTTACTGACATGATGATGGTCATTAAAACCACCTATTATTTGACACACACACGAAAACAAAATATTTATCACTTAAGGATTTTTTTTATTATTTCACGAGTGTTTGCCTACGCGAGCGCTTACTTTCACTTCCTATCTTTCTGGGGAAGTTCAAGATCGTTTGTCCTGCAAATTTACATGTAAATTAATGAGCCCGGTAGGGCAGATTTCGCATGAGTGTGAATCAGACTGCGCAACAAGTTGCTCCATGCTGTGACCGCGTCAGTGCTGTGATGTCTGTAAAAACATTCGAAATTCCTACCGTAACTGTCAAATCAGTCATGTCGAGTCTCCTTGGGAATACGAGGCCATGGTCAGCCAGAATGGTCTGTGTGAGAGAGTACAGTGTCCCCCAATTAGTGCGCAAGCGCTAGAAGACTTGGACACTTAAATAAATTTATTTTATTTACGACGACCGTGCTTTCACGGTCATACAAAAACTGTTTTATCGATTTTTCGTTACAGTAATGGAGCTTGATCCTTTGATGATGAAGAACTTTGAAGGGACATTATTTCCACCAAGACAAACAGCTTTTGCTCCGTATTCCAGTGACTGGTCTGTTGTCACTACAAAGGTTGCTCTTCCAAAGACGATTTTTAAATCAGAAGGACACAAAGGTACTTTCAAATTCTCTTTCTAGCTATTTTATAGGATGTTCGTTTGGTGGCTTTTTCTCTAGGCTCTCTGGGTCAAAACCAGAGAGGTACCGCGTACAAGACAGGATACTATAGCCTTTGCATGAATTTAGCGAGTCTGTTCTCATTACTTGTTTTGTTCTTTAGTTCTGGAGAGAAACGCCGCAGTTGGTTACATGGTGATTCGTAATATTGGTGATTTGCTACCCAAGTCTTTTGACGCCAAAATTAGGTACGTACATTTCATCGCGTTCTTCCTTATCCGGCTATTTCATCATCATCATTAACGTTTTTGTGTACACATTTTCGCGTTTTTTTTTTCTTATTACGATTCATTATTTCCAGTGATTCGCGATATAAAGTGGAAGTCAATTCTGACGTGGTATCAGTTCGACTGCCAGGGATGGAGAACGTGCGACTGAAAGACCCAATTCACATAACCTTCTACAATCGACATGTAAGTGAAATATGGCTACAGCAATTAAATCTGTTGATTTTAAGACGTTCAATGAGCAATCTCAAATCAGTCAGAAAAATGGTGTTTATAATTCGTTGGTATTCTCCACCACCATCATGGCTGCACCAATTAAATCTGTTGGTGTTGATACTTTACCAAACTCCTAAAAGCGAGCTAAAATTGCCAGAAAAACTGTGAATATGAATTGTTGGTCATCTCCACCACCATGGCTGCACTAATTAAATCTGTTGGTTTTAAAACTTTACCAAAACACCTATAAGCGACCTAAATTATTGTCAGAAAAACAGAGGACATGAATTGTTGGTCTTCTCCACCATCATTGCTGCGTTAATCAAATCTGTTTGTTTACTCTTTCAGGTTAATCGTTCAGAGTACATCTGTGTTTTCTGGAATTACTCTGTACCGTAAGTGTTGTATTCAAGAAAGTGAGATGATATTCAAGTTCTGTATATACATAAGATATGTTTGTTTCTACAGCAATACACGAGGTGGTGGTTGGTCGACCAATGGTTGTAGAAGAGTTGCTGTTAATTGGACTCATACGACATGTGCCTGTGATCACATGACATCGTTTGCTGTGTTGTCGGACCTTAACCTTGAGGTAAATGTTTTTGTTTTGTTTTTTGTATATTTTTTGTTTTTTTAAACGTTAATTAGATTGTCTGTATTACATTCTTCGGCATTGACAACGTTGTCATGACAATCTCATGATATTGTGCATGTATTCTTGTCCTCTACATGGCGTTAACGATGTCAGTGATCGTGCGTGCTTTCTCCGTCGTCTTCCGTATACCACTGAGTTTGCTGTCTTTTCCCTTGACCATCGTACTACAGGAATAGGATTGTGTGCTTGAAATACTTTAAATGACAATTTCAAACATCAAGTCAATCGTCTTTTAGCCTTATTAAGTATATAAATATAATATAGTTAAGTAGAGTATAGCATAGATTAATATCGTAGTAGTTTTTTATTATTATTAACAATATTTTAATGTAATTTCTCCTGAAGGATTTACCGTGGATAAATAAAGTTATCTATCTATCTATCTATCTTATTGACGTTTTCTGTTTTTCTTCCTTAGTATCCTCCAGAGGTGGCATTTGCAATGAGAATAGTGACGTATGTTGGTATTGCCGTGTGTATTGCAATTCTTCTTGTTGCATTTATATCATTCATGTGCCTAAGGTGGGTCAATTGTCAATACTGTACATTTAGTACTTCGATAGACAGAAACATTTACAGATAGAAAACTGACAAGGCAGAATGTGAACCAACAGGCAGACAGACAAACTAGCTTTTAAGACAAATAGGACAAGCTGCAGGAAACGAGTTGCTGACTTAGTGCTAACAGATGCAAGCATATGGAAACAGGAAGGTAGTCTAGCAAAATTAGGTAAGGTAAGGTAGAACAGGGTTTTTTCATCTCTACTTGTTGTGTACATTCCCATTAATTCATTATCATTTGTAGGGGTCTCAAAAAGAGCAATGCCAATGACATCCATAAAAATCTCATAGCTTCTATCGTGTTGGCTGAGGTAGTGTTTCTTGTGGGCATCAATCGCACTGAGGACGAGGTATACATAAAACTAATGTTGATCACATTGCCTTTTCCAAGTGACACTCAGTGGGACCTCCGTATAGCGATCACCATTGGTGCACTTGAGATTGGCCATTTATTGAGTTCGATTTTTATAGGAAGCTACAATCTTGGAGAAAACCCTTGAGACAATTTAGCATGTTGCTGACAAACTTCAGCTTGAAATGTAAAGCAATCCTCCGCACTCCCCCATCCCCCACTCAATTCAGTGTTGTTTTCCACTCAAACTGAGTCCTGGGCCATCCTCTGAAACAACATTGAGAAGGGGGAAAGGGTGTTTGACAGTGTTGTTAATCTTTATTTTAAAGGCAATAAGTTGCGAACAAGATTTCTGAAAAAATCGGCACTGTCTCAAGCAGTTATGTCCAAGTTTGTAGAATAGTCGTAAATAGAGTGGTCGTCTTCTAAAGACCTAGATACTCATGCAGTTTCTCTGAATGTGCTTCACATATAAGAGAAAAAAATGAAAAATCATATTCCAACAACACGTTTAGTTTCGTTTCATTTATTTTCATTTCGTTTAATTTCCTCATCAGACCGCTTGTCGCTTGATCGCCATCTTGCTGCATTACTTCTTCTCCACCGTGTTCACATGGATGCTTGTTGAGAGTGTACACATGTACAGACGTCTTAGCGAGAAACGTAACGTTGATACTGGAAGAATGAATTTCTATTACTTTCTGGGTTGGGGTAAGTACAGTGACTAGACCACAAAATAACGTCAAGTTTATGGGGTTTTAAGTCCCACGCAACAACCCCATACAAGCAGCGAGATGTTCAAAGGGTTCAACTCTCAACTTACGTCCTTGTTTTAACTTCCCTCTAATCTGTGTAGCCCAGTGTAGCTTTAAGTACACATAGGATGGAACACTGATGGAGGGAGGGGGTAGAGCGCGCACTGTCTCACATCGTTGTTTTGACTTCCCTCTAATCTGTGTAGTTCAATGTAGCTTTAAATACCAATAAGACTTGGCACTGATGGAAGAAGGGGGTAGCTGAAGTACCCGTGGGACGGAGCATTGGCAAAGGAAGGGGAGGAGGTAGAGGGTACACCGTCCACTCCCTGGAAAATTTATCTCCGTTACTTTGACCATGGTTAGATTAGGCCGCATAGCTTCACATGTCAGTAAGAGCATAGGGTTACATCACTTTCTTTTCTGCGCCAAGAATTGGCACTGACTTTCCTTCTTGTTTTTGTCCCTTAGGTTGTCCTGCCATAGTTGTGGGTATATCTGCTGGTTTAACCACTGATGGTTACGGAAGCAAACACTTGTAAGTCAACACGATATTACCACTTTATGATAAGTAACCACATTCCTTTATAACCATGTTTATTTATCATTCTTAGCTGTTGGATGTCTACTGATGGAACACTAATCTGGACCTTCACCATTCCCGTCATGATCGTTGTCGCGGTACGTAGTTTAACACAGTTTTAACTCTGCCTTCCCCTCCCGAGTAGAGGGAGCCCGAGTAATCATAGCCATGCGTCATAACTTGCGCATGCTCTGTACTGTGCTCTCAGAGGTATATTTATTCAAAGATAAAAATTGTTAAGGGCGCGGCCTTGAGTTTGAGGTGGTGATCAGTTTCTTCATCGTTGAATCTTGTTTTCATTTTAGATTAATACCGTAGTATTCCTTATGGCTGTTTATATGTCTTTGAGTCGAAGTAAAAAGAAGAGGAAACGACGTCATTCATACAGCCCTCATGGGCATGATGAACTGGGCTTAAAGTAAGTGCGACTTGAAGGGATTTCTTCACTGATTAAGTCACATCGGATCAAATTCTAATTTCTCCTCAAAAAATCTTGTTGTCACGTCCTCTTCTTGATGTCGGCGACTTCAATGGTCATTTCGAACAAAATACGCCAGCGCGCGCGGCGCCTTTCAATGGTGAAACAAGTGAAGAGTCTTTGCGTTGTGTTTGCTAAATTATTATAATGATTTTGCACAGTAGCTGTTGATGGCATTAGAAAATAGTTCGTTGGTTTAAAGACTGAGATTAAGTTACCACTTTTGCTGTTGTTTTTGATGATGACAATGTTGTCTGTATCGCCTGACATCTCTTATTGATTTTAGTGTTGCATTTGTCCGACTGACTTCTTATCTCTATTCCTACAGAGCTGGTTTAAGAGCATCAGCGATTTTGTTACCTCTACTTGGTGTGACACTAGTGTTTGCCATCCTGATGGTCAACAAAGATATAGAAATGTTTCACTACTGTTTTGCTGGGCTTACTTGTTTCCAGGTATAACTTTGTGTCTATGGTAATCATTGCCACTGCTAGGACAACGCGGCAAAACGACTACGCATGCGCCCGTTTTCGCAGGCTTACACATGTTCGAGTCTTGACCACAGGAATCCCAAGCAATATTTTTTGAATTTTTATCAATAGATTTTTCCATCTTGTCTTTGAGCTAATTATGAGCACTGATGCAAAAAGGACAGTACTCGATGCAAAAGGCAATCGAAAGAGTATACTACAATGTCCTCATTATTGGGGACTAACTTTGGCTTCTTTGTCTAACTTTTTGCGGCAAAGTACGCAGCCAAATGTTTCCATCGGGATCGTTTCATAAGTCGCGCATGCGTTGTACCTCCAATTACCATATGCTGTAATTTCCTATTTCTTTTGTTGCAGGGGCTGTTCATATTTTTGTTTTACTGTCTATTTGACCAAAAGGTTAGAATATTATACCAATTATTTTACCAATTACATCCTTTTAGGGGCTGTTTATATGAAGGCCAGTTGTCCCTGGTAGCCGGGGTAACTCTTTTGTTTTGTATCGCCCAGGGAAAAGAGAACAAAGAGTTATCCCTGCTACCAGGGACGCTTTCATATAGACAGCCCCTTAGAGTTGTTTTTATTGCTACCTTATGGTCGATGTCATGGTCTTCTTCTCTATTCAGGTCCGTAGGGAATTTAAGAATGCGTACATCCGATGGAAGACTGGTGATAAGTCTTTTGGAATTCCTAAACCCGTACAACACTTTGTAAGTAGCTTGAGCTATTCAAGACGTGTGGCTATAGACGACTTTCAAAAATGGCGGCCTAGTACACGAGAACGAGGCCACAAAGGCATTGTTACCAGAAAATAAGCGGTCGACACTACTGTTGCTATCAGACGATGTGTTCCTCTTCTTTTTGAAACACCTCAAATGGCTAATTTCTGTGCATTTTACAAGATATACTCTGACTCATTTAAGGCCAGAAAGGCTTCGAAAATCATCATGGCCTCGTTCTTGTGAACAGTGAGCCCACCATTTTTGAAAGTCGTCTATTGTAGTTTTGGAGATGGAGACCATCAAGGAAGGAGTTCTACATTTTCGGCGTCATAACTTTCAATCATGTGGATATGACAAACGTTCATCTGTACTCTTTGTAGTTATTGTTGCTCCAAGTTCTCTTGTTGTTGTTGTTGTTGTTGATGATGATCATGATGATGATGATGATGGCGATGATGATGATGTGTTGTGTTGTTGGTTGGTTGGTTGGTTGTTGTTGTAATGATCTCCGCAATAATTTGTACATTGAAGTCACACTCTCAGTCACTCCGTGCAAAAGAAATTACTACATGTAATCTAGCTGTGGGTGTTTGCGGCCTACTTTCTGGGAGACTATTCAATTCTCAGTCGTTCGAGGTCGGATATTGAACATCAATCAATTTGTTTATCAGACAGTTGTTAATCTTACTACGCCTAATCCTAAGCAGATTGAGATTTGCTCCTCTCACGCGACTTTTATGTGTTGTAGAAACGTTCGTACCATCCAGGTGAGATGACAGCTGTGCGATCACCATATCACTACGACGAAGATGACGGTGGTAATACAAGTACCTCTGAACCATCTAGTAGCATGCCAAGCAGTAGTGCTGCTACCAGTAGACCAACAAGTGCTGCTTTCAGTACTGGAATGTCAATACCTGAAGATAGTAGTGTACGAAGTAAGTAAGAAAGAGTTCAAAAAAGTTATGTAATAATTGATGCATTACGAGCGCTTTCATTGGCCGAGAAGCGGTGTGTTTACAGTACATATGCACAGGTGATGTCACAGAACCTTACGCGCGCTCTCATCGGTTGAAGTACTTTGATAAATATTATTAACAAATAGAATCGATTTTCCGTGCATCTGTATTTTAATAGATGTACAGATGACGTTAAAATGTGGCGAGAACAGTAGTCACACCACTCGACGAAGTTTTTGTTCTCATCACACTTTGACGTCATCTGTGCATCTATTAGAGTACAGACGCACGGAAAAAATGGAATCTATTTGTGCAGTAAGAAAAGAACCAATGAAGTAGTGTCTTTGATTTTATTTATTTATTTTATTTTATTTTTTAGGTGCTGGTGATGGACTGACGGGAACTGGTAAGTCATCCCTACTGCAATATGATCCCTTGCTCGTAATATTTTGCTTTAAAACAGCCGTTAAAGTTAATTAATAAAAGCATAACTACCATTGTAAATGATAAACTTTATTGCAGATGTTGAGTTGGAGGAATTCTTGCCTAAACCTAAAGCCAAGTATTACCCTGATAATCCAGAGCTTGGTAAGTGATAAGCTTGCTAAGCCGGCTCTCTTGTAATTATACTCAACTATCTTAGCCGCCCCTCTAAGACAGCCATCTCTCCTTTATGTGGACACCCTCCCTCTCTTCTCAGAAAAAGTTCACTATCGTTTTAAATAACGCTTTGTTATAGTGGAAGAGCACTTTTCTATACAGCTAGTTTCTAGGCACTCCACTGTATTCTCACACACACTACTATAATGTGAACAGAAGAGAGAGAGAGAGAAAAAAAATATGGATATTCTCAATATTCTATGCATACAACTCTCAGTTCACTAGTTCGTTTTTACCAAGGAAGGAAAACCGGAAGACTCGGAGAAAAACCTGAGTCGAATCAAGGGAAAGAACAAACTAACAAACTCAAGCCACAAGTGATACCCCATCCGGGAATCAAACCCAGGACTACGTAGATGACAGACGGTGCTCGCATCGCTCTGCCACCCTTGCTACCCTTATTGACCGTGTCATTTATTGCATATATGTTTTACATGTTAACTTCTTTACCTTTATCTGACCAGAAAAAGCAAGAAAGATGTGGGAAACCCCAGAAAAATCAGGTAGATAAATTGGAAACTTTTATTATTTTGTGAACATTTTTTTGTGTTTCGTCACCATATCACGTGATCTATGATTATTTATTACAGAGCATAGCACCACTAATCCCGAGTCCTCCTCAGACGATGAGAATCGTAACCCATCTCCAGTAATTCTGTCAGAATCCTCTGAGTCTTCTGGTGATGAGCAAAGTAAGATTACGTAGAGATTGTTAACTTACATGTGTATAATTGTATATTATTGATTCCTATTAGTATAACTACTACCACTACCACAGACAATCAGCAGTGATTCTTCATAAGTGGACCGTAATAAAGGCGGGGGTATACCGACATTCCTTACTTGCGAAGTTATTTCCTGACAATATTTGATTTTTCTTCTTTTTAGTTCCAAATGGCGAAGAAAAGACGCCCGAAAAGTCCAACAAACATAAAGGTAATAATAACTCCATATCGTGGTTCTCATCTGGAAGTCATACTTTTTTTCCTGATCTAATTTTTTTTGTTTATCTCAAGAGCTCGTAGGTATCTCTCACGTTGTTTTTCCTTCGCATTTACACTTATTTTCTTTTCCCTACAGCTGCACCTTTCTACGCTTCAGATGGACCCATGCACAGTACACCAATGGGTAGGTCATGATATGAACATCTCAAAGCCACACTATCCAACTATTTTTACAACATTGCACGCAACACAGAGTTGCACCGTGTAACCACCCCTGCAACAGTTGCGCGCGAGAGTAGGGACCTTAAGCAAGAGACGTTTTTATCAACACTGACGATGAGGTTCCCGTTCTCGCTAGAACGTCAGTTTAGATTTTCTCACGTTCTAGATTTCATCTATGACGGCACGCGCACGAACAAAGACGTACGAGTGACATATGTGTCGACAAAAACGTCTGGCGTGCTTAAGCTCCCTAATTACAGATTTTGGGTCGAGTTCTACTTGTGCAAATTTTTGAAACGTTGCGCGCAAATGCAGAGGTGCGCACACGGTTGCGCACAATGTTGGAGAAAAAGTTACGTCTTGGGTCCGGTCCTTTAGAGTCTTTAGGAGGAGAAAGGGAAGAAAGGAAAAGGAAACGCCCTGGGTCTCCGAGGAATGTTCTCAGTAATTAAATAAATAAATAAATTATTCATCAATAAAGTACATTGGCACCTTGCCAAGAGGCAGCTGAGCGAGAGTGCAGTTTTATTGTAAAAATGGGCGAATAATTGATGTACAATGAAAACAGAATGTGCAAGACTATATTGTAGATAAGACAATATTCCGATGCTTATTTTAACCAGTATGGGCCCAGTATATAAACACATTAGAACTAGTTGTACTTTTGAGCTTCGCGCCGTAACACTTTGTAAAAGACATGTAAAAAATTAAGTTGTTTTGTTACTGCGTTTTTGAAGACACTACACCTGAAGAAGAAACAGAGAAGAAGAAAAGGAAGACATCCCTTGATGACTCAGATTCCTCAGAAACAGATGAAGAAGACAAAGCACTAGAACGTGGTCTTAAAGATGGTCCTAAATTTACCAGTATACCTGAAATTATCCCTGACGTAATTCCCTCAGGTTCTGCCGCAACGACATCGGACACGCCCTCCGAGACTCCAATCAAGAAACCGCTGAAATCAGCCCTCAAGAAACCTCGAAGTAGTCATAATACTGAACCATGTCCTGCTAGTCCATTACTGAATACTAATGAAGAGCCTAATGAAGCAACTAGTGAAAAGTCACCTGACAGGTGTGTTGTCAGTGAGAGATGATTATCATCCATTCATTCATTCGTTCATTCTTTCAGTCAGCACGTCAGTCAGACGGTCAGTCATTCAGTACGTCAGTCAGTACGTCAGCAAGTCAGTCGGTCGGTCTGTCAGTTAGTCGGTCATTCAGTACGTCAGCAAGTCAGTCAGTCAGTAAATCAGACGGTCGGTCGGTCAGTCAGTCGGTCAGTCAGTCAGTCAGTCAGTTGGTCAGTCAGTACGTCAGTAAGTCAGTCAGTTGGTCAGTCACTCAGTCAGTCGGTCGGTCGGTCAGGTGGTGAGTTAGTCAGTCAGTAAATCATTATGACACATGAAAACACTATCTCGGGACTGACAATAAGTGTAACGACTGTTTCTTGTATGTTCATATGTAGTTCTGCGGCCGACTCACGCAGTCGATCGAAATCCCGTGAACACAAAGACAAGAAACGAAAAGGAAGAAAACACAGACAAGGTGGTCGTGACAAGAAAGCTTTCGTAAAATTTGGTAACAGAGGTTCCGTTATGTCTGAACCCAGCGAGTAAGTAGTTTTTATTCCATCATTGGTGACTTTCCCGCCTTTTTCCTTTGCCGCGTGTGCGACATACCCCTCAAGCCCTACGTCCCATATATTCCGTCCTGATCGGATGATTTTCTCATACGCAAGTATTTGATTTGTTTTAAAATCATTTCTTCTCCCTGTTTGTGTTGCAGTGTCGATGTTTTTTGTGTCGGTTTTCTCGCATTTTTTATTCTCTCATTCTTTGTCTCAAAGAGCTAAAACATCAAAGCGTTCTGACGCACCTGTCCGCTAGTTGTACACTGTTTCGCGTTCTAAATAGTCGTGTACCATCGATAAAATCATGATATAAGATCAGGTTGTACATTGTACTTCATAGCTAATGGCAAATATGACTAACTTTCTAATGGTTTCCGCTGAACCTTTTAGTATTGATAATTTATCTCAGTTTACATTAATTAACCGAGTAATTGCTTTGAATTATAAACAGCAAAGCTGCCTGCCAGATTTGGATTCCATTTATTGTAAAACGCTATTGGGCAAGTTTTGGAAATAGCGCTATATAAATACATAAACTTATTTTACCTTTTTGGTCGGGAGGGGGGAGGGGGGCGTTTGCGTGCTTGTCTTTTTGCCCCCTTGATAATTAGCTAAACAAAAAGCACTCTTTTGGAATTAATTTTCTTATTAGCGTTGTTTATTGTTTACGCTGTTCATGTGAGTCGTCCCACTGAGAGGCGATGCTGTTGATCTCTTCTAGAAGCGTCCTTTTTCACGTTTCGTTATAAGGTCAAATAACCTAACTACTGTAGCGTTAAAGCGTATCTAGTACCGTGGCGTTAAACATAACTACCTTAGCGTTGTAACGTGTCTATTGAGTGTTATAACGTATCCACCCTTAATTTGAAGACCCAATCAGTATTGAGACCAAAGCATTGTGTTCATAAATCGCTAACTTAAAAAGTCATTGTTTATCATCATTAACCTACGGTTAAAATTGGATTTGAAGTATGTGTTAGCTGTTGTTAGGACTCAAAATACGAAACAGTCAACACTAGAGCTTGGTAACGCGTTACTCCCCAACAGGAGACCATGACAAATGACATAGTGCAGTTATTAAAGTATGTAAACATAGTAAAATACGATAGGATCTATTATTACTGATCAAAACATGGAACAGTGAACATTAGGCCGTATTGGACCCCTGTCGGGGTCTATATCGAAAATGATAGCAAGCACATATTTGGCACCCCTGAAGTTTTACTCTGTTGCTAATAATACATCTAAAGTTAACTTAACTTCAGATAGAGTAAGGCATTCTTAGTAGGGAGTATTGCACCCCTAGAGGGGACTATATTACTTTCGCTTTGGAGTAATCACTGAGCCCCCTGGTGTATGGATCATACAAGAAGCTCTTTGTCAGTACGTGAATCAGCAATTTTGAATCTAAAGAGACAATCCACTGAGGAGAAGTCTTGCCAACTGTCAGACAGAAAAGCGTTAGCTCAGCAGTTCATAATTCGAAGTGCTGCAATGCATAGAAAGTGGTTTCTTTCTAATGCAGTAGTAAGTAACTGAGACACACTGGAATGTCTGCCATTTGTGGACCTTCAAAAGCTCATTAGCTGTACAGAGAACAGCAGGTTTTAACAGTAGGATATACTGCACCCCTTTGAGAGACCTTTTACACCCCACGAGAGTTCGATATTACACCCCAAGAAGGTTTGATGTTGCACCCCATGAAGTTCGATATTGCACCCCACGATGGATGAATATTGCAGTCCGTGAGGGTTCGATATCGCACCCCACGAAGTTTCGACATTGCACCTCCACTGTGCGATGTTGCAAATAGCAAGACCTAATTATTAAGGCCACCCCGGGAGTATTTCTCAGTTAGTCGCTGTCCCCTACCGTGTGTAAGCCCCCACGATAGCTGTTTACTACAGACTGATTAGTTGTTCAAATTCCACTAATTAGTTGTCTAAGCCACTCCTCTTACCCCCCTCAAAGGATTTTTTGCGTATCCAAATTAGCTACGTTCACTCCTCAAGACTTGCGGTTCTTTGTTGCTTTCGATGAACCGTGACGTAGCTTGAAATCAGGATCATGGGGGGTATTGATTTGAACAGTTTCACATATTGTCCTTAAAGTCATTCATTGCCCCAAGTTTTGCAATGCCTTGAAACTGTAGTATAGAATACCACCTCATACCGTGTTCAGGTTGATCGACTGTTTGTCATATTCTCTCTGAAGCATTTCACTTTGTAGCATGAATCACTTCAATACTTTTTTTAAACATTGTGCACTCGGATATCGTGGCCATTGGCTGTAATACAAAGTGACTGTATAAACAGGATCATTTTGATAAGAGAATGTGAACTTTCATCGGACCAAAACAGTATTGATGTGGTCGTATTAACGGGGTGGTCGTATTAACGGGGTGGCCGTAAGGCGGGTTTGTACTGTATTTATGACAGAGTCTGTTTTTTGAACTAATTAAGGCAGACAGCTGTTGTCTAAGTCAACGCGCCCCCTAGCCTTACTTTAGTTGTAAGTTCGTTGAGTATTCAAAATAACCAACTTTTTCATTGATATAATGAAGCGTCGAGCAGCATGATATCGTGTGTGAAAAGACAAAACATATAATAACTTTAATAAATGTTTTGTACTCCACTAGCACCCCTGCTTAACTAGCACCGCCTTTTTAATAACATCATCCGGTTATGCGACTAGTAATAGGAAAACGTTGCCTTGGGGTTGATTTTTTTTGTTATTTTTGGTCTTTTGGTTGCTTATTTTAATATTTCTTATTGTGGCACCAGGCACCCTTGAGATAAATGTCGTAATATCCGAAATCAAGAGACCATAATACTAGTATTCTGGTCTCTTGTTGAAACATGTCTGTTTTAAACTCATTTATAGTGTCGTGTTTATTAGAACGATCTTATTTTTGTGTTCCCTAATGGCAGCCTCCTTTTCTTCTCCAAATAAGGAAGAAGAGAAGATTCTGCAAGAAGAGAAATCATTATTTTTTGTGCTGCTCAATGATAATAATAATAATATTAATAATAATGATTCTTGAGTTGGTTTTCATTCTTAACCAAGAATAATACAAACTAAAATGTGATTTGAAACTGTTTTCGTTTGTTTTCTTTTTAATGGTGAATAGAATCAGTATTTGTTATGCATTTGATTTGAAACGACACTTTTTCCTGAACATTTTCATTTCTGACTTAGGATTAAGCGAGAATATTCCTTTCGCATTTTCTTCAGTTGTGCGCTATTTCTAGTTTAAACCGGGATTTTTTGTTTGTATGTTTGTTCCCTTTACTTTTGTATTTCGCTTTTCCTTTCAAGATTTTTTTTCTTTGATTTTCAAATCTACAGAGGTACAGTTTTCTAGTCGGCACTAAAACGTCATTCTAAAGATGATCGTTTTTGGCATTCCGTGATTTTAACACGGCTTTGGCGCATACCAAACAATATAAGAATCAAATGATAAGATTTGCTACTCATTCAAGATTTGTCTCACTTATCTTTATATCCTACCTCCTTATAGCATATCTTAATATAAGACAAAATAGAGAGCGTACTAGGTTATCAGTAAAGATAATCCGTGTTAAGATTAGTTAGAGCTCTTATCTCTTAAAAGATATTGATAGAGATATTATAAAGATATTGAATCAAGGGCCTTTGAGCGGCTTATCTATGGCTTTATGGACACTGTTAGAACCTTACTTTAAATACTATCCACTCGAGATTTCTTCATCAAACTCTTTGAAAGAGAAAAGTCAGAGTACTGAAAACTGCAGTGATATCTTATCGGTACATTGCAACACACGCAAGAATCAAAAGCCGTCAATTTTTGAATGCAATCTACAAAGTATGGATAGCACTATATTCGGGTATCTATTGTTGATTGAAATTATAGGCAGTGTACGTGTAACGCCTTTTCCCGCCTTTTCTTGTGACTTTTTCCACTTCGTTATCCCTTCCGTTTAGTTTTCTTCTCTCTCTTTTGTTTACGGTAAGTAAACATGTATGGAAAAGTCTTTTTAGATTCAATATTATACCCTTTTAATATATAAATACATAAATCCTAGAAAGGTCTTGTAATGATAACTTTCACAAGTCTCTAGAACATTCTCCTTGCAGCTACAATACTTAGGAAAAGATAGATTCGTGATCTCCTGATTCTTACATGTCAACAGTTTGTTATGTATTTAGAGCGGATTTCGCACGAGGGTAAAATGGACGCGACCGCGCCGCGGTACCGTTTGCATAGTCATACGAAATCTACTCTAGTGCCGTGATTTCTATAAAAAAGCATTCGGAATTTCTGTTGTAACCGTTCCGTTGTCGTAACGGTGTCGTTTTCTCAGTCATACGAAATTACTTCTATTGGAGGAAGACAATAAAACTGCTGCAACGTTGTTTAAGAGTGCAACTATTAATTCTTTAGCCCTCAAGGTATTTGCAACTTCTTCTTCTGATAACCTAACTAACCTAAAGCTGTTTTACTTCTTAATTCAAAAATATATGTTAGATTATTGCGTTTGTTTTTATGAAACATCCTTAGGCTTTTGGTGTCAAATTAGGTTTTTATATACTTAGGGTTTATTTTCTTATTCATTGACGGTATTGTCACCTAATCATATTAATTCAAGGGTGTTGTCATAATCATTTACGTAGATCCTTGCCGGGGTATTTTTGTGGCGTTTTATTTCTGTTTTTTAAGAGTGTTACCACGCATGCATGCCTCCCCAGTCCTCCTCAATGTTGGCCTCAATGAAAGCATTTTCGGCAGTCAAACAAAACTTTGCCGGAGAAACTTAAGCCACATAAGCCAAACTCAGTTCCCAAGAAATGAGGTTAAGGACTTTGTAGTATATTCTATGGCCTGCCATTTTTTCTGTTTTCTCCCGTGCTCAAAATTAAGCTCAAAAATTGCTTGGGATTCCTGTGATTAAGACGCGTGCGCGCGAAAACTCGCGCGTGTGCATTCGTTTTGCCACGGTGCTGTCCCCTCCCCCTACCTTATCTTACACACATACGTTTGTGTCTGAATGGGATGGTTGAGTCCGTCCTTCAAGTCCCACAATCTCCGTTAATACATATTCTGTGACAATTTCAGGTTTATATAACAGATTGTACGCTGACCTACATGTATTGACGTCTCAGGAAAAATCCCACGTGACTGTCACTATGACAACCAGTTATTTAAAAGTTGTAATTGAAGTTGAGTCGTTCAGTTCGGTAGAGTAGAAGAAATTATCTGACAAGATATAAGTTAACGTAGATTATGTATGAAAATGTTGGTTTTCAAAACCAAACTGTAACTAGGTGTGTATATGAATTATTAGGCTACGTTTATTGCTAGAATTTTATACTTTTTTAATTATCAAATCTAAGTTCTTTTGTCACTAGGAACATAGGCACGAGCGTAAGCAGCATATATAATCTAAATACATTGTTAACTAGCGTTGCTTACCTTGTTTCATGTTGCACTGAGTCGAGATTCGCTGCTTGTGCTTGATCTTGTTACAGGCACTGAGTTTACATGGGTGATTTCGTCCCGCGGGATGAATTCGTTGCGGGACGGGTTTCACATGATTTTTGGGTGAGACATTTACATGGGGACACAGCTATGTTTACATGTTTACATGAGTCTGTTCTATAAAGTCCCGAGTGATACCCGTCCCGCGGGACGAAGTTACCATGTAAATGCAGCCTTAGTCTTATAAACCAAGTTTAGCATGAGTATAAGCATATTCAATATACACAGAATCAGTGTCCCATTTATCTCGCCGGTGTGATCAGCAACTGAGTTGCAATAGGTTACTGAGTCTGTATATTTTGCTTGTTCTAATGCCATTGTCATTTGATTGTGATGAAGGCGAATTATCTCTGTACATGATTTTTACAATATTCTTGAACATTTTAGCAGAATGTAATGTAGTTTTCTAGAAAGTATTTTACAAACAAGACGTGATTTACATGACAATAAATTTTAACGTTTTGATTTTGATTCTATTTCGTGGTATATTCAGTAGAACAATACGTAAAGGATGATACTTTACCTACGAAGGGGGACAGGTAGTTTTTACCCCCATCCCCCACCACACCCCATACCATCAGCTCTGTACTCTACCCCTAAAAGGACGTCTAAACATTTTTTGCACGCATGCGCGACACGGTGAAAAATCCGCCATTTTGTTTCTATTGTTAGTAACAAAACTCTAGACGTGATCGTTTTTGATCCCATTTGTGCCCACCGTGCGATACTGAGATGGAAATCCGATCGTCGTCGGAAAACTTCTCTTCTCCGCCTTTATGAAAGCATGCACCGTTGATGTCTTTTTTTTTCCTGTCACTTCCCTTTCCAACCTCCAAAACAGAACTACAGTTAAATTCCACCTTTTTACATTGATGCATATCTCTAAAATATACATTCGAAGGCGTTGCACTTGTTCTTCTCAAACACTAACCGATTGTACATTACTACACCTTCCGGTGTTAGAAATTTATTGCTCGTTGATTAGCCTTCAAAATCGTAAACATTTCCTACTATCGCCGATTAGTCTTCAAAACCGTAAACGATTCTATCGTTGATTAGTCTTCAAAATCGTCAACAATTCCTTCTATTTACAAAGCAAAGTTAATGGCATAAGCTTCTTGGCACGCGACAATTATCACCAAAGTCCACGTGTCGCCAAGGTATTTCACGTGGCTTACGTTAATGGATATCATAATTTTACTGTGTGGATATTTAGATTAATGGGTGTTTTGGCTAGAGTGAAAGAGCAAGCCCTTAAATTATCAAAGTAAACCAGGCCACTGGCGTGCTGTGGTTGGATCTCTACATCATTTAATCAGCCATGCAATTTTTATCGCCTTTGTATTTATAGTTAATGGAATTGTTAACGAGTGGGTTTTAGGTTAAAGTTTTAAGTGATTTTCGTGAATAAAACACTTTCATGTTCTTAGTTTTCATTCACTCTTTTTGCATTATTTTACTCCACTTCTTAACTCTTGAAGATGAAAAGTTCATTTTACTCTTTTTTATTGCATGTATTTTTATTATGGGAATTTTCTGTGTTATCAACTATAATGAGATTAAGTTTTTTTTCAGTTCACATTTTAAGTCATCGTTATTCATTTAACTGTAAAAGTTGCATGTTTTACTTGAATCAATCGAGGTGTTAACTAACTCTTCGTAAATTTATGATTCTTTTATTCCTACGGTAGAATTACTTAACAGCAAAGCTTTTAGTGCTTATGAAATTTTAAAAACGTGCATTCAAACAAAGTTTTGTTTCAGTGTTTTATTACAATAAGGTCTAAAGTAGTTCCGCCATAAGGATTTGAAGTGAATTTTTGTGGTATTTCTCGATTTTGGGTTGTTTGATTTGTATAGGAAATAATATGGTTACGAGTGCAATTTAGAATAAATTTGCACGAGTGAGTTTTCAAAGAGTTCAAAATTGCACGAGCCCGTAGGGCGAGTGCAATTTGTGCTCTTTGAAAACTCACGAGTCAAATTTATTCTAAATTGCACGAGTAAACCATATTATTTCCTTTTAATAATATACATGCAAAAATTCAAGCAAAACTTTCAAGTTTTCTCTAGCTTTTCAGTTGAAAAATCAGGTTAGCGCGCGCCCATTGTTCGAAAGTGACCTGACGATGTCGTCACCAAGCGCGCGCTCAAGGAAAAAATTCAAAACTTTTCACCCGAAACTTGGGCACTTTGTGACATTTTTCTTGCATATTTACGACAATTTTGGAAACAAATCCCGCTAAAAGTGTTTTATAAATTGTTTCTTTGATGAATAAAAAGAAGAATTTGACGTTTTAGTGCATTTTGACTGTTTTCTGCCAAAAGAAATTTGCACTAAATTTCCTTTTTTTGGCACTAAATTTCCTTTTTTCTGCACTAAATTTCCTCGAAACAGCACTGCTCTTAGCCAATCAGCATCGAGAAATTTTTGCATGTATATTATTAGGGCTACAATAATTTACTCTGTAGCTTGCTCGCTGGCAAAGGAGTAAATATAACAGGCTCCAAACTATTTTGTGTTTGTCCATTTTGCAAAGTTTCAGCAAAATCAAGCAGTTTTATTCTGATCGGTTATCCTGTGGACAAGAAAAACGCTGATTTTATGGCTTTTTTTAGTCAATGAACAAAATGATGTGTAAAAAACGTCGTTTTAGGCAATATCATTCGCTTCATGGAGTATTTCTCGATGTTTTAAAAAGTACGACTTTTCTCTGACCTTCTTCCACTGAGCTTCCATAGCGTCAGTGAATTCTCAACAAATGAAGGTTTTGAAAGTATGGCAATCAGTAGAACAAAGAAACCACATAAAAATGACGAGATTTGCTTTATTCGATTCCATTGACTTAGATAATTCCCCATAAAAGTAAGTTTTTACATTATGGATATCAACAAAGCAAAGAAATTGCAAAAAAATGACTAAATTTGCTTTATTCGGTTCTATGTCAAACTCATTTTACTTAATACATGTCATTTATTAGTTTATGAAACACATTTGCGTCAACAGCTCAAAATTTTTGAGCTATCTCATGGCATATGTACGATATCGGCACTGACTGTGTATTTTCCATAACATAGCTCAAACATTTTGAACCAATTGTCAAGATCTCAAAAATTTTGAGCTATGTTATGGAAAATACACAGTCAGTGCCGATATCGTACATATGCCATGAGATAGCTCAAAAATTTTGAACCATTTGTCAAGACATTTGCATGAAATGTGCTTGGACCAGCCTAGTCCCCAGGCTATCCCGTCTCTCGTTTCAAAATCTTGTGCTTGGGCTATTTCCATTCATGGCTCTAAAATTTTGAACCAATTCGGCCATGACTCTGAAACATTAAATTTTAAAACAGGACTGTAGCAGCCTACGTTTGCTTTCATAATCAGTAATTTTGCAATCATAAAATCATATCATCTTCTGTCTTGATCTTCGTGTCCTGGTCTGAATTTGTAACATCTACAACAAATCAAACGAAGAAAAACATTTGTATTTATTAGTATCCGAAATATAAAACACGTTATCTCAAACAATTGCAGGTTTTCCGTAAAAGTTTATCAATAGTTTGGTGCTGAAACTCGGGCCTTATTTTCAAATATAGCTCATGAGCAACTCTCCTGAATTCTTCCTTGTTGGCTGGCGTACAACTGCTCAGTTTTCCTTGCCAAGTTAAAGCCGATTGCTCGTGCAGATCGACAACTCCGATCAAGAAAAACTTGACAAACTTGTTAAGGAAAACTTGTCAAGGCAAAGATTTGGTCGTGTAAATTGACAACACAAGGAAATTTGTTCGTGTAGATGAGACTTTAATATACTACTCACAGGAATGCGGGAATATAATACGAAGCTTCCGATTCGAAATCAACTCAAATTTCATTACATATCAAGATTTTACATTACCTGGATAGCTGACTCAATGAGAAATGGCAGTCTTCCTCTCAGTCGTAATCCTTTCTTGAGAAATAACGCTTTGAACTGATAAAAGTCGCCACTGACAAGCCATCGAATCATAACATTTGGACTTTCTCGCCCGCCAAAAATTCAAATCAGGTTACGCATAACACTTATTAGAATATAAGATTACAAAAGGCTTTGTTTTACATCCGGTCAAAGGTCCAATCACGTTACGTTATTTCGTCTCGGTTGTAAATTAGTTTGGTCAGTAATGCAAACATAATAAGTTGACCTATTGAATTCAAACATTATTCACAAGTCAAGCTTAGTTCGGCTTCGCCAGGTTCCGATAGTGTCATACTTAAAGTTTGGATCGGCTTTCACTTAAAACTGATTGTACTACTCGAACAATGCAAATTATGAAGTGATGTTGAAGACCAAAGGACTTGGCCAAGAAATAATGACAGTGTTGTGCTTGTAAAGAATCTGAGGGAATGCTGCAAAACTCGCGGAACTTGTTGCCCAAACGGCAGTGATCATTTATAAAACTAAAGCAAAGCTTGTGTGAATTTTTCAACGAATTGCTCCCAGCACCATCCAAGTTTATGTGATGTCTCCAGAATCCAATGTTACGGCAAATCAGTAACCAACTTCAGTCACCAAATTGTGAAGCTTAAAATGAATACCTATTTTTACTTTGGTTATAAGTAATTAAAAATTTGCAACCACTGAAATGTTCAAGATAACTTCTCGTATCAACATTGTCATGAAAGCACTCAAAAATTTCGAGCTTCGCAGACGCCCATGGCTCAAAATTTTTGAGTACTTCCATGGCAGTGTTGGGCAAGAGGTTATCTTGCTCACTAAAAGTTCTGCCGAACATTTCCATAGAAGAGCTCAAAAATTTTGAGCATTTAAAGATGAATGTGTTGTATGATATACTGAAGTGGGCAATTTTGTTGTAGGTAATGTCCTTAAGGAATCAAATCAATAAAAATGCGCCTTTTCAAGAAACAAAAATAAAAGATTTTCAAAAATTCCACTTTTTTATTAGATTGATAACCATACGGTTCTGGATCGATGAAATATAAGGTTTTTGCAGAGTTAAAGACCTAAAATGGACAAACACAAAATAGTTTGGAGCCTGTTATATGTCTTTTTTCCTGTTTTCTTTTCTCTTTTTCTTGTTTAAACTTTTATATTCTTTTGTCCTATTTCTTTCTTTTGATGTTCCGATTGTCTTTCAATCATGAAAAACACGATTAAACTTTCAAGAGAAGATGAATCAATAAATATTTTATTCTAATGCCCCGTGTTTAATCTTTTACGTTCAGTTTGTTTTGCTGTGTAAATTTTCCTTTATTTTTATATTTTCCTTTTATTCCAGTTTGTTTTATTCTATGTTTTCATTCAAGTTCTATTTAATCTTATTGTATCTATTCATTCTTGATCTTATTTTTGTTGTGCTAAATTTTGTTTGATTTTATTTGATTTCATTTTCTATTTTGATCAAAATAGAATGTCTAATTCAGAAATTGACTGTCAAAGAACGAATCCCTAAAATTGTTAAAATCAGTCAGTATTTTGAAGGATGATTACTCAGCATTACACTTCACACTTTACTTCTAAAGTTACACTTGTCTTATTAACAAAATTGTTAATGGTTTTAACTTATTGCGTTGCATACAGAATAATGAGTTAATCCTGCCAACACATTATTTGCACCTTGACCTGTTAGAACCCTAGTAGTCAAAGATTCACCTCTGGATTAACAAAAATCCTCATTGACTTAAAGCTTACCGATCTAAATCCTACTTACAATATTACTTTACTATTTCTTATTTGCATTTTTGCCAGTATATTAGTTTTGTATCAAAGGAAGATCCATAATGAAGCTTGTAAGTTTCCCAACGAACAGACGTTATAGTTCATGCCACAGCCTCAAAATCCTTTTAGTTTATAACTATCTACAATTTCTCTCAAAACACGGAGTTATGGCCGTTCCCACCCCCACACACAGTCACTATACGAGCGAGCTTTCATTGTACGCATCGATCCATTCACTTCCGGTAACCATAGTAACATTGGAGTGGAGGGGTTGGGAGTAGGAGGAAAGGGTTGTGGGATTGTTCACAACCTGTACGACAATGAGCCCAGTCCGCGGGTCTACGAAGCAGATAACTTTCGATAACTAGAAGCTATTGATCAATGTTCGGATCAAAATGAACAAGATAGCTTTCGGAAAGTATTAGAGATAAGCAGTGCTGTGACTGGTCTTGTAGATAGAGTTCTACGGAAACGTAACGAGCCATGAAAGGCGTGGTCCAAACAGGTGCTATCACTTCTTTATGGGAGCATTCGGAAAGTCTTAGAGATAAGCAGTGCAGTGATTGTCCTTTTTGACAGAATTACAGAAACGTAACAAGCAATAAAAGGCGTGTCCAGGACACGTGGTCCCGCTACTTTATGGGGCGGGAAATTAAAACCATTTAACAAGATGAATAATTGAAATCAAGAGAGAAACGCGACAATCGTGGTTTAAAATGTGCATTAGCTCTTTGATGTAGAGTTTTAAAGATGTGAAATATACCTCTTCTAAAGGAACACGATTTTAGCCGATTTTACAAAGAAAAATCCAACACACAGGGTCTATGTTTTGACCCCTGGTTATGTTAATGGAGTATGGTTGCTACTATCTTGGTTAAACAGCTGAACGCAGGTTTCATCAATTGTGACTGCCATCGAAGTTTGAACGCTAATCTGTAAGAACACTGTGGCCGGAAAATCAAACGAACACATCGACGCAATCGGAGAAAAATCTCCGCCGCTTGCATGTGAAGTTGATTAATGATAGGAAGAGCCAATGTCGTTCAAGTGAATACCACCAGAAACGGTTGGTTCGTCAGTGATAAACTCAAACTGAAGAATATCTTAGTTTATGCGTCGTATTAAGAGGTAAGTTGACTAAAAAACCCTATTCAATTCCTTCTAATCTAGGAGTATGAAGCAATGGAAGCGCTTCGCGCGAATTGAGCTTTTTTTCTCAGAAAAGAAATGGACATTGAGTGGTAATTATATTAAGGGAACTATTGAGCAGTTTTACAATTACGACGCGTGGCATTTTATTTCATGAGAAATCAATAGTGTTTGTACGTTAATTTTTGAAAGGTAACCAGCGTTAATACTTGAAGGGTTACACAAAACTGGTGTATTGGCCGTTCAAAATGTTGCGGTTATCGCTCACCGAAGACGATATACGAAAAAGCAATGTGTCAAAATGAATCGAGAAGAAAACGATACGAAGTCAGTGGCGCGGCAATGCCATTATATGACTTTAAAAAATTACATATAAAGTAATATATGTTAAGATTAGGATAGAAGAAGTAACAAATACGTACAATAGCCAAATAACTCAAATAGACGAAGGAAGTAATAAAAAAGAGAATACATAATAATATAGGAAGGGGTTGACAATGACAATGACGAACCCTGTCGTGATTCATTTTGAAAGGAGTACGATGACCCTACAATCGATTGACCGATTGAGAAAAATAATAGTCATCGAAGGATACTTTCATTTTAGCCACTGTTTTGTTCTTCTAGAATCGTCGATATGACCAATTTAAGCAGTCTTTTATAAACAAAAGCTCCAACTAAAATGCTTTTTTAACTTGCACTTTAAAAGGGCTTTTCAGTTTATTGCCCGGTTAATAACACTCTTAAATGACGATAAACGAAGAAAAGTAGTCTGAAATAACTTCCTTACAACTGTGTTTAAATGTTTCTTAAGTTTCAATTGCACCGTTTGTTTATTTATTTGTATTTAGTACAAGAAGCAAGTTATATATCTAATCCATAAATACTCATCAAAAATCACGATAATCCTGAGTTTATCTGGATAAGATTACTTTATCACTTCCGTGTTTAAGCGGATGACAAGGAAATAGTTGTGAATGGGTTGGGTGGGTGGAAGGATGTTTAACAATGAATTGGTTTACCAAGATATTACGATGAAAGGGTGTTTACTCATTCTACTGTAGCAAGAGAAAATGAGGTAGACTGTAGCTTTTTCTTTAGTCATTCATCTATCCTGATTCAGTCACTCATCGCTATCCACGCATTCGTTCATTCATTCCATTCATTTACTCATTCATTCATCCGTTCGCTCGTTTGTTCTTACATTTATTCAATAATAATAGTAATAATAATAATAATAATAATAATAATAATAATAATAATAATAATAATAATAATAATAATAATAATAATAATAATAATAATAATAATAATAATAATAATGGAAACTTTATTACACTTTTTCGCCTAACTACAATTGCAAATCTCGCTACATGTAGGTAATTTACAATTGGCTATTTGAATCGTATACAGATAGTATCATTAAAATATATATATATATATATATATATAATAATAATAATAATAATAATAACTATTTATAATGCGCTTATCCAATTCTGCTCTGAGCGCAAAATGAAAGATTAAGGATTAAGTAAATTACAAAATTACAAGTTGAATGCAGACTTGAATAAATAGGTTTTCAAGGCTGACTTGAACATTAATTCATTCATCATTCGATCATTCATTCATTCATTCAGTCATTCGTTCATTCACTTTATTCATGATTTGTTCAATTCATTTTTCCATTTAGTCAGTCGGGCAGTCATTCAGTCAGTTAGCTACCCAGTCAGTTCATTTATTTATTCATTAATCCATACATTCATCCATCCATCCATTCACTTATTCATTCATTTATTGGTCAGTCAGTCTGCCGGTCTTCAGTCAGTCAGTCGGAAAACAGGCATTTATTCATCCATTCATTCAATCAATTCTTATTCATCCGTTCAGTCAGTCATCCATTTCTCAATTGTTTCCTTCACTTAACCGTGAATGTACCTAAAAATCCATCATGCATTCACTTATCTATTATATAGAATCTATCACTTTTAAATCATCAATTTATCTTTCCATTGATGATCTATTCGGGCGATCGATTGTACATCCTTATTATTCAGTCACTCAATGACGACCATCAATTTTAAAACCCAATTATTTATCTATTCTAGCCATACACCCATTCATCCATCCATGTATCCATTATTTTGCGTTTGTTCATTCTTTCATCCCATTCGATATTCATCCATCCATTCATTTATTTATGTCATCAGTTCACTCTCCATTATATTATTTTTCCAAAATTACCTTGCTTAGCACAAAAGCTTGTGCGTTTCCTATGCAACTCGTTAAGCTTCATTTAGCTACTTGAAATTATTTCTGCAGTCGATAGCCATACCACCAATCATCAGATCAAGGGAACACGGGCTACGCGAATCATAGTGAAATCAAATTCCATTAATAATCAGACAATTGAAAATTGCACGATAATTTAGTCATTCTACTGACGTTAAACAGACATGTCATCAATTTCTGTTAATCTTATTCTCTTTATATTTCCCGCCACTTCAAGTATAATCATTCACATGCCAAACAAAATCATATCAGAAAATTCAGTGGATTTCCAATCAAGTCTATATCCATAAGTAGGTATATACAAAATGATGAGGTCTTATCAATAGAAATCACATAGTCAGCCATCTTCAACATCTTTTATTGATCAATGGCGGGTTTCTTTTCATGTATAGACGTAGAGTGCCCCAATTATACTTACTTCTTTAAAAGGTAGGAGTATATGCTTAATAACAAACCCACCAGGGTCACAGGACCAATGGGAGTTAACGATCGCTATCAGGGTTTGAAATTCTCAAAGCATTTTTGGCCATAATTTGGAAGTGTTTGAGTTTATAATGCACTAGGGAAACGTGCATTAGGCACATGGAAAACTCGAGGTAAGCCACGACAAGTTATCATTAGTATCATTGACGCACAGAGAGATATTCTTCTTTAAATTGTTTTTCAATTAGACTTTCAATGTTATCTAGCTTTATTTGGCTTATAGATAGTATAGGTATAATTCTGTTTGTATAAAACTAAGACGGTGCGTTAATAAGGTTGAAATAAGTAACATCTTTCAATAGTCTGTAAATAGCACACAAGTATCATGAATTAAGGGTTTCCGATAGGCGCACAAATTAGGGGAATTCCTTGCATGTTTTTCTTCGTGCTCATTTATTATGGTTTTGTTGATATATGTGAGGAATCCAAGGGTCAAAGGTTCGATTGTCGAAAGGTATTTTAAGTTAATCACGTTCGTAGTCGGAAAGAAATCTTAGCTTTGTAGA
This sequence comes from Telmatactis stephensoni, assembly GCA_029948255.1. Lineage (NCBI taxonomy): Eukaryota > Metazoa > Cnidaria > Anthozoa > Actiniaria > Isophelliidae > Telmatactis > Telmatactis stephensoni. Next base: position 133,209 of record JALIZF010001382.1, on the reverse strand, counting down.
AGGTTAGTGATCTGGAACCATGTTACTTGGTTGTTGAGGATAATCCGTTAAAATCGGCACGCGTTTGGACGTCAACAATATGATCATGATTCATGGGCGTTCAACATGGACGATTTCATCTCGGGATGAGATCGTTACGGGTTGGGTTTAAGCCCAGGACGAGAAGATGCCTATGTAGGACAAGGTAGAAAAGACTGATGTAAACGTAAATGCGTTCATATTCCGGTCTCCATGTAAACGTCTGACGAAACTTAGCCAAGGCCAAATCGCCCATGTAAACATAGCCTTACATCATCATCATCATCATCATCAGAAAAAAGCAGCAGAAGCATCAGCCTTTGTCATCGTAATTAAGATCTGCGAATCACTGTCATCTTCGACTGTACAATACCAACACCATTAGATCATCACCATCACCACCATCATATTCATCATCATCAGATGTCATCATCATCATGAGGTCATCATCGTCATCATCAGAGGTTATCATCATCAACAACAGTCATTTGCAAAAATGGTCGTCTCTGTGCAGTCATAATACGCACGTGCCACTCATTACCCCTGCATGTCATCTATCATTATCATCATCATCATTATCACCATCACCATTACTACCACTGAAACTCCGTACTCATGGAAGCCCAAAGAGAATTGCAGATGACCACTAACAGTAATTCCGCCATTATTCGGTGACTATAAATTTTCAATCTGAAAGAAATCCAGTAGAGTGTAGATGCCAAAAATGTTTAATTTTGGCAAACCATTACTTGTTTACTTCAGGTAATGGTAAATTTATGAATTTACTCTTCAATATACAGCATCCAGCCGAAACACCTGAATAATAAAATCCAGACTTCATCGTCTACAACAACCTCGGAGAGTTGTAAACTCTTAAGGCTTTGCTAAGGTGAAATAACGGTGAACTCAAAAAGGACACCTTTGCTAGGCAAACACTTCTGAATACATAGACCGAAGCCAAATCTGTAATGCACATTCTTCTGGCTTTATCTAAACAATTTCGAAGATTTGTCGTCACAAGGGTGTGTACCATGTATAAGGAAGTTCTCATCTTCACGGATAGAGATCAAAGAGAGAACAAACCTTTATTAACTGAAATTCAAAATTCATTTGTTGTTGGAATGGGTAAGTAGATCAGGAAATACGTGTAACCTCGACGGGAAAAACGACGGAAAAGAAGGAAAGAATTCAAAGGAACAAACAAGACCATTGAATGTCTACGTGTCATCGTTACATCACATTTCCTTACCACTCGACATTTTCAATGAATTTCCCCTTTTACAGTAAAACGTAGAGTAGGAGACTCTTCAAGGGAAATGGAATGAAAAGAGCAATTCATTTTCCATTTAAATAAAACAAAATATAGCTCTTGAAATGTGAATAGCATGTATTGTATGCACTCTTGGTTTTATTAAAAGGTAATCTTTTGAATTCTCAATCAGAGTTCAAGTTAAGTGCTCTTCGTGCTATGTATAAATGCAGCACCAATATATAGCCTTGAAAGCAAGTATTTGTGAAAGGACAACTTACAGTTACCTTCATGTCCACGAGAAAGCGTGTAATTGTGGGCTGATGTTGCGACATCGTATAAACAACAAAAGTGATTGTTGATAATACATCGTATACACCTGCCAAACGGTAAATATCAACCATATTGAAAACAATCGCGTTTATAAGCTTTTAATCAATTCAGATGATATCCCAACAAAGATGCAGAATATCATAGTTATTGCATGCTAAAAATCAGGCACACTGGTTGTTCCAAAGGTTGTTTTTTTAACTGTAGAAATGTTACCATCACCATGGTGACACGAATCGGAAACCTCACCCAACGGCTTACATCAAAGTATAAATGTTTTCTTGATCTTACCTCAAAGGTAGTACTTCATGTTGTGTTTGAAGGTTTGTTGATGATTCAAAAGAATCACTTAAAGGAAAAGCCGAGAGTGACAACACAGAATCAATACCTAACCGCCGACATCACAGAAATGTTCAAGTATCACTTGAAGAAAGGAAAACAAATGACAAAGATCTCGTGCTACTGGCGTGACTTATGAAATGGTTGGTGGTAAATATCGCTTTCTCTTGCTCATACTTGGGAAACTCCAGCTGTCTTAACTCAGTCGGCTTTGTTGACTTTTTTCGACTGTAAGAAAGTAGGTAAGATCGCATAGCGAGAAAGTGAAGCGAAAGTTCAAGAAGTCGCAGGCGCATTCATTAAGCCTAAATGAAAGCACAAAGTGGTTTGAAAGATGTTTATCTCAATAGTTCATTCGCCATGGCTTTGGGGAACGAAAGTGAAAGAGTTAAAAAAGAATAAAGCCACAAAGCAATAAATATTAAGTAGACACTAAATAAGTAACAAGAAGTTTTCCATTAGCTTGTCTAGGCATTGGACCACAACGGATTCTCGTCTTCAACAACTTCAGATTTCATCCACTTGAAATAGATGGATTTGTCCTTGATAAATTTGACCAATTCAACATACTTAAACTGTCATTTTAACCCAGGGGGTCGCGTGGATGATCTCTGTTTCCATGGCAACCAATATTATCTATATATATGACGTCATTGTTGGAAATTATTTTAAGGGTATTTTTAAAAATGCATGGTTTTAGCTGGAATGGCAAGCATTTGAAAATTGCCTATTTGTGGACTGTTCTTGTGATCATGTTGTTGATATTCCTTTATAAAAACATACCAAATGTTAAAGCAATTTTACTTCACTACCTTTTCGCTAATTGCTTTTACTACACCCCGTAATTGACTGACTCAGATGAGCGGAAACCCGTCACGCAAGGTTCACTTAGTTAACTTGGCACTCTGAGAAATAACCGCTTGACACATAGCAGGAATATTCTCTCCCAAGTCGATGATTGTAGTATGGGAGATATGCCGAAAAAGATGCCGCTGATCTTCCCCATGAATATATAACATAACAGTTTTATTCTAAGTTTGTAACAACGTGGGCAAACAGTTAGATAACTGTTGATATCAGGCAGCCTGCTAGGAGATTTAGAAATTAAATGAATGATTGTACTGCAGGAAAGAACTGTTAAAATAGATTATTGCCCTAGAAATACCGAGCGCACATGTTGGCCTTTGTGTTTTGTGCTTTGAGTAAAAGAATTCGGTACTTTGAATATTCTACTGATTAGATAAGGCCATGTTTCCATGTAAAGAGATGTTCATCGGCCCAACAATTGTACCGTTGCATCTATTTGTGTTCTATTTTTTGATATATATTTTTTTCAAGAGTTCGATTGTGTCCATTAAGTGTAGTGCTGTTACAAGAATTCGTGAAGATAGTTATAAGCTACTGGGAAGGATTTTACAAAAAGAGACGAAATTCTGGATGCGGTTTCCTTATCTGTTTCATTTACCCGGGCGTTTTAATAACGGCAGTGTTCCATAATTTTACCGTAAATAGAGGTTATCGTAGTTCAGCTGTGAATATACTTAGTTTGAGGTGATTTTTCAGTTACACAATGATGTAGAAACTTTGTGGTTACCTCGCTTTGTGATTGCATCGCACATACTGTTATCATTAATAAAGATTGGTTCAAGTTTATTTTTATTCTTACAATCCAACTTATTACTATGAAGGAATTTTGGCTACAAATTGAACCCTATATTCAAACTAAGGGAAATTCAATCCACCGCAAAGCACACACAGGTTTCAAACTAGATAAACACAGCTTTCTTTGGTGTTTGGCCGTCATGGGGTGATACTAAATCTACAGGAGGTCAAAGGTAGATAGCATTTACAATGTTACCTATTCATAATATCCCTCGTTGTTTTCGTATCCTATAGTCTGTCTTTAGACAAAAACCAAAGCTTTAACAAATTGGAAATAGACCTTTTTGTTTTTCTTATTTCAGCCAATCAGGACCTTCTTGTGGTGTGATTAATAAGAATTTTTCTCAGTTACGATGGCTTTGTCTACTAGCGCGTCACTACAAGTTGAAGACTGAACATCGGCGATCTTGTCAAAGAGGCTGAATAAATCAAAATTCTTGAAAATACATCGATATAAAGGTGAGCTTATATTTTAGCTAATTAGTTATGTTAATGTTTCAAGTACATGTAAGAAATCCGGTCTGTGCTGGCGTTGTCATTGCTCGGGGTTTTTTCACAAGTGGAATACAAGTGACGTTTATGAGAAAACTTTCATTTCTTGGGTTTTATGTGTACAAAGAGTCTCGTGTAGAACCGCTAATTTGTCATTTCTTGTCGAAACTATCTTCAAAACTGATGGAATTATTGACTGCTAACGTGACTTGGGTGATAGGTGGATTATTTCAGTTATTGTGGGGCAATAACAGGTGTATTTGATCTATTTGGTATTCTTTGTGAACAAATACCTCTCGACAAGACCACGAAGATTTTAGAAATTTAGAAATACAACGAAAAATGCAAGCAAAAAGGTATTGGTTGTTCAGGTTAGTGATAAACTTTTTGAGTTTTACAATTTTGATTTCATATAGAAAAACAATTTTTAGCTTTAATTTATTCTATAAAATAATTTAATTCTTTTAATTTGTACCTTTTTTCAACTGTTGTTTTTCCTTTAAGTTTTCATCATTAAAACAAGAAGAAAAGTATGCGAGAATAGTTTTGTCATTGGAACACCTTGCATTTTACCATGTTTTGAAAAAAAAACTAAATGTTTTTAAGTGTTTTCAGACTGTTTATAATTCTGTAAAATGTTTAATTTCTCGTTAGATGCCTTGCTGTTTGAAAATGAGTTTCCAATATAGACGATGCTCGTGGGGAACAAACTGTGAAGAAAATTAGTCGGGTCTAAAATGATTATCGACCGCACTTGTTTTCGAGTGTGCAGCCTAAGGGCTTGACTAAACGACTTTATCTGAAACTCGTTAGCTATGCTGGTTCTATTTTCAATTTTTGCGACATTAGTTTCATTGTCGGCTTTTTAATGATTTCATAAACGGCACCTCACTGTTGTCGGACATCATGCAAACTGGTTACAAGGCTTGCTCTGTTTTTAATGGCGGGGTAATAAACCGACAGAGACTTCCTGGGATCTATTTACGTACTTTTTTCACGTTTTAAGACGTTTTTCAGTAAGACTTTTAAGTTATTATGAAGTCGGTGCCGTTCTTTTAGAAAAAAAAAAAAAAAGAAAAATAGAATAGAACTCTTGCAAATGTCGGTGTTCTAATTATATCTCGTCCTAGTTGTCATGTCGGCTTGCTAGGCAAAAACCATTACCATACGACCATTTTAATATAATAATAATATAATAGATATGATAAAAGAATATATAAGGCGGCTTCAGGAATCCTAAGGTTCCGCCAAAGGCGCTATAGAACTATAGAAATAATTTTAACCACTAAAGTAGAAAAGATATAGCTACTAGCAAACGTTTTTTATAAAACAATTTCCACAATTAAAAAAGAAAATAAATTAAAATAAAACACACAACAGAAATCATCTAATCCTCAAAGAGAAATAAAATGGCAACTGAACAAGCAAAAGTTTTTAACCTAACGACTTCCACAATTAAAAAAGGAAACAAACCAAAATAAACCAGACAACAACAAGCATTTGGCAGATAATAAAAAGAAAGGCTGAACCACTCGAAATGTTTTTAAAGTTAAGTGACTTTTTTTAATAGCGTTTCAATAAAACGGCTCCTTTGGCTCGAAATCGAATTAGACCGATGCCATTGCAGTGAAAGTTTCCTTCCCTATTAAGATTTCTAGAAATAAATTCATTTTTGTTGTAACTTTTATTAAGACTTAATGATGTACAGTGCGCCAAAGTGGCTACGATAGAACAATGAGCTACAAAAAACTATTTCAATAGAAAACAAATATCGAAAGGTAGTTTTGTTAAAACAAAGAGGAAGTGCGTAAAATAGATCTACTTTATAATTAAAAGGAATAGTAATAAATTTTTGATTGATACTTAGCATTTATCCCGGAATTGGGAATGTACCGACTTTCAGATTCAACTTGAAATTGCTTTTTTAGCACAGCTCGTCCCCAGGGGGTAGTCGCGAAAGAAAGAAAGAAAGAAAGAAAGAAAGAAAGAAAGTAAGAAAGTAAGAAAGTAAGAAAGAAGGAAAGAAAGTAAGAAAGTAAGAAAGAAAGAAAACAATGGTCGATACAGGCTCCTGTATTATTAATGTGCTCTCCTTTTTTTCTGCAATATGATCGAACTAATTATAACAATTTAGGCGCCATCCACACGGAAACGTTTCATTTTATGTAAATGTAAACGACTAGAACGTTCTCCGTCCACACGATCGTTTTTACTTCGGTTTTGCCTGTCCACACGAGAATCATGAAAAGACTGTGAAAGCGGCCTCATGGATCCTGGGCACTAATGAACATGCGCAAACGTTTGTTCTGCTAATGGACTGGAAATCAGTCACATGGCCCAGCGTTCTCGACAAGAAGCGTTTACGACTGTCCACACGAAACGATAGATGAGCGTTTTCGAAAAAAAGTCACTCTGAAAAGCATTTTCAAAAGCGTTTACGGTGAAAACAATCAGCGTTTTTGTGTGCATCAACGCTCAAAAAATAAGCGTTTACAAATGAAAATGTTTTCGTGTGGACGCGTCCCTTAGAGTATGCTCGAATTTGAGCGCGACTTTGGTGTACAATCGTATAATAACTTGATAAACTACTAGTGGTATCTACAATTATATATACCCATAGATTAACACCCTATAGTTCTTAAACTATGCGGCAAAAATTTGATTTTCTATCGAACTAGAATATTCAATTAAAGTTTCGGGATCACAGTTTGTAGTTAAGCATGTTAAGTAGATGGCGCAATTTACATTATCATCTTTGTAATCAATGGGCAAATTGAAGTGCTGCGAAACTCATCAATTTTGCAACACTACAAGCAATTGCACAGCCTGCGTCAGTTTTGCGCAATTCATGGCGTTCATCGTTCCCCGGCACCACGTGAAGGACTTTTATGGTCAACGGTAAAGCTTACTTTGCTGCATCACCTGACGTACAATACGACGGTTTAAAATTTTGATTTCGGTTTAACGTTAAACTGTTAAACTGCCTCTAGAGGGATTCAGTTTTATCAATTCCGTGATATACTGTATTTGTAAATCAGCATATCATGGATCTAATATTTGTCAAAATGGTGGGGAATTTTCAGAATTTGCGAAGAGATTACTGATTAGATAGTAATTAGACAAACTATTCGCTATACCCAAGATGCTGCTATATATAGATCTATTTAGTAGATAGTTTCGGCTAGTGTTGCGAATCAATATATTAATTTTAGTGCGATAATACCAATATGGAACCAATATCAGCAACTTTCAATGGTATCATCTTCACATTGTCGTGATAGGGGTCGCTCATGGGGCTGGCTTAATTTCGAGGTTATCTCCTATAGACGACCTTTAGAACTTATAAGATCAATCAAAGATCACTAAATGAAATCGAGAGGCCTGCTAATTAGGGGTACATTTACAGAGGGATATGAAGTTGTATTCCGGTACATATGTCTCTTTAGTCTGCTCATCGTGGCCCACAATTGCCAGCTTTGTGATGATGTGGTTGTAATGAGACCATCACGCAAAAGCTCACCCCACAAGCCCAGGTGAATAATCACCTAATACTCCAGACTTGAGGTGAATATTGACCTTAATTTCACCGTTACTGAGGAGGTCGATATGTAATGATATTTACCCCAAGCCCAGGTGAATACGGTTACCTAATACGCTAGACTTGAGGAGAATATTGACCTTATTTCACAGTCGTCAGGTGAATCCTAACCTTAATATCGTCTGTACTATCGAAAAATACTATCGAATGTCACTTGATGTGCTGTTAAATACCACAGTAAGTCGAACCTTGACTATATGTGCACGCAATCGATTTTAGACAAGATGTATTTATGTGTGTTTACAAATAAATCATAGAGCTTCGTTAAAAGCTTTTGCTTTGAGAATGGCACAACGGTAATGCCTCCTTAGTATTTTTGACATTTAGAAAAGTGCTGCACTTTGGTCGATCAATTGACGTCGCGATAACACCCAGCCTGTTAGAAAGCTAACCTAAGCACCATGAGATTGTTTGTCCTGTGTGCCAACGTATGAGACTTCATTTGATCATGCGGGGGTCCTCTGCTTGCATCGCTCCGTGCGGTAAGGCAGGGGGCACAACTGAAGCTTTAACAATCTATCATATACAACAAGAATTTGCTGTGAATCTGAATTAAATTATTAATTACACCATCTTTACAGATGGACATCGAATTTGACAAAATACAAATGAGAAACGGATGTGGTCAAGTGCAGGTTTTACATCAGTTGATTTTTTAACTACGAAAACTGAAGCTATCCCATCACCCTTTGGGGCAGTACCTGCCTGTACCGCAAGAGTAATCGTAGTGGATTCACAGCATAAATTCATTTTCCAAGGCCTGATACCTGGCTAACTAAGATGTATTCCACTAACACGTCCCTTATAGGACAGAAAATGACGGAAAAGAAGCAAGACACAAAGTGAGTTTTGTACGTCTTTGAATTACAAATGCAAATATGTACCTAATGAGAAAGATTGACAGTGGATAAGGCAGAGGTTAGCCACGCATGATGAAGCTATTATCCGATCATCCACCGACCGACTAAAAGTACATCGTTAATGTATGGATAGGAAATGAAATCAAGTCATTAGTTTTTGTCTGCCTTAGAAGATTTGGTCAAAAGCCAGCCTGAAGGTAGTACAATGGCAGGAAAAAAAGAAAAAAATCTTGGAGTAAGAAAAATCAATTAAATCTAAAGAACAATAAAGGGAACCGCGAGATCCTCTTTATTTGCTAAGCCTGTTCCGCGCAATATTCGCGTTGACAGTCGTGTGTTTGTAGCTGATACACAAAACCGTACCGCTAGACCTGTGTAAACACCGAAAATGGTGCAAATTGTGACCTGATGTACACTTTAAAACCGGCTATACCTACAAAAAACATTTAGCACGTATAGTATTGCATAAGCCTGTAGTAAGAACAGAAAATAGAGACAACAGTGAGAACTTTGCCTGCGGTTTTCTTATCTGTTTGGTATTCTAAAATCAATTAAAATTATCATGAAAGATCAAATCATCAATTCTGGTAATTCTGAGATCAACAGCTGATAAAACACGAACATCTATAAAATAGGACAACACAGGTTCTCTAGCGTTTAAAATGATCTTATAGGAGGATTTTCCGTAAGTTATTTTGCGTGTCTGGCCCTGCTATCGTCCGAAGCAGGCCTCTTTCCATGGGGTCTTGTCTAATCCTTGGGCTAACCTCCATGTGGCCTAGTATGAGGCGTTAATTGCACAGTTAGTCTGGGCAAGGCCTACTTACAACCACGACGCCTTGATATGCTATCATATCATTGGAGATAACTTGGTTCAATGCCAGAGTTTATCAAATGTATTGTATAATTTATTTCACCAGACAGATCTAGCGATCTTAAAAAAGTGAAAAAAAAGCACAGTGAGACTTTTTCCGTACGATACTAGCTGTACCGTAACTGTTATTCCGTACCCGGTTAGGCGTAATTTTCGTATCGTAATGGTACCGTACATCCTCATTATGGGTATTCACTACGTCTGTTCTATGGGAATAGCTGTACAGTTGCCTTGATTCCGTATTCAATTAAGCGTAATGTCTGTATCGCCGTAAAAGCACTATAGTCTGTTCTATGGCAATAGCCTTGTAGTCCGGCTGCTAAGAGTAGTATAGTGTGTACAGTACAAAATAGGTTTTATAAGAAACCCTCATTAAACGTACACTCCCATAGAATAAACCTTTAACTGACGGACGATCATTCTTGAGAGAGTTTCACACAAGATCCTAGATCCTACAGGAAATCTGTAAAGCATAAACATCTGATGAACATCTATGTGAGAGCATCAGTGGAAATTACCCCGGGCTAGATAGCCATTGATGGAAAGTCTTAAGGCGACAGAGTGCAACTAGTTCTTCAGAAAGTTTTGTATTGGCGTTGCGATACAAGTTACATAAAGCCATTGCAGTGTGTAACACACCCTGCAAGCTTTGCGTAAAGTCATTGCGAAACACTTTTTCGGCAGCGCTGCACCGTGTAACGCCCCCTACCGATGTTCGTGCAAATTGTTTCGCAACGATGACTTACAGTACAAAATTGCATCTTGTAACAATGCTAAAATATGCACGGTATGACTAAATCACGTGACATTGAATCACTTCGAATTGTAATTAAGCCATGCCAACATAGATAAACTCAACACTGCGCAAACGTTGAATATCAAAAACTTCAACTTCGAATATCGTGAGTGATAGAATATAGTAACCAAATGTCTGCTAGCTATATTAGAGTAAGTGATATTAGATATGTTGCTAATGGTATATACTAACAGGTCGACATCAAGTCAAGGGCTGGAGATGTACCTGTCAAAATGTAGACACAATGATAACTGAAATGAACGTACTGAAATGGACTACAAGTAATTCCATTTAATCAGTTCCTGGATCACTGACCTTTTAACACAGGAAGGTGAACGGAAGGCTTGATACTGAATTCTGAAGCTAGCGAGTAGTATTTGTATGGATAGCCTGTCGCGCAAAGAAGTGTAAATCTCCAAAACTGTACCACATAGTTAAATCCGGCTGAACAGTGCAAAGAAATCTGATTTTCCGCTCAAATCAAGTGAGGCAGAGAGACAGTAACTATAGAAAATATAAGCACTTTTATTTATTTATCTAACCAAGACAAAGACAACCTGACGAGATAGCACTAAGTACAGTCATGCGCAGTAGTTTACGATGATCTCAGCTCTAATCAGTAGATCCCGTTATGTGAATAAACACTAGATAAAGGAAGTTGATAATAGTGCGTTCGTTATTACTGTCAAGGTTTTAGACTTTTATTATATTCATAAGATTATTAGGTTCCACCTCGCAATATGCATTTGGTCCTTCATTTTCTCTTAATTGTTCTCCATCAAATGAAAAATCGGAATACACAGAAAGGAGAAAACTAGAGAGATTAAAAGCCCGGAATATGCCGGTAAAGCCAAAGAAATTTGAATTCAAAAAGGATAAAGAACGGACGCCGACAATTAGCAACCTTTCGCAGTTTAATTCAGGCCATTTTCTACGTTTATCAATTTTTAATATTGATGATTTGATTTCACGTCGGAAAAGAAGATTTGTCTAAAACTGTTAGAGTTTGACGCTAGCCTCTGAATCATAGAGCGCAGAATGACGAAAAAGCGTTACCGAGATAGTCTTAGATAAAAATAGAATTATGTACAGACCATAAACAAGTGATTGGCTTGGTCGTGGGTCATTACTAAGGCTTAACGTACACTGAGATATTATCAAGGTAAGATGAAGCTGAACAAAATGAACGACAACATCTTCCAAAGTGTTCTAATTGAAGACTAGACATGCTATTACAGAACACACTACTTATTCATAGATGCTTTTAAACTAATCAAATTGCATTAAGACCCATCAAGAGAGGTACTACATCGAACGACTGTGGGACGATAAAGAAATTATATTCATCAACTATATTTTCATTGAAACTAACTTTATTTGTCCATACAAAAACGCCTGACACATTGATACTGTAGAAGTGAAAAACTCATAGTGAATGGTATCTCATGATTAATGCACGACAAGACTTGGTTCTCGCCCACATGAGTGTGATAATCCCGGCAGAACCGGTTCACACCTTTTTTGAATGTGCCTCTTTTACCTTTACTGTGAAAAAAAAAAAGATAAAACTTCATGATTAATGCACGGGAAAGACCTGGTTTTCGACCACATGGGTGTCACAATCCGTTTTCTCTTTCAGAAGCGGCTCACACCTCTATTGAGTGTATCTCTCGCTACTAACAAGCCGTTATCGGCTTACTTTGTCCAACCGCAAACACAAAAACTTTTTACGAACAATACGTAATCAAGGAAGTCGTTACTTTTTTGAAATTTAGAATTTATCCGCGTCTCATTTTTCAGTTTAAGCATCGATTACACATCTAGTTATATACGCGGCTCAGTATACATTTTCATGAATGAGCTGAAATTAGACTTGTGTGATTCAAAAGATTAACAAGAGAAAAAAATAAAAAGCAAAAGAAACTTTTGAATTTCAAACAAATTTCACAGCTTGTACTCAGTATCACTGCAATATCGCTAATTTTTACGTGCGCTCTTACGCTGCTACGAAACCAACTTCCATAATTTAATTAAATTTGAACAGTTGTTAATCCTTTTTTCCATGTCATTGTTGATTTGAGAGCAATACACGTGGTCACTTTTTCGGTTTTATTATTATTTATTGTTTTTTTACATATAAAAAAAGAGAGATTTCTGTGCAATATAGTAAATTCGTGGATAAAAAATACCATGGCTCTCTTAAAGGATTCCCAAGATTAAGTAATAAAAAAGATATCTACATGGAACAAATATTAAAAACCTTATCACTAGGGATTTCGCTGATCCGTTGTTAACCAAGTTTTGTTTAAGTGAATACATTAGGGGATTTAAATAAATCATATTCATCGAAAATTTCTTATATTTACTTCAATAATTTGTCTTTTAATATATTTTTACCGTTATCAATTACGTTTTAGTGATATTTAGGATTTGTTTTTTCAGAAATAGTCTTCTTGAGTAAGGTTTATGAACTATGTTCTTAAATGATACTCTTAAAAAGCCCCACTAATTGAATGGTTTGGACATATATATTGGAGAAAATTAACAAGCCAGACGATCTCGCTAGAAATATTCCGACAGGGGCTCTGATACACACCTTAAGTTAAGATAAAACATGGTATAGAGAGTTAAATAACTCATCAAGCATCCCTGTAGAAGATAAGATCATTCATTAGGGCTGTTTGGATAGAATAGTGAATAAATATACGACTGAGCGCGGTTTATCTGTTTAGATCCTTTTGTCCAATTATCTCCGGTCTGTAATTGTCTGCAGTTTTCATAATTCATTTTTCAATCTTTAAAAAGTAAATTCTTATTTATAGCCTTTGGAAATGAAATTGAAACGTTAATTTACATGTTAGTGTGAGTCCGACGTTTGAATGAAGAGTTTGACCTCGATTTGCTCAACATCTTTTTTAGCCTCGTATTGTTCGCCCGCCCAGCCTTGAAGTGGCCTACCAACTAGCCTCTTAGAACCTTGATAAGGTCGATATGCGGAGGGCCTAGACTAAGACGTACAGGTATTTTAATATATTTATGGCTAGAAAGATGGCTGATTCGTTTTCTTTCAACAACACATCAGAAGCCAGATTTTTAAAAGACAACATTTCAATTTAATAAGTAGTTAACGTTCAAACTAAAATTCCCACCCGTGCGAGATTTAAATTAAATGGCAGACATTTAAAGAAAAATATTTAAAAAAATGTTTTGGGAGACAATTTTCTGCGGTGAAGAGTTTAAGTTCCGAGTTTATAAATGAGACTGTCAAAGTTTCCATGCATGGGAAGAAAAAAATCGGTTCTGTAATTGAATGTTTGTCAAGAGTCGCCCCAGGGTTCGGGAAGCACTAGACTCATTGAAACGATTTGCTTTCAATATTTTATCCAAACAATCTCGTAATTATCTAGCCGGCTTCTTCATTTTACTCCATTTTAATCTACAATTTTTATCCTTGTTAGTCTTAAGCCTCAAACTATGCTTCAATATAGTTTAAGAGAACATTGCGGTGACTCATACCAGTCTTTAATACTTCGCAGTTTTGTCGCATGCTCAGTCGAGTTTTGTAAATTATTTTTGTTTTGAATATTGGCTCAACCGGCGAGTGGCAAATTTCCTTTCCATTTGGCCACGGCGCCTTGAATATTTACAGGGCCTTGTTACGAAAGGGTCATTTCAAAAGCTTTGTTGAATCTATTAACCCATAAGTGAAGATCTCGACAAATTATGCTCCAAACACTTAAAGTACCTTTGATAACATCAGCAACGATAAAAGCAGTCTCAATCTTGAAAGGAGGAACCTCAAGATTTTATAAGGGCGGGGTATTATGTCTTAACGTTGCCTAAAAACACTCACTATCGTCTATCTGGTAGGTGTATTTTCTACTCTAATATTCTTGAATAAGGATAACTGATTTACTTTGCTTGTGGTCAAATCGCAGCGCTTTTAATGCCACAAAACTGATGAAAATCGAGCCAATGGACTTAACGGCCAAAGCTCCTCCGATGCAATTATAAAAGTTAACTAGTGAAGAAATTCTTTCTTTGAGCATTGAAGAAAGGTTTCGGGAGTCAATGAAAAGCTTTAGTGTCATTAAAGCCATATCTAGACAATTTTAGATAAGAATTTTGCTGATTGGTGGAAACTCTTTTCATTTTGAAGTTTATTATCTTAGGTTTTGCGGCCAATACTGACGCTAATGGCTAAATCCTCAGCTAACCACAGAAGAATTTGTTTAGTGCTAGATGGATTAGGAACGTTAAGGACAATCATAAACAAGAGATCTGTAGACTTTTATCTTCTTAGCAGTGACGATCGAAGTCCACACAACCGTAAACCACAGTACAAAACCAGATCCAATTTTCTATTTTCTGGTTCGTATCAAATATGATAAACTTTATGTAAACAATTAACAAGGAAAAATTATCTTCGGCAAACAGCAATAAAATATGTTTGTGTGCTGTTGCCTTTATTGTATTTATTAGAATCACACACCAAGACCGGATGAAAAGTAACCCTCTGACCAAACCATAATCAAATGTAACGGAGAATAGTTATATTTATATAAAATCAAGTTGTATTTGAATTTATTTTACGCGATAGCCATCGTCATGAGTCAGAATAAATTACGGAAAAGAGGAGTCATTTTTTTTTTGTTGTTGTTGTTGCCACATGTTTTTCTCGGTATTTAGATATCAGTGATTTGAAGTAAAATATCATAGTTTTAAAACTATTTTGCTAGAGTAATTGATGCCATTAAACGTTGGTGACTAAGAAGAACAAATGTTAAGGATTAAGCAATTGTCTTCTATTGTTCTGGCTTTAAGAAAGTATTGTTCTCTTGCTGACATCAAAGGAAATCTCTAACATGCCGCCAAAGAAAAAAGCACAAATAGAAAAAGAATAGAAAGGATTTTAAGTTTCGTCTACGTCCGAGTTTGAATCTAACAGTAATGCCACGCACGGTAGCAAAATTAGAACGAAGCCATTATCGAATCTGGAAGGCCTTACTGCACTGTTCATATCGTGAAAGACTGGCTTGCGCGCCGAACTAAATGGTTTAAGAACTACCATGTAGAAAGCAAAATGGAGGCGGTTCGAATACTAATGTTGTCGGAAGGCTTTGTGAATTTGAAAGTAGACGAAGAGGTGATTATTAGGCGAAATTAACCAAACACAGAATAAATTAATCCTTTCACAAATGTTTCGCATCAAATAAGCCTTTTGTCTTGGTAATATTCCATGTTTTCTTGTTGTCTGATTTAATCTCTTCTCTAGGCTGTACCGTTTAAGGTCTAACAAGGAGTAAATGAGTCGTAATGCTCGTAAATAGGATCAATAGGAAAGCCTTCTGTAAAGTGAGGAACGTGAACAAATAACTGTCTTTCACCGTCCTTGGCATTTTCTCCAATTATCGCCGAGTCTCAGTCTAGGCTTAATTTCCACTGCTACAGTGTCATGACTAATAAAATTTAGGGATAGACGGGAAGGCACTATAAAGAATTTAAAGCTAACAGGTATATCATTTGGGCCAATGAATGTGACATGTCAACAAAACAGCTGGCTGCATCGTGATTTAATGTTATATTCTTTGCATTATATGTATACACGTTTTTCTAGTATTTCAACAGCTGACAACACTAGGCGGTTCAAGACTCTTCACTTTGGTTTTCAGCGTATTCGTGAAAAAGAGACATTTAACCGTTTGCTTAGGTCGCCGCAAACATGTCACATTCGATAAAAAATTCATTGCTACTCGGCAATTTAAGGTGTCCCATGTTTGCGTAAATTATTTGTGTGGACTTTCCATGAAATTTAATCTACATGTGGGTTTTGATCTAGCAAATTTAAAAGTTAAGTGAAAACGGGCTCGAAAATATATATGTCGACCGATTCACGTTCTCTCGACATTTTATATTTTGGTTTCGCGCCATATTCAGGAAGCGGTGAAGTTACCGGAAAGAGTCATGTTAAATGAGCTTTCAACCAATCAGCCCTAAGTTGGCTTTGACAGGTATTGTCCAAAGACATGATCTTATTTCAAACTCCGCCTATCTAATGATGTCGCTAAGTTCAAAAGAAGTAGCCGTATCAGTTATCAGGCAGTTCAGTTGTTTCTTTTTTTACGCTCGTGCGTTTGAGTAGTATGGGCTTTGACACAGAGCGTTTCTTGGATCAAATTGACGATGAACTAAAATGTGGCATTTGTTTTGGTGTTTTAGAAGATCCACTAGTAACAACCTGTGGCCATGTCTACTGTTCTCAGTGCCTGGTCCAGTGGATTGCTGAAAATGGGACATGTCCTTTAAGTTGCGAGCAACTGGCAATAGATGATTTAAAGAAGATAGGACCACTTACTCATCTTGTCTCCAAATTGAATATTCGATGCGGATATTATCATCGTGGTTGCCAGGCTATTTTAAAGATAGAAAGTCTCCAAGCGCATCAACATAAATGCCAATACGTAAAAGGTTTGACTTCCGGAGATAAAATTATGGAAAATTCTGATTCTTCGGATGGTCAGTCAGTGCAAGTCGTTGTTTGTGATAGAGGCTGTGGGCTTCCTCTTTTGTTTCAAGAACCTTCAGGACACGATTGTACTCAAGCATTACAAACAAATATTGCTTCACTTCAAGTTAAAATTACCAAGTTAGAACATGAAAAGGAACAGATTTCTGAGCGACTCGCTGAAAAGGAGGAGAGTTTACAAGAGCGTATACTAAATCTGGAAAACGAACTCCATAGCTACCAAATTCAAGCTTTGAATTTCGAAAGACAATTAAAAGAGTACCGGACGCAAGTCGGGTTTTATCAAAAGCATTTAGAAATTCGT
The DNA here is from genome assembly GCA_029948255.1 of Telmatactis stephensoni. Lineage (NCBI taxonomy): Eukaryota > Metazoa > Cnidaria > Anthozoa > Actiniaria > Isophelliidae > Telmatactis > Telmatactis stephensoni. The sequence goes on along the minus strand of JALIZF010001382.1, from coordinate 116,161 downwards.
GGTGAGCAGGTAAGTTTAATGCTTATAGTGTTATTGTGTTGATCAGATTTCAAATGTAACTAAACCTGGCCATTTTACTTGTAAAACATGAATGGTTTTGATTCAGCGTCTTGAGTCATTCATCATCATGCTTTGCGATTTACTGTTTGTACTTTAGAGAAGCCCTGCTGGTTCTGCAGCGGCATCAACTCTACACTACGTCTAAGATCATCAACAATGCGTGATATCAACAAGAGTGTAATTGTCTCTCTCTCAGTACGGCTAAGAATTAAAATGTTCTGGATCGACGCTTACGCATAAGAATAAATTCAGCATGTCAACAATGGGTACGCAGTCGAGTGTGAAATATACCCTTCTGATTTTACCCTTACTTAGGAATCTAAGTGACATTGTATGTTATTTTAGTGACTTGGAACGACACTTTATTAAGTTATAGGTAAATAGACACTAGCCAAGGTATTCAAGCTGTATGTGCTTTTGATTATAAATACGAGTTGTTTGTGTTCTTTTCTGTGATTCCAGCCGGTAGAATCGATGCAAGTGGAGGTAGTGTTAGAGCGTATAGATGGATCTCTGGGGTTCAACATTATGGGTGGAAATGAGGTAGTAACTCTTAAAACAATAAAATTTATGCATTCGACTGTTTTGGACAGGGCGTTCGGATTGATATGTAAAACAGTAAGGTACTAAAAATTCCTTCCATGTCGAAAGACTTAAACCCTCTCTTCACTTGATAATCTACAAAACAAGATAAACGCACAAATAGAGAAACCAGTGATACGGCAACAATACACAGATCGTATTAACAGAAATTTGTTCCTTGCCTCGACATGTAGTGCGAGGTTTTTCAAGCACAAAGCGATTAACACAAAACTATTAAAAGAATTATTAAACACTATGTAATTTAGTTATCACTGAAAGTGTTAGAAAAGCCGTGAAGCGCGAATCGGTGAGGAGTATTGCTCTGTGCTAAACAGATTAGCGATTCGTAAGTTACTGAACGTATTCGCAAGTTCGTCTCTTTGAGGGAGTTTTGGCTTTAAACTTAAGTGAAGGTATGTACGTCCAGCCCAAAAATATGAAGCAAAGCATCCCGATCCCCGCGCTGTTTCCATTTCTGACCAGATAAGAGATTACAGATCAAAAGACAGAAACGTCGCTTTGCCTGTATGGTTCTTTGTTTGTAAAACTGACTTTCGTATCTATTTACATCTGTACCAGGTCGGAAACAAATCAGCTGGGGGCACTGGCATTGTGGTTTCCAAAATTGCTGATGGAGGCCCCGCTGCAAAAACTGGAGGGTTACGCGTCCACGATCGTATAATGAAGGTAAATTTGAAATCGACCCTAAACAAAAGCTTAACGTTGACAGTTACTAGTATATCTATAGACCAAGGATATTTAGTTGATATTGGGCGCATGTCATAGGGTCAAGCGAAATGCCTCCGCGTTACAATATTTGGACGGTGTAAGGTTTCTAGAAATGGAGTAGCGTGTGTGTTTTTTCTCGTTCTTTGTGTCTTTGTGGTAGGAGTGTAGAGTTACTCTCCTTGTGCTCTAAACCTTAACAAACCCACAAAGGAGTGAGTTTATCAGAGTTGTTTGCTGGGAGTCTGATAATTCAACTGAACGAATTTGAAGGTTTCCGACTGCCAAAGGTACGGATTACTGTAATGAACTAACCAAAAAGCCATATGCCCAACTGATAGCAGGTTCTGTAATTATCCTATGTAAACAATTCTTTTTGGAACGTTCTGATTTTTTGCAAAATAAAAACATTTACGGATTGGAAAGGGATTGCACATTTTTTTCTTCTTCTCAGAACAAGCATATTGTTCATTCATCCCACGTCTTTGCTTATTACAACCGGAAAGAGCGGTAAATTTGGTAGTAATTTTTTGTTTACAATACATCATTTGTTTTATTTTTTTCTTCAAAAAGTCATTATCCTCTTGGATCATGTTAATGCGAAAAAAACAATTCACACATTTCAATAAGTTGCCTAAAGCCTCTAAAACCCTTTGATTTTCCGAAAAACCTTTTTGGACGAGTCTTCGAAGACCGTTGATCAATTTTTTGCCGATAGTAAAAACGACATTTCATAATTCATGTCACGCGACTTCATAAAGCAAACCCTAGCATTAAAGACAGTTGTTGTGTTCTTATTCGTCTGACTTGACAAGGGAAGAAAATTTTCTTTGTGTGGACGAAAGTCGCTTCTCGTTTATTTTATTCATTTTCTTTTCTGGATGAAAGGCGTTTATCGGAAATTAGGTTTCCAGTGAATCATTTATCATGTGTGTTTTCTCATAGTTTGGGAATATCAGTTAATTAATAGCAAAGGCTTACATTGTGAATGCCTCGATATGAATCAGAGTTTGAGGATGTTAAGACGAATATTGAGGAAGAGAAACGTATTCCATGCTGTTACCTGATATAGTTTTCCATAAAAATTTACAAAACACAAAAATGTTTTGGTAAAACAACGGTAAATTAGGGCCAAAGGGTCGGAACTGAAACCTACGGAGAAAATCTCACTGCTTGTACATTATAGTGTTCTTTGGAAATTTTGTAATCTAATTGTTGATTTTTTTTGTCCCTTTTCAATTCCTCTTTCTCAATTGTTATTTAAAAAGTTAGAATATTCATTCAAAGATAGGATTAATGACAAATTTGGTCTCCAACTCATTATTTAGGTCTTTTTGCCACAAATGTCAAGCCTAATCTATAGGGGAGGGGTATTTGCATCTTATTTTTGTGACATGTTGTAAAATAGCTTGTGTTAATATTTTCATTTTGCACATGAATTCTAATTGCATTTTATGAAATGCCAAACCCTTTTAAATACCTTGTCTAAATTCCCAAGAGGTTTAAAATTTATTTTTAAATTTATAGAGGTAATCTTAACTGTTTTGAGATACTATGAATAAGGTTTATTATTATTATCAAATATTTATTAATTATTTGTTGTCTGGTAAATAAGGAATAATAATGTTATGACAGAAAATAAAATTAAAACTAAGAATTATATGTATGTGTTAACTTACTCCCTGGTGATAAAAACATCAACAACCTCAGTTCAACCATCCACAAGAAGTAGTCCCCTGAACAGCTTTTGAATGCATCAAGTATATACTATCCATTCTTTCAAGATATCCACTTTCCAGCTCCTGTCATCAGTGGATACCACAATTGTTTACATTTCCTTGGGTTTGTGGGGATCAAATCTAAGATATGGCTGGTATTGCCACAAAAATCCCTTTATTATTGTTTTCATAGTACCTTAAAGAATATACAGCTTTTCTATAAGGACTTCATTATGCTATCTTGAGGTCATGGCATTTGTCCAGATTTTCTGAGGTCTTCTGAGGGTTTCATCTTTTTGATTAACTGACACATAATGGATTCACATTGTTTCTGCTGTCCATATCTTTTATTAATAAAGCTTTATAGCTCTTGAGACTTAAAAAATTATGATGCTAGAAAAAAAATTAGATTTATGTTTCTTTCATTTTATTCTGTAATTAAATTCATATGGAGAATAGTCTGTGTATGGCAGAAGTATAAGAACTGATAAACAGTTTCTATATTAACAATTTCATAAGAAATTTGATTACCACTACATGCCAAAGAAGAGTGACTGGAATTATTCCTGTCTATTCTATTTACAGTTTATGAAGACTATTATTTTCATGAAATACTGCAGATGGTTAATAATATATAACTCTAGCTTTAACTTTGCTTATTAAAAAGATGACAATCTAAACCAAGAAACTGGCATCCCTTTGATAGGGCATGATAAATGTTAGGAATGTTTAAGGGTATTAAGGGGTTTATGTGAAATATGTATTATTAACAACTTTTTTCGTTATATATCTGGTGAAACCTTTTAATTCACATATATTTTTTAATTTCACAAGGATTCCTATGTAGCTATATATTAATGTAGATGGAAGGAGTAAAAAGAAATGAAAAAAGAATTAGGATAGGAAACATCCAGCTGTCTTTTCAAAAGCAAATGAGTGAATGAAATATAAAAAATGTCCATTAAGGTTTCTCTTTTTGTTAAGGAAGAGGGATGTTATCTGGAAAATGTTGAGTTTAAAAAGTGGAAGTAATATTGGAGCATGCGAAATACAGTGTAAAAATTATACTCACAATTTGGATGCACAACAGTGATTATTTGGAATTCATAAGTTACAAAATATGACTTTTGTTTCAATGTGATTTCAGCTTTTGAAGAATTTCTACATTGTATTAAACTGTATATTTTTTGCCTCCAAATATGTTTTTTAACAATTATTTACCAAGATTCCATGATTATATTTGTTTTGCATCTAGCAAATGAATGAAACTTCCTTGTTTTCATTTCATTTTATTTTGAAGAAACATTCTTTTCCCCAAACACTTATCTGTTATTTCATAGAGTTTGATGTATATCTTCAGCTGTTCTAAATTAACAGAGCATATTTTGTGGTTGGTTTTAATGTTTTAAAATTTAATTTCTTGGAAAATAGTGTAAAAATATAAAAGGTATAAAGTTACAAGTAATCTTATTTCTTTGACTGAAGGTATATAATAAATTTTCAATCAATTTGAACAATTATGTTGTCAGCGTGTATTTTTGTTCTTGTGAAAAAGTGTTCATTAATGTTGCCTCGAGGGCCTATGTTTTTTCTGATGAACATAAATGGATAGAATATTTTAGGCATAACCCTTAAAAGCTGTAATATTGAATACATTACTATAAGGTGGCAGCGTGCTGTGTTTTGATAACTAATTTGGCTAAAACATATTTAGATTTCGTGTTCTAATCATTAGAAATAATGAAAAGTGTGAAAAATCAGACCTGTCAATATTAAAAACTTTATTACCTGTGAGACCATAGCTAAAAAAATACTTTGAAATATTAACACTTGGTTTGATATTATTATACTTTTAATACAGTGTTCTAAAATTTATTAGAAGTGAGGCAGTAGCAAAAAAATTCCTAAGACATTGTTCACAGTGACATGAAAATACTTTTCATTCATCCATTTGATTTTATCAGTATATATTTTCTTGCAGGTGTATACTGCCCACGTTTACACCCATTTAAAAATAAAGAAACCCTTTACTTTCAGTTACATTACTAGGCTACTTTCATTTTCTGTTCTTTTTAAAGACAATCTGTTTTTTTTAAGACAAGTACTTCTAAAATAGCCAATTCTTTGTTGTGAATTTGCTAATACATGCACTTCAATATGTTTGATGTTCTTCGACCTTGGATCCACAATAATTTTTTTTTCAACTGTCAGTAATTATTTACATGCCTTAAGTGCTAAAATTTTGATACTGCCCAGCTGTATTTAAAAATACTAAAATGTTGCTGAAGGATATCCAGGTAGTGACAATTTTTAGTCGAAAATTTGGTTCATACTTGGAATTAAGATAGACTTGCACTCTTGCAGGATTCATGAAACTACTAGAAGTACTTAAGTTTTTTTTTTTTCATTCATTTTGGTGATTTGTGAAGGTTATATATCTCATTGGTATTTTACGTTTTCACTTCCTTTGTATAAAAACATAATTTATATAATATTATCCTGATGATGAAATATGGTTGGATTTCAAATGAAACTGTGATCAGACTTCATTTTATGCTCATACTGCACTAGCAACAAGAAATTATCTTTATCAGCTAGGTCGTTTACTGTATTAGGGCCTCCACAGACCAGGAGATATACTTGTCATTAACAGTTAATGACTAGTAGTGACCCATAACTAAAATATATGAACAACTAAAATTGCTAATTGTTCTCAGGACAACAATAACTAAACAACAAATGAGCCCAGTTTGTTGTTGCCAACTACTTTTTTTCCAGTGCATGGAATGATCATCGACAACTAATAGTAATCAATAACAAGTAGTTATCAACAACTATTCTCTAGTCAGTGGAGGCCCTAAATGTTGTCCAAAATGCAATCATTCGTAAAACATTTGACTCAGAAATTTATCAAATAAATGTTGGCATGAACTAAATATAACACATGACTTAAACATAACATATGACCAAGTACACCAGTAAACAGAATCATCTTTCCAAATTTTTTTCATATACTTTATCCCTTTTCCTATATTCCATTCCCGTTGCAATGCCTTCACTGTATAGTACAATTTCTTTATTGTCAAATGGCAGTTCTTTCAGTTTTAGGATATATGTTCATGGAGAACATTTTTGAAAAAGACTGTATGTTCAGCACTGACCAATTAAATGACATGATCACATTTTTTTTAAATTTAGTCATATTTGTTTGCAAAGGGCAAGGTTTTTTGGCAATTAAAAGAGCTAAATTACCAACATTTTGTTCTGTCATAGAATGATCTCTAAAACTTGACAATCAAAGTTTTGTGGGTTATTACAACATACTTGTCGTGATATAGCACAAGATTTTTTAATCAGTGACGTAATCAAAAAGGAAAATATCATTTGATGTATTTGTTTTTAGATTTCAGTTTTGAATGGTAGTAGTATTTACTTTGTAGATGAAAAACAATTTGTTACTTTATAAATATGCTTTAAACGTGGCCAAGAATTTCCTTTTTATTTTAATTTTGATTTTTGTTTTAGTTAGTGTCAATTAAGCGATAGTGTCATTTAAGTAACGTTAAGTATGTTTTTATCTCAAAAATAAAATATATTCTATTTCTTCATCTACTGAAGACTTGATCTTTTGCGATACACATGCACGGCTGGTATGCATCTTTGTTATATGGCACACGTCCATCTTTAAAACGTTCATAAATATCTATGTGATTTAGTGTATTATTAACGTTTTAGAAAGTCTTAATTCTTTAGAATCAGCGATTTAAAAGCCATTACGGTGATGAATATGATACCTTCTCTACGAACTCTGATATGAGAAATGTTTATGAATAGTTGCTTTGCAGTGATTGGTTTACTCCACCCTTTTATATGTTTAAATCGTGTGATTTATGATTCTATAAGCATGAGATTACAAAACTCGTTTCTCGAGAATTTATGGGTTTAGCTCGGCTGTATTAAAACTTCTTGATACTGTATTCGTTTCACCTGTGTTTGCGTTGTTGTTTTTGTTGTTTTTGAAGCAGCTGCCGTAAACAACCGTAAAATTCATTTGCCAGTCTTAAAATAACGTGCTGTAGAAAGTTCTAGTAGTTGCGTTTCTCGTCTTTTCCTTTAGAAAGATAATTCACAAAGAGAGATCTTTTAAGCATACGAACTCGTGTTTTAAGATCAATTTGTTATCAATTTGAAACTAAACAATATTGAATTACTGAACTAAAATGTACGCCTGTTGTCAAAATCAGGATAAAATTTTGAGAATAAAAACCACACACAGGTGATTTCTAGACAGATTTAAGTTTTCCGTGCATCGCCCCTCGCCCCTACTACTTTTTTTTGTGTGTGTGTCGTTTGACTGAATATGAAAATCCCTATCTTCTACTAATTACTATAAATCGTGCAAGTTTCATCCATACAGTTAGTAGAACAGTTAATTATCGGAAAGTACTTTTGAGCCTGGCTCCAAATATTCGCACTTTTTGAAATAATTCATCTTTCTCAATTCCACTTGAATATTTTGATCTTAAAACGTTAGAAAAGAAAATTAGCAGTCGGAATTATCGGGACAAAGTCTGTCAGGTGTTTTTTTTAGAAATTCTTTTTAATAGATTAGAAGCCTGCTAGTTGACACAAATGGTCATTATTCGAGTCTTTGGATGTCAAGGCTGACGAGCTAGCTGATTGATACCGTCTTTACCGAAAATTCCCATTTAACACTTTCCTTGAATTTTAATATCAGATCATTTCTGTATCAAAAGTTACGGAAGATGAAGCCATGAAAAGAATAGATACTGTCTAGTTATTTCGGGTATCTACTATAAGTCTAAATATTTTTTACGAATTTAATTGATTGGATCTTTTTTCATATCTGGCCTTCAGCGACCTTGTCTTGTGAGTATTCAACAAAAAAGACCGGTGAGTTACGCCTTTAATTCTATCACGTTTCCAGCTTACAGCTACTATGCGGCGTTTTTTCTTCAAATCAGAATGTTATAAACTTCCTTTCTTGTCGGATTTCTTCAAAGGATCTTTTTTAGTCAAGTTTATGTCGTCGGACAATGCAAAGGAAAACTCTTACATTAGTAACTGAGCTTTCTAATGTGATTAGTTATTATCTGTACCTATCGAAAAGAAAACAATCAATTGAAACCGTCGTAATCTTGCTCGCTTTCTTTCTCTTTAAATTCTGTTTACATTGGTGGGATTAGATGCCTTGATTTCTTAACGTGTTGTGTTTCGTAAGAGATTAGTATTTTAATTATTGAATAAAGCAATATAATGAAGATATTATCAGGTGCTTTTGCCTTCGGGGGTAATGGTCTTGTTATCAGAGTGTGCAGTGTACATATAAATTAACACATTTGGACACTTAATTGAGCATGATCCCCCATGTTGCTCCTCAGGGCAAAATCTTGAAGTGGGGTAAAACGAGAGGGCAAGCTTGAACATTAATTAAGAAACTTTTTGATATAATTTCCTAGGATATCAACCTTAAATGATACAATGTGATCTAATCGTGCATGTTTATTTTTATATATGTCATATATATACTCCTTTTTCCTCCTATAGGTCAACGGTATTGATTTGTCGGAGGCTACACACTCTCAAGCTGTGCAAGCATTCAAGGAAGCTACTGAACCAATTGTTATTGCTATCCAAAGAAGAGTTGACAGAAACATTGAATGTCTGAATAAAGTAGTCTCAAGCGGAACTCAAACTGAAACTTTGTCCCACGATGTCGATACAGATAGTGGAATTCACGATAGGTATAGCCCTAGACAAGATTTTTTACAGCTTCAAAGGTCTAAATCACTTGATGATGGGACTAGCAGTTCAGAGTACTCCCAGAGAATAATCGACTCAAGCCGTGATGACCTCGAGCTGCCTAACTTCAGGGGAGGTGCTTTCCCTTTTACAAATGATGTTAGTCCTAAAGGCACAATGAGATCTCAAGATGATTCGGTTCTCCAGGTCCCTTTTATGAAGGACATCAACAGTATGACAGATGACAATCCTAATTATATGTATAATTCGTACGCTATATCGGATCAAGTTTTCTTCGACGAAGAATTGGATTATGAATACGAGGTATGTTTAAAATAGACATTCCCACGGTGTTTTTATTTTGTGGGTTGAGGTGAATTTCCTATGTTGATAGGGTATATGATATACTTATACCATTTCTTGTTCTATATGAGGATTTGTAAACTTAATTAGGGCTAATTAAAATCGTACTAACTAAGAGATAAGGAAGCCACACCCTACTATACAAAATCCCAATGTTTTATCAAGTACTTTAGCCTAATCCACGTATTAAATATCACTTTTATACATCAGGTAGGAAAAAAGGAGCTAATTTGGAGGGTATCGTCGTGTGTGGTGGACGACACGACGTTAATTGACACCGTATTTAATTAATTGTAAACTGTGCTAAACTACAACGTGGATTTATATAAGTCAATCTTTTACCAATGAGTGTTCGTTTCGGCAGCAAATTTTGCGGAAAGTTAGCATTTCAGTCTGATTAAATTCTCAGTTAATTAAACTAATCTCTCATTTCCCGAACCGTTTTCAAAACAATTCCTAGTTTTCAGGTCATTCACTGTTTTAGCTTTTTTGAAGCACACAAATTTCGGTGATTTTTTCGAAAACGGCGAGAAATTAGCCTCAGGGATAAGCTGGAATTAGCTACATTATAACTGCAGTAGAGCTTCGTTTACGTAAACAAAGTGAAATGCAGTAGGACTGAAATTTCCTAAATTATATTAAAAACTTGTTAAGACTTTCTTTACCTTTGTTTCTTGCAGGAAGTAACTCTATGGCTTGGAAGTGGTGATGTAGATTTAGGACTGACATTTTGTTGTGGAGAAGAGGACGAATCAGCTGTATACATTTGTGTGGTAAGATTTTAGTGTTCTAACAAAAACAACTGAAAATATCTTTGAGCATTTTCAAGCTAGTAGTCGTAAGTTACTTTTCTGTCCGAACAAGAATGCAAAAGCTTGCTTTTCTATCCAGTAAAACTGATAAGTTTATCAGTTGGTGCATGAAGCTTTCCAAAGTTGTTTGAAAACTTTTGGAAAGTGCTCCATTTTCCCGCCAAAACTGCAAACGCGCGCGCGCGCGTCTGCATATCTGCATGCGCATGTACAAAGTACTCATTTTTCCCGCCAAAACAGAAACGCGCGCGTCTGATCCCAAGTGCTCATTTTTCCCCGCCAAAACTATAGACGCTCGCGCGTCCGTACAAATTTTTGGCGGTATTTTTTCATGCATAAATTATTAAAATCTTCTTTGCAGATTGAGCAAGACTCAGTTGCCTACCTAGATGGAAGGCTCATGTTATGGGATCAAGTTCTGAAGGTTTGAAAAGTTTTGGAATTTTGAAATGTTTTGGAATGGATAAATTTAACCCTTTTTATGTTGCTGTAGATTGATGATCAGCCTGTTACACATATCAATGACATTGAACCACTCGTTTGTGAATCATCGGAAACAATCAAATTCTTGGTTGCAAGGCCAGCTCAAGAGGTAAGGCGTCTTAGAATCTATATGAGGAAGTTATGGAATGTTTGTCTAGACGATGGACTTTTAGCGACGTTTAAAAATAAATCAAAACATGGCGGCCATTTCGGACTTTATTAAGGTTACTGACTACGTTGGCAAAAAGTAATTAAATATCGTTTAAACCACAATTTTCTAGAACGAAATTTAATGCTGATCCCAAAAATGAAAAGAAAAAAGGGGGGTCCCGCACTCGTTTTCGAGATAATCAGCAGTTGTATGAATGCCTATCTCCGAATTTTTGATGCGAAAATCGCTCAACCGGAAGTGAATAGAAAAGAAATTAAGAATTAGGGAAATAACATTTCTACAAAGGCTACAATTATGTAAATATTAGCTAATGGAGTATTCTGCAAAATGGCATAAATACTTTTGATGTGAGAACAGCAAAATACCTTCATTCCTTGGCTTTTGTGCCGCGAGTACCAACCACAATTGTCCTCATGTCGAGCAAAATTTTGTACAAAAATCAATTTTTTCATATGCTAGAATAATTAACTTTTTTTGCAAAATTGATATGATTGAGATTTTTAAGTGTTTTTTTAAATAAACGAAAAAAAAGTATAGGGTCCCGTGCAAAAATGAAGGGTTTTGTGCCTTTGAAGTTGTTAAAAAGGGCTAAAAAATGCTAACCGGAAGTGCCGCCATTTTAAAAATGACGCGTAGCGCGAGCTTGATTCAAATTTGTGTTGACGAAAACAAGCGAGCGCTCACTGTTTTTTCCAAAAAGAAAATATTCTTACTTCATTCTCTAATGATTTTGAGTATTTAAATCCACAAGAATAAATTTGGAGCTGATTTTTGTACAAAAACTTAAGTTTTTCTATGATTTTTGCTGTTCGCTGAAATCTCCGCGCGCTATGACATTGCTTAAGACGTAATGCGCGAAATCATGCGCAGTGCCAACGTAGTCAGTCACCTTAATGGAGGGATTATCTAGAGCGAGGGTTCTGCGAATGTTTTACGGTAGGCGACGAGGTGGAGCCAGGAAGTTAAGATTTTCAGTCAAAGCCGCTGAAAATACAGAGGGTAGCGCGACAATATTTTTCACGCAAATAAAAACGCACACAAAGAGAACTTGAGTTATTTGAAAGGACCCCGAAATTCCGAACTAATATGTGCTATACCACCCTTCAGCGAAGTGAATTACAATGACTGATCCCTGATCATGTCTTTTTCGTTTTACGTGGGGTAAAATCTGTTACTAAAAGCAAGGTGTTATAAAACTTCCAGATGTTTTGACAATATGGATATTAAGCTGTTAAGCCCATCATCTTTCCAAAATGTTCGATTTTGAAATTTTTGTACACTGATTGATCTCGGATTATCGAGTTGAGTCAAACCGCACTTGTTGATTGTTTTGTCAAGACATTTGTTAATGGTCTTGTCATGGTACCAATGAATGACTTCAGTGCTGCAATCACAGTCTGGGATTCACTCTCAGATACTGATTCATCCGTGATTTAGTCGGCAGTTGAAAAATCGTGTTTATTTTTTTAGAAACGCCATCTATGATACAGTTTGCGGAACAAACTTTCATTTTATCAACTTGGAAAGTTGATTTTATGACTCGCGGTAAGATGAAAGTCGAGAATGACGTCAATGAAGAATCGGATCTACTGTTGCAATGTTTTCTTCAGTCAATGCTATTCAAACTAAATGTTACAATGCGTGGCGTCTGCTTTAGACAAGTTTTCGTGCTCATTAATTTTGTTTGCTTTAGGAACTTCCTTTTATGCGTAATGTTTGTTTACTTCTTGAAAATTGATTGATAATACTAAGAGGATCATAGCACTTATCAATGTTGATTTACTGTCATACTTCTGTAGGACAGAAGAACCCTTTCGTCTGCGTATAGCCTGTGTCGCCTTTTCTTTCTTCTTTTCTCTTCTCGTCCTTTTTCTTTCCTCCCTTCTTTCTCTTTCTCCTCTGTGCTTTATTCTAGTCTAGTGAACTAAATTCTTTCTCGATCGCCCATCTCTTTTTCCGTTTTCTCTTTGTCATTGCCCCTGCTATTGTGTCTTCTAGAAGTCATATTTCACCTCTTCCTTTTTCCTTCATTTCTCTTTATTCATTTATTTCTGTCTATTTTTTATTGCTTTGATTTCTTGACATTTCGTGACAGTGGCATTTATTTCATTCACGGATTACTTTTTGTGCATGCGTCATCAACCCGGTTCCTGCTAAAGTGGGTGTCAGTCGCCCGTCTGTTCTAACAAAGAGATTAATTTTAAACCCTTTGTGGATAATAGGCTCAGCTTTGCTGTACTAATTGCCTCAACAAAAAGAATAAAAGCCACGGAATAGCTTACATGTAAAAAACGAAAAATGAACACGAACATTAGGCAGTTTGAACATTTCTAAAGGAGTTTTGGCAGTTACCCAAATTTATTACGTCAGAAGATTAAAGAGGCTCGAGCGGTGTCTCCGGCCGGTTGCTTTGTGTACTGTTTTTGTTAGCACAGGAACTGCTAAATTTGGAATTGCGGATTTGTGGTAAATCCAAGCACGTTCCTGACGATCCTGCCTGGGAACACGACGTCTGAGCATTGGACAGAGATTTAATTGTTAATATGTGACCCTGACATGAGAATGCGAAATGCATCTTGGATGCACTTCAGTCGCGAGCCGTCACTAATTTTGTAAGGATTGATGTTTTTACGTTGCGGTTTCGACCTTTGATGACATCCATTTTACAGACAGACAACTCGACTGCTGTTTCGGAATGTCTTGTTCCTATTACGAGATATTTTTGGAAGATTTGAATCTTTTTCATAAACCAGAGTTGAAGCTATTTGTTGATCATTTAGACAACGTTTCATTTGATCATTTATGTATTTTTACTCCACAAATCGGCTACATCATCCTTTATTTCTCATTTACTCTCAATGCATCATATTGATCTCGTCTTTCAAGAGAGATTAAAAAATTAAGGGTCAGAATTTTTGTATTTTGTTAGATAATTAAAGAGCATGTTAGATATTTACATACTAGCCCTTATATAGCCTATAGAATTATTGCACTCTTAGAATGCAGAGTGTAAATGAAAATGTTGAAAGTTCTAACTCAGGCGAGAGTGCGGCCTGTTCTCACATGACGGCGGGTCATCTTCGATGGTTTTGACCCCCAGCCATCTCAAAAATAGAACAAAGCAGCGAGTTTTGATACATACCGCTGCGCTTCCCAATTGTTAAATATGCGGGATATGTTATTTTAACTGTTGAGTTCTCGTATGTTGAGTATTTTCTTTGGTTGTTTTTCAAAACAGGTCCAGGCAACATTCATTGGCGCAGAGGGAAATGGAACATGGGAATGTACAGATAGTTATAGTGGATTTAGGATAGCTGCAATCAAAGAGGAGGACGAAGATGGCGCAGAGACTGTCAATAGTGAGAAAACAAGTGGAGATAAATGTGAAAAAGACAGTGGGTTCGGTAGAACCGATGAAAGTACAAAGAACGATGAAAGTTCGGAACATGATACTTTAGAGAAAATTAAACGTTCTAAAGACAAAAATAAAAAGGGGAGTGATTCTCCGGGAGAAACTCCTCCGCATACTCCCAAGAAGGAGGGCAAATCGTCTCGTTCCAAATCATCTGATGGTAGAGATAGCAGTAGTAGTAAAAACATTGACAGAGAATCCAGTAAACGTTCACCAGAACGAACGGATAAATATATCACAGAAAAGGAATCCAGCAAACGCTCTCCTGATAGAAATGATAAAAAACGTTCGAATGGATCACCAACACACAAAGAAAAACATAGATCGGATCGTAAGCGAAAAGAGGAATCGTCGAAGGACAAAGGAAGTAACGATCGTGAACGTGAGAAAGATCGGGAAAAGGATCGTGAACGTGATAAAAATCGCGACCGTGATCGTGAACGTGATCGCGAACGTGATAAAGGAAAATATTCTGATCATCGCCGATCGCGGCGTCTTGGATGTGTGGACAGGAGTATACGGGCGTCTTATATGCGTGCGTGTAATAGCTCCATGCAGCAAATTGATCTGTTTGGAATGGATGATCCTGTTAATTCTAGAAGTAGTGATCAGAGACGCAGAAAATCCTCCAAAGAAGAACCCAGCAATGAAGCTGGCGGTACTCAGCAAAATGAATGGCGAGTCAGAATGACTAAAGACGGAAAACATATTTTTGTTCGTAAACAGTCTAGTACAGCAGCAAGACAAGCTAGAAATAAGTTACTGCGGGACAGAGCGCAGAAAATTACAGAGGAACGCCGAGGGTTAACTACAGAGGATGAGACGCACTCTGTGTATCAGGGGCGTTATTGTCCACGTGATATGCGGAGACGGCAGTTAGAAAAAGTAAGACAAGCACGTATGCAAAGAACTCAGAGACAAAAGGGCTCCGATAGTCCACATACTGGAAGTGGATCGGAAAGCGGTGCAGGAAGACGAGATATTATAGTTGAGCTTAGTAAGAAGAAAATGCTGAAGAATAATGAACGAAGCTTTGATGACTTTGTTACTGTACAAGAACTATTAGTGCAAAGAAATCTTGATGGATGTCAGAGTGGACCCATTCACGTTACAACAGTATAGAATTAATGAACGAATTAACTATAAATATATCTATATATACTAAATATGAGATCAGTGTGCGTACAATGGTAGTTACCCTTCCCTTCCCTTCCCTTCCTTTCCTCATGAAATACGGAAGGGAGGGGCAGCTACGGATGTATGCGTTAAGCCAGCTGGTTCGAACTATCGATATAAGTACAAGTAACATACACAGATTCAGTGTTTTAATAGATCAGGACAGGCAGAACTTGCTACTGCTTTTGCTTTGTCGCTAGTGAGAACCAACTTTTATGTTTTCGCTTCAAAAATTTAAGACTGCTATTCTGTTAACACTTACTAGGCTTCGTTGGACATTACATTATTTGTGTGCAAACATTTATTATCAAAGTTGGGCATCGAGATTACATATGTATATCAGAATGGTAATTTTAAGTTTTGAAGTTGGAATTAACAATTAATGCCCTCTTTATGGAGGTATAGTGCATTTTAATTAATTCACCTCAAGTATTTGAGGGCAAAGTTGTACAATTTTTGTCGTTATTACATAGTTTTATTATAAAGAATGGTGTTTTTCTTTTATTGTATAACTTTAAATTCGCTCGCAATACATTTTCTTTCGGCCTTAAAGGAATTTTGCGCAGTGCGCATTGTGAGTTTATAATCAAGTTTTTCACCATTTCGAAGGTGTGCAAGGGACCGAATCTATTTTAGATTTGTACCGAGTCATGAGTCTGCTTGGTGAATTGTATTTGTAGTAAAAGAAATACAAAGAATAGCCCATATAGGCTCCTGACATCCAGAAATATATTCCAGAAACTGCTTTCTCCTGGAAGGGCGTTGCCCCAATTAGACAAGTGATTTACATCACATGATTCATGGCGAGCAGTATCTTCGAAATGGCGAGATAGTTGAAACCAATTACCTTTGAAAGTTAGCTCTTATAGACAAAATTTTAAATGTCCCATACAATGACAACTTGGCAGGAACAAGTAACTTTTTGCTTCCACAGGAAAAACATGTCAATTCCCAGCTTGGGTCAAACATGGGGCTTCCCTGGGTCTAACCATGCAGGGAATCCCTGGGAATCTGTTCTATTTTTACAAGTATGGATATTACAGATTTCCCAAGAAAAATAACAGATTCCCAGTTTAGACCAGGGGAAACCCCAAGTTGGGAATATTGACATTATTTTTTCTGTGTTTATGCAGTGATCTTTAAGAATGACTCCCTTCGTACCAATTCCAGCTGTATTTAATTGGAATTCAGCTGGTCAATTCAAGAAGCATAACTTAGAGTAATTTTTTAACTGTCCTATAACATAACGCGAACTATCCCCCAAATCATACAACAAGCTACTAGAGACAAATTGTAAGCTTCCACTATTAGAAAAGCATACTGGATGACGAAATACACTCCAGACCGTGAGCAAGATTCAAGTCTCTTCAAGATTCAAGCACCAAGCTAGCTGCATGTACAAAGCGAATAACAAGAATAGTATCATATAGTCGCTTCATTTCGCACGCTTTAAAAGGAGATTCTTTGTCGGACGCGCGATGTGGCGGAGGTATTTGCATGTGCTGGCCTCCTTTCTAGATAGGTACAAAGTAATCAGGGGAAAATTTTACTTTTTCTGAGCGTGAACAGACCTTTAGCAACAATTCCCAATCTGGACAATAAAACTGCTACTTTTCTCAAGGTGTCTTGTGCCCCACATTTGGAAGTATTGTAAAGGCCTGGCTCGCTATCCAAAAAAATTAGGACTGAAATTAATCTTAAATACCGACTATTTCACTAGAATTGTTTCAATTGCGAAAAAAGTTATTTTGCCCAAAACTATTTATGTTATGTAGATATTATGTTGTATCATATTGTATTATAGCATTATAATTTATCAACATTATCAGATAGTATTGTGTTCAAAGTTATTTTTTATATACTTAGACGGATAATTTACTGCAACTGAGACAACTGGAATTATGTTTAATGGACAGTGCTTTCCAACTTGCTAGCTCACGATAACATCAGGGATGTTTTGACTATTAGAAATCAATTCAGTTGAATATGAATAAAGTGAATGAAAGAAAAGAATATATTGTCAATTTTTTTGTAATAAAGTATGCTAGACTAAGACGGTGTATGCGCCACAATCCGAATGAGGCACCGGAATGTGAACCGTGTGAAAACAGCACTTGTACTATTTAATTGCGCGGAAAGTTCACGGAAAAACTTTCGTATGGTCGCAAGAGACCATAATACTAAGAAAGCGAAACTCAGTATTGATGTCTATGCGATGTTAATTCGTGGTGGCTAAAGCTATTTTTAGTAACTTCGCCATCGCGCGCGCAAGGCTCTCAAAAAAATGGAATTTGATTTTTGACGTGCGCGCGGACAGGACCTTTTGCTTTCGGCATTTCAATCCAAGCCTTGCTTGGTGTGCATGGTTTGTTCACTGATTTAGTCATTCATTCGTTAATTCATCCTTTCATTCATTCGTTCGTTCGCTCATAGAACAAGGTGAGGCTCGATAAGAAGAAGACAAAATGTACCTTTAATTTACTCAAAAGAGATTAAATTGACAGGGCAGTCTATTAGCAGGAATATGAGGACTGATTGCTATTAAAGTTAGGAACAAAGAAGACTTAAAATCTCTCATGAAACACGTTTACCATACAAACCAGTCAAGTAAAAATCGGTAACATATTCAAGAAATAAATAGAACAAAATTTGAATAAATTAATAATGATGCAATTAATTGATTTAATATTTATATTAGAACAGATTGCAAAATATTAAAAATACAAAAAATGCTAAAATCTAAGTATTAAGAAACCGAAAAAGAAAAAAGAGAGTAAAAAGGAAGGAAAAACGGGGAAAAAAGAAAAATATTCCGACCTACACAGGGCTCGAACCTTTAACCTTTACATCGGACCCCCTGGAAATGGGGAAAGAATAACTAGATAATTGAAAAAATAGTAAAAAGATAAAATAGAAATTTGGGACGATTCTCCCGAGACATTCATAGAAGCTGAGACATCGAATCGACTTACGTTACGGATGAAGATTTCGGCCACATCCACGCTATCCCGGTGCTACATATAACAGTTGACTTAGCCCGAAGGCCAGGGAGGGAGACGATATCCGGACCCTAATCCATACCTTTAGATATCACCTTAGACCGCTGCGCTACCTAGACACTTAATATTTTTAATGACTAATCGGGGTAGTCTATTCGGCGAAGTTTCATTGTTATGCTAATAGGACTATTCCAAACCTTCAGGGAAAGAGGAGCAATCAAAGTCCAGTATGAATGATTTCATAAATAAACAGAGGAAAGAACCAATAAAATTAAAGAATAAATTTCCGTGAACATTTCTAAGTGCAAAAAGGTTCTTTGCAAAGTCAAGAAGTTACGCCAATGACTGTTTATGGATTTTACGGTTTTTGTGGTTACTGGCTTGTATGCAAGCCAGTAACCATTATGTCATCGAGCGTGTAAGTAAGTGTGTAAGTGTGTAAGGTGTAAGTAATTCGGATTTCCCGAAGTCGTTCACGAAGAGAGAACGAAAAACGTACGGAATTGGCTCGAAGATTACTTGACTCATTTTAATCGGTTTTCACGAAGAAAATACGAAATATTCTAAGAAATATCCACCTTTTTTAGACAGCGGTTGTTAAAATTTCATTAGAGATTTCCTTTCGATGAAAAAATCTTAGAAGTTTTCAATAAATATGGAGTCTACGAACACACTCGGCATTGGCTTCACCGAAGTATACCGCTGACGAAAAGGTCAAGCAGACTCGTTTTTCCATGTGGCTTGTGTTTGTTTGGATATATTGGTAAGTATAGACAATGTTTTATCTTTATTTTTCTCATTCAACCAGGCACAGCTTTTATTTTTACCTGTCACTACACTACTGGGGGAAATATGTAAAAAAGATGTGAAATACACGTGAAAATTATTTTTGAATTTAATTAGTCATTTAACAAAGAGCCAATGAGTCCAGATGTGACTACAAAGACTGTTCTGTTTGTTCAGTAACCTCAAAAAGTTTAGGAATAGAAAGTTGTGGTTTGCCTAGTTTGTCATTTTCTTCTTTGTAATATATAATTTGGAGGACTTTTTGGAGCACTTTCATCATTCTCGTAGACTCCATATTGACAGAACAATTATAATTATTTTTTCCTCGAAAGCATTCTTTCTTTCTTTCCGTTTTCTATTTGTTTTTGTTGGTTTGTTTGTTTAGTTTAAATGCTTTGCTTGTTTACTTATCATTTGACCAGTAACCACATGTCCTCTTAGAGGGCTTTTATTTTCTTTTGCTGGATGATCATCAAAACTGATTTCCCATTTCAAGAACAATCTTGAGGCACGTTAATTTGAAGACTTAAAGTATCAGTTAAGTTAAGTACTTTAAACAATTTTAAAATTGGAAAATTTATACAAGCTTGTTATGAGTTTGTTGTTTCTACGCGCGCGTGTAGGGAACCCATACAAATTCAGCTGAGACTTAAATGTACTTTCTTTATTAATTAAAGCCCTCGGGCTTGGTCCGCACTGTCAAGACCTCGGTCTGATATTTTTCCGTAATAACCGAGCTACCTGTCGTATAGACCGAGCATGCAAGTCTGCAAAATTACCCAAGTGGCCTTTGCAAGCAAGCTTTGTTACTCGAGCTTCCTCGTTTTGCCCAAGTGAACACTATTATAGCGTCTTCTCAGTTTAATAACGCCATCGCACGCAAGCAAGGCCGAATAGAATCTCGAGCAGTAGAATTTGATTTTTGAAGTACACGTACGCGGACGGGACCGTTTGCTTCGGCGTTTGATTTCTATCGCTTGAGAGCCTTGCGTGCGCGATGGCGAAGTTACTAAAAATAACCTTAGCGCCCCGTGCCAGTAACCGTGTCAATCGTACTGTGATATCCATAAAAACATTTGAAATTCCGTATAACCGTGCCGTTCTATGACCGTGTTGGTTTCACGGCACTAACAAGATAACGGAACTGCGCGCGCGAACGTTTCACAGTCATGCGAAAACTTCCGAAGTTGAAAATGCGGACCGACGCTTTGGCCAACGCACTTTTTCGGCACTGCGCACTGAAATCTTCCAAGCTCGAAAACGTTTGAACATAATCAACTTTTTCTTAAAACTTTCATTTAATTAATATCACATGTTAGAATTTCCTCCAGTCGGTATTCGGATAGTGGTCCGGGTGGGAAAGGGAAGGGGACACACCCTCGACACACCAAGGATCGATTTTTACCCACAATGCAATGCATTCAGTGAAGCGCGCGCAAATTTTGTCCGCGAAAACCTGGTAACTATAGATACGCGCGGCCATTTTGAAAACTTGAGCATCGACAACAAAACTTTTCATTTCATTTTACCTTCAAAGAAGGCTTAAAAATGTAGGATTAAATCCATGTGGTCGTGGGGAAGACGTGCAAGGATATGTGTTTTATTCCACAGAAATCTATGGTTTTATAAACCCAACAATGTGCGAAATCAGCTTGAGTTTTACGATGTTGATAGACGTGGATTCTGCAATCAAAACCTAACTTCAAATCCATTGAAAACCGTAGCTAGTATTCAGAATCGTACACGCAGCCTTCTTAAAGCTGTCAAAGATGCACAAAGTCAACAATCTTTGTTAATAAGGCTTGAAAGATTTAATGATCATGTCTTAACTTATCGAAATGTGGGACGAAGTGAGGCCATCAGAGAAGGAGGCATTGAAACGATTCTTGATCTCAGAAGAAAGTCCAAAATTTCGAAGTGAAAAAAGAATCAAGGAAAGCTCTTGCATTACTGGGATGGACAGAGCCTGTTAAAGGATGGGGAATTAGAGTCTTGACTATTGATGGAGGGGGCTCAAGGTAATGGAATTTGAGCTGTTGATGAAATTGAATGCTTGGTTATTTTTCCGGAGTGGGGGGGGGGGGGGGGGGGGAGGAAATAATCCCTTAGAAATGTGGTAGGGCTGCTCAACAAAGGGTTTTGACAATGATCCTAAAAGGTATGCATAAATTATCAGAGATGCCGATTTTATACCCTATAAGGTATGACCACATTGTTAATAAATAATATTCGGTTCGATTCCCACTCTGGCCACTTAAGCTGAGACTGAATTTGTTTTAAAAGATCAAAATACACGTGTTTATCAATAGGGAAGTTTTGGTAGGAGTTGTAACATGATCTATGCTGTTTGTCTATAAAGACATTCAAAATTCCTGCCGTAACTGTGCCATGACCATGTGATGCCATTTTTACATTCATATGAAATCTACTATGAAATCTGGTGACTGTTACATGGAAGTTTATACTGTAACTATTTGCTTTTTATTTTAATTTGATGTATTTTGCTTCATTAGGGGCCTTGTACCAATAGAAATTCTCAAGAGAATAGAAGATGCATGTGACCAAGAGATTCATGAACTTTTTGACCTCATCTGTGGTGTGTCCACTGGTGCAATTTTAGCAGTTCTTGTTGGAATCAAGAAAATGCCTTTAGATGAATGTGAATATGTCTATAAAAACCTCAGTATGGATTTATTTGCAAGAAATACCCTGGTAGGAACAGGGAAATTGTTCTGGACTCATGCTTTTTATGATACTACAAAATTAGAGGATATCTTAAAGTAAGTGCATAATATATATTTTAAAATATATTTCAAGAAAAGTGAAACAATTCAAAAGTTCCAATGGAACAATATAGGATATATAATAATAATAATTGATGTGAGTTTGGCTGCATTATACAATGTACATGTAAACATACTTTCAAAAAAAAGATTTTTTTGTCAAGGAGTATGTTTACCATTTACATGTATGTATCTTAGCTACTGTCCAATTTTGTTTTTCAGAGATCAAGGAGGTGATGTAAAACTAATTGATTCCTCCTACGATGACACGATACCTAAGGTTAGTCAAATGTACACATGCTCTGATTAGTTGAGAACCAATTGTTTGATTACAGTAGACACACTCATGCATAGATGACCTTATTGAATCTTACATGCATCCTGATTGGTTGAAATGTATTTTTAATTATTAATATTAATAAAACAAGTAGATTCCATTTTTCTGTGGTACTGTACTTTTATAGATATCAAAATGTGGTGGGAACATTAACAGTCATGCCACTTATAGACTTTGTCTTGTAATGTACATTTTGTTTTCTTTGCATTTTGACATCATTTGTTCATCTATTAGTATATAGACACACAGAAAAATGGAAACTACTCATTGAATATTCGAGTGCAATGATCTGTTATGATGGCCAATTCATTCCTTGATTGATTGCCTTTCTTTTAGATTGCTGTGGTATCAACACTTGTCAATCAACCAGTCTTAAAACCACATGTATTTTGTAATTACACTCATCCATTCAACTCAATCCCAAGATTTCCTGGTGGATGTCAGCATAAAGTGTGGGAAGCTTTAAAGGCTTCTTGTTCTGCACCTGGATTCTTTGAGGAATGTAAACTAGGAAATGATATCCATCAGGTAATTACATGTACTTCAATACGCAAATTGCTGGGTTTCAACTGGTATCCAAAAGATACATAATACTAACAAAAGAATATCATACCAAATCAACTGTTGGCCAACATTTGTCTGACAGGTTCACACCTGTCACCCCACAGCTTTGAAGCTGTTGTTTGACAGTTTCATGAACCAGCAATGTTGAACTTTTTGTAACTCAAGTTAACTCACTTTTAAAAGTCAAGTGAGATGCATTGAGTAAAGGAATCTAGTGTTGCACTTTTATAACAAAACTAGCTTTAAAGAGGATAGTTTGCACTTGTTAAATATCACATGAAAAGAGATGATGCAGGATCATGTCGAAGTCTATGAGACTGTCATGCAACATTTCTGTTTGATCATTTCATTTCGCTCTCATGGCAGCTTTACATCTGCCATCATCAGGGTGAAATGAAATAAAATGAAGAAGAATGAACTCCAAAAAGAGTCTTTGCTTTATTTTATTTCACTCTGATGATACATGTAGTAGAGAGTTTCCTGCTGTCCCTGGTCTAATGGACTTTGAAAAAAATTTGAAAAAATCCTCAAAGAGCCACTTTAGCCATTTTTATTGCCTTCCTTCAATTATGACATTGACTTGTAGGATGGAGGTCTTCTTTCCAACAATCCCACTGCTGTAGCAGTACATGAAGCAAGACTTTTATGGCCAGACACGCCCTTTCAATGCATACTCTCACTTGGTACTGGACTATACAAAGGAAGGGTGGGATCAAGTACTCCAAACTTTAGCACCCTGAGGGAGAAGCTACTTAAAGTTGTGGCTAGCGCTACTGATACTGAAGGTAATATGGCTTTAAACTAGGGATATATTATATTGCAGGGTATAGAATTGCAAATTTTTTCCCTGAAGGACTTTTCTTCATTTGTATTAAGATGCAACACCTTTATTTACTGCAGCACAATCTACATGTAGATCCAAATCAAAACACGTTTCTGCTACACTGTACATTAAAGAGGCCATTGACTAAGGGATTTTAAATTTAAAATTAAACACCCTAGATCATACCAAAATGCTTACCTCCAAATCCAATGAAGTACAACTACATGTACCTAGACTTCGACATTGTAGTTTGCACTGTACATGAGACAGACTTCAATCATCACTGCCTCTTGAAAAATGCACATTTACAAGACAAATTGAATTTCTTTGGAAATTTTGTGGTTAAGAATAATTTTGTGTCTTTTGAGAATGATTGATTCCATCAAGTGCAATTTACAAACATCACTATAGAACTAGGTGGTCATGTTTCCAGGGTTTGTTTGCCTCCTGAATATCCTGGAAAATCCTTGAAAGTCCTGGACTTTTTAATATATTCCTGGAGAACTCCTGAAAACACATAGTCAAACAAATAAGTGTACATGTACATATACTGTGCATATGTGTTTGCATACAAGCTCCATTTTCATTCCTTACTCAGCCAATAATAAGTTATGCAAATGTATTTTGCTTGAGTGAACTAACGAAAAACTCCTTGAAAACTCCTGGAAATAATCAAAAAAAATCCTCCTTGAAACTCTTGGATTTATTGAATTTTCTTGGTGTACGAACCCTGTGCTTCACCAAATGTAGTTCATCTCCTCATCTTCTT
Organism: Telmatactis stephensoni; assembly: GCA_029948255.1. NCBI lineage: Eukaryota > Metazoa > Cnidaria > Anthozoa > Actiniaria > Isophelliidae > Telmatactis > Telmatactis stephensoni. Next base: position 91,833 of record JALIZF010001382.1, on the reverse strand, counting down.
ACAATTCCTGTGTGCTTCCTGTGTGTGTGTGCTTCCTGTGTGCTATGTTGAGTTATAGAAGTACACAGGAATTGTAAGAAGATGAGAGAAGTGTTAACAGAAGCACGAGGCATAGCTGAGTGCTTCTCAACACTTCTCAAGTCTTCTTACAATTCCCAAGTGCTTCCATAACTCAACATAGCACTGCCACTGCTGCCGAGTTTTCTATTTCTTTTATAGAATATAATTGAAGTTTTATTTCTTTTTTTCATTGGAAAAAGTTTGAAAATGTGTGCGTGCGTGCTATGTGTTCTCATAGAGAATGCACGATGCGTCCTTTGGCCAATCAGAGCACACGTTATATCATAGTTATTTTATAATGTACATCACCCCTGGGGTCCATTCAATCATTCCCATGTATAGCTTTGGTTCATTTTTAATGATAATTTGTTTGCTGTATATTGCAGCTATTGACATAATCCTTAGAGACCTGCTTCCCAAATCCACCTACTTTAGATTAAACCCAAACATGTCTGATGAAGTAGCAATGGATGAATGTCGTGCAGAAGCATTAGAACAAGTACAGGTTGATACTAGGTTATACCTTGAGAAGAATAAGAAAATTATTGAAAAAGCATCACATGCATTACTTAGACCAAGAACATTTACACAGAGGTTGCAAGATAAGTGGAATAAATGGATGGAAATAGATTAAAATGGGAACTTTTACAGCGAAAATCATTGCATCGCGACCTCCAACGTCAGTAAGATTTTGGTCTTTTCTGATCTGTCCATCATTCTTGGGGGTGGAGCTTTCACAAACTCGTTCAGTGATTGGTTGATTTGAAAGAAGCTCTGCCCCAAAACTGATTGATGGCTCAGAAAAACCCAAAATCAAAACAAAATTTGTAATTTGCTGGTCGCGATGCAACAATTTTGGCTGTAAACGTTTATAAATATTAGGGAAATTATAGAGGAAATGCAACCAAGTGATGGAATTTGTGCTTCAAAAGTATGTCAGGGAATTATATCCACTGCAGATGTATCCTCTTAGAGTACAAACACTATAAGCATGCAATATAAATAGTACTAAACAGGGACGGATCCAGGATTATTTTCAGGAGGGGGTGCACTGTTTTCAGAAGGGGGTGGACCATCATATAATTGGAAACTGCCAAGAGGATATTCTTGAAAAAATGTTGAGAAAAAAGGACTGTCATCTCAGGAGGGGGTGCACACCCCTCCCCTAAATCCACCCCTGCTAAAATAGTGCTAAATTATGCAAATTCTATTGGTTGATTAAAGTACTGCATAATACTGCAACCTATTGCATGCTTTTATTGTTTGTACTCTATTTATGCAACATCAAGACCTTTGTGAAGACACAGAATAACTTTATAACTTCAATGTTGCCTAAGTTTATTCATGGCATTTTATGAATTTTTTTATTCAATTGACATTCCTCTTTTTCTATACAAACCACAAGATTGCAGAATGTTTTAACAAGCTTCACATGATAAATGGGAGACAGCAAAGAGGGTCACGTGGCCAGCTCTTGTTGTGCCTTGTAAATTTGCACATTTGGCACTTAAACATGAGCTTACAGCAAACTCAAATTAACCACCTTCCCATTGAAACAGCAATATCAGACACAGGTCTTGTGATCCTTTCTGCTGCCTGCCATTTCCAGTGTTCATATTATAAAGACGTTTACACTTGACTTTGTATTTTATTAATATTGTGAATATATGAGTTATATTGGAATCACAATGAATGGTTTAGAATGAACATTTAGTACCAATATTATTGTTTCATGCATTTCAGCATTAAAATTAATTTCAGAACTTTTTACAAAATTATCAATTATTTTCATACTCTCCCTATTAGATCCCTGTTTAAATAAGATTTTCCAAGAAAGCATAAATAATTATTAATTATAATTCATTAATTATTAATAATCATTGTATACATTCTTGGCTTAGTCTGAATGCATGCTGAATTATCATCCACATACATAAGCAAAAATTCTGCTCAGAAAAGTTAATATAACAACGTACATGCGAAAGACACTAGACACACCTGGTACAGACATGTACTACCAGAATACTACATGAACCAACAAATATATTTAATTCAATAGACCTTTTCAGCTACATTTGTAACATTCCCTTGAGAATTGTTCTTTTATGATGAACATGATAAAATAAATTTACATGTAACACATGAAAGAATTAAATCCCAAGAGTAACATCGCATGGTATGAAATGGAATTAAACAAACAACGAAGCTGAAAAGGTCTATTGGCTACAAAGCTTCCTTTGTCTGGAAGAAACAATTCCTAATGCAATTCTGGTTTTGGTGGATGTGATGTTTAGTGTCTCCCCGTGCATGTTAAAATAACGTGTTATTTTAAAGCTAATTAAAGCTACATAGATGGAAAGAAGTTACAACAGGTGTGAGGTGATCTGACAGAGAATTGAACTCAAGACCTCTCACATCAAACAACCAAGCTACACTAATAACTAAGCTACACTTGTTCCACACTAAGTTGTCTAACTGGGTTGTGTCGCGTATATCAAACTACATATTCATTGTCATTCGGCATCAAAGTTTAATTTCTCTTCAGTGCATCCAGAATCCTGAGTATGTATATAAAAAGATTGATAATATCCAGGTACAGGTTGATGGAAGCCATGATGTATTCTTCTGCCGACATCTTATGCATCAGCATGTGTGTGTCAAAAACAATGAAGGCTGAGAACAGCAAAGCACCAGTTACAGCATATGCCATCTCCAGGAGCTCACTGTGGAAGAACATCTGCAAGACATTACAGTGATAAAGGATGAGTTATTTAGTGAGAGCCATATACCCATCATTCTCGGGAACCCAGGAGTATTACTGAGTGTCGATCTATAATTATATATGTATACATAATGTTTATGGTTTTTCTAAAGATGAAAATATTGGTCTAATGTCAACATGCTCTTACCTGCAAGAACCCTGCTACTATTAGAATCCAAAGAACTGTGAATAACCTGCAATTGATTATTATTAAGTACTCAGTTTCTAGCACAATAATGTGGACAGTACTATAGATTTTGTATGACTGTGAAAAAGTCTTGTACTATGCCATGTCTCAGCATTATGATTGGATAACATACATGTATCAATGTTGACAAATCACCATGCTTAGACATGGTACAACATTTTTCATATTCATACAAAATCTGCTCCCAATCAAACAAGACACTTTTTGACTTGCAACTTGCTCTTTGAGCGCACTCAAAGTACTTGATGGTGATGCAAGTAGCTTTAATTCAATGCAAGTTATTGATCAAATGTAATGCAAGTCAAAACTTGCATCATTTTGCATCACCTTGTGTTCTCTTTTGATTGGGGCCTATAAGATTCATCTCATACAGCAATACAACACCTTACCCAGCTCCCCAAGAACTGTAATCTTTCTTGCTCTGAAATGTGTACATGGTTAAGGCAATAGTTGTAGCTGCTGTCATCCCAAATGCCTCAAGTACAATTGCCTTATCAAAGAATGTTACTGATGATAAGAAATGACAAAAATTAGTAAAGGCTCAGAAGTAAATTTTTCTAAGAAATTGGTGAACTCTTACCAAGTGTTCCAAGTGTATATGCCTCAACCAAAGTCTGAAACAGGAAATAAATATCAAAAGTCAGTACCCTGTGAGCCATGTGCTTGATGATGTTTACATATGAAAACTGGTTTTGAAACAGGTTTTTGAACAGATCATTACTTTTACATCATTAGAAAATCAACCCCTTACTTGCAGGATAAAAATTCAGTTATTCAAAATCTAACAGTATTTCAATGAGTAAACTTGTCCATTCACGCCAACAACCACTTCTGCAATCATGATTTAACTTCATTTTTTCTTTCCTTTCCTTTTTTTATTGTTTTTCTTCCTTCCTCCCTCCCTCCCTCCCTCCTTCCCTCCCTCCCTTCCTTCCTTCCTTTCATTTTTTTTGTGTGTGGTATGAAGGTCAGACAGTCTGATACTTGCCTATGAATGATTTATTAAAATGAGTTTCAGCACAATGAAGCCTGACTTACACACCACTGTACATGACAACCTTATCTTGGCATGGCACCCCTAATTCTGAGCAAGCTGACTGATTATTTTGGGTGGGGCACCCCTATCAGGATAGCATTGTCTGTTTAGGGATTTTGTACTTACAAAGGCAAACAAAAGATAAAAGTTTGTTGGGCTTTCTCTTCTCTTGAACATCAGGGCAATAAGACAACCAATGGACATCAGGAATGCAACAAATAATAACTCTGGCCTTAAAAAGAAACATAAATAATATGAAATATTTAACCATATTGTTAAAAATTATGGCATTCAGCAAGGCATGGCTGAGTGGTGAGATTCTGTGGTCCCAGATTCAATTCCAGACAAGGCATCATGTGACTTGAGTTTATCAGTTTATTCTCTCCCTTGCTTTGAGGGTTTTTTCGAGGATGCACAGAATATTAGAATGTAGTAGTGGTAGTATGAGACTAATTATTAATAGTGTCGTCCCAACCCAACATATCCTTCCACTTCCAATAAGTGCAAAAATGCTAATTAAAATACACTGGACACTTTATACTGTATTTAACAGTTACAGCATGAGTCATGGCATTGAACTTCAAACGTGTGATTCCAGAATATATCCATACTCCCGCTGTGGAGATAATTTTGCAAATAAACCCCCTTATTTTTGTTCTTTCTCTGACCCCCCTTCCTCTTCAGAATTTCCAATTCCCTCTGTGGTGGGGGTATGGATGTTTTCAGGAACTACACAATGCTAACTGAAAATTAGGTCCCTGAAAACACAGAGCAAGTTAGTGATCTCTGATCAAATACTGGATTCTCCTTTGAACATTTTTGAGAAGAATACAAAATTTTGATCAAGGATCACTTATGCTGTTTTTGTACTGAACTCTTCAACTGATACATGGTATGAACCTGACATCACAACAGCATTGACAGTCTGCACATGAAGGTTTTAGCATTTATAGATACAAAATCTATTCCAACTGTACCTTTGCTGTACAAAACTTTTGATCCATGGTGTGTTCATAAAAACAGCTGCCACAAAAATAGTCAGTCCAAGTTGTGCACTTAGAATGCCATATACCTTTCTTAAAAACCCTGGGAAACAAGACAAACAATGTTAATCAGTGTAGAAAAATGGCCCAGTTTATAAAAATAATCAACATTTAACATTGTAATCCTTGCTTTTACAATTCACGACAACCTCAAAATGACATCATCTGTTTAATTTATTATCCTACCAGCAGCATGGTGTATTTTGAATATTTAATATTCACTAAATAAATGTTCTTGTGCACTGTATATTGTACACCTTATATTGTATTTTCTATCATTGTTTAGTTTCTTACTTATTTTCTTATATTTTTTAGTTTTTCTATTGTTTTTATAATCACCATGGAATGTGAATAAAGTGCATTGATCAACACTAGGCTTTACTAATCCATCAACTTTAAAGCATTATAATTGAACAAATGGACAGTCTCCTTATAATCCTGGCAGTTGCAAAGAACACTTAATTATTCTTTGCCCTTTATTTATTGATAACTGCAGGAGCCATGTCGAATGCATTCCCCCTCTCCCCCCTCCTTTCCAAAATTTCTGGATCCACCCCTGAAATGCACTTACATTACTAAGCTTTGCAGCTTTTAAAGTACGCAATGAGCAAATTGAAGATGGATACAATTTGAGTGATCTAAATGAATGAGTTCAACCAAAGCATGTGAAAGCAAGCTGCATCATTTAATTATTAAGTTTAAAATAGCATATATTCATACAACATACAAGACCTAATAATTGAAGGATATGACATTATACAGGTAGTACTTGATAAAACAGGTACAAAATTTTTTCACGAAATGAAATCAGACAAGTTGAAACAAGAAAATTCACACGACTAACTTATAACTTAACTTAAGTTTTTTATAAGCTTAAATTTTCAAAATAAAAAAATGACGTAAGAAATTAATCTAAGCTTATTTAAATATTGGAAGTGTAGAAAAACATCCACCAGTTTACAAAAATAATCAACATCTGTTTTACAACCATTTTATTCCTCACTTTTAAGATTTTCCACAACCTCAAAGCTTAGAATAACGATGGAAATTTCTAATTCGATGTAGGATGCAACAGCGAGTGATAATTTGCGAAGACACGTCACATAAACACCCTAAAATATATTTCGTGAATGGTAAAAACTCACCAAGTCGAACTTTGATGTTTGTTTGTGCGACTGTGACTGAATAATTAAAATCCTCCTCAATGGAGGACATCTTTGAGCCGCCAAAACTCACTGGCTCCATCAAAACGCTTACGGACGCCATTTTCGATTTGGAAAGTAAAAACACGAATCTGATAATTATGCAACTACGAAAAATAACAAGGAATCCTATTGGTGAAACTTATGATAATTTTGACCAATCATAATTGTTGTTAAAAAAGCATCGACCCCTTTCTCCAAATTTGGTAGACTGCAAATGCCATCGACACGATCATGACGTCAATCTGAATGGCGCCATTTTTGTTGTCTGCATTTTGAATCATTTCGTAGAATAATCATTTCTGCCACATTTAAAAATTATACTCGCCGGGAATTTGCAATCAGCAGCAATGGATACTAACGAAAGAGTTATTCAAGCTTTACATGGTGAGTTCATGAGTGGCGTATTCGAAGTTTAAAGAGATTTTATCGGTGGAATTTTCCAATGGCCTCGCTTTCTTTTCATCGTAGAATTCGAGAACATGACAGATGCGGATAAAGTTCTTACGCAAGAACTAGAGGATTTGTTTGTACAGATTGCGCACACTGGAAGAATTCAGTAAGCTACGATCGTATTTAAGTATTGACTACTAGAAAAACAGTTTTTCTTGTGTAGATCAAAGTTCGACTTGATGTCGGTTCAAGATCATTTTCTTTTCGTCCGTCTGAAATATATATCACTTATCTACCGATTTTTGAATTTAGATTATATTGGAGGTAATCTTCCCTGATTATTTTATTATTTTACACTAATACATTTGTTTTTACGAGTTAGCGTGATGTTATTTGGTTGTTATAAGTGCTTTTTGACACACTCGGAATATTCATCTAAAATCGGTCAGCGGTTACGTAATTCAATGCGTTATCCCTTTGTTTATTCGACAGTATTGTCCTTAAAACCTTTAAAACCCCTTTAAAGTTTTCTTATATTATTAATTCCTGCATAAAGTTTCACATGAACTGGGATGATGTTTTTGCTATATTGATGACAAATCTTGCCTGCTGATTGGTTGTATTTTCATTCATTGTTTTAGTAAGATATATATACTGCTACATTTTTTCCAGGATACCATGGATATACTTCAAACCAGTATTTATGTTTAAGATGGATAAAGTAAGAATTATTTAATAAGTTGGTAACACGTTCATACAAGAGATTGATTTTGTGAAAAGCTAATGTGAAAAATGTCTAGGCTGGCACATTGATGTTTCCATGAGTTTTTGTAGTTATCTCTGGAAAGCTATAGTATCAGTATCAAGAAGGCTTTTAAAGCCAAAAACATGTAATTGTACACCTTGCATATATTTGTCCTGTGATTATGGAGTATTTTTGTATGACTGTACAAAAACCCTTTACCTTGGCCATGTTTTAGTGTGTCGATTGGTTAAGACATCAACATTGACCAATCAAAACACTAACATGCCTTGGCTGAGGGTATGTCTGTGTTGACATTAGCAGCAAAATCCTTACACCTACAAAAGACACTTATTTCAAAAATGCTGTCAAGGTTTAAGCAACAGTTGTCAAGCTTAGACCAATTTGAATACTGGATTGTACTGGTAACTGTATTCAGATCAGACTTGTTTCTAACTAATTATTACAAAATGTGGAAATTTTCACGTGCTTGTTACTCAATTCTGTTGATAACGAGTATGATTTGAATACATTACTAGCACAAATCCGGTATATATTTTGGTCTTGGCTTGGCACTTGTTGGTCTGAGCTGCAAAAACCTTTTTTTGAAATAAGTGTAATATATAACATGTCTCTTTATGGTATGTGTTTTAACATTACAGTGATATAATTTCAAGTGTGACCAGTAACTCTGGCATTTTGAATAAAGTATTGCCAGCTTCATTTGAATTCCAATTTGATAACAAAACTCCAATAGTTCTGAAAATCTTTCAGTGAAAAAAAGAGTTTTGGATATTCTGCAACCATACTGAGTAGTTTGCCTAACAAGTTAAGAGGAGATTTTTTTCAATGACGAGCAATAATGGCGAAAAGCGCCAAAAACTAGACCTTCGTGCGAGTTTTAATCTAAATTTTCGTTCTGGATTAACACTCAAATCCTATTTCTACCGGTTAAAAACTGATGTACCAAGATAAAATGCCTGTTTAAAACAAATTTTTGAATTGTACAAATACTTTTTCTTGAATTTATGTTGGGATTAAGCTCTTTCAAGCTGATTATGAAGAAAACATACAGAAAATGAGCAAATGAAGGCCTAAGCCTCATTTTCAATCCAAATTTTCGTTTTGGATTAACACTTTGATTCAACTTTCATCGGCCAAAACTACTTACAAACAACTTAAACTTTCTGACAGAAATTATATTATTTCTGTACAACAGCTATTCTTCAACTCTGGAGTTTTTGTTGTTTACTGCTCGAACTTGAAAAAAATCCCCTCTTAATTCTTTTCCAAAAAATTCCACAATCAGCTTGATAGAGTGTTCTGAAAACATTTTTACTTGGAGATTTTGAATTGTTGAAGTTTTGATCATAGGTTTGTTATTTCACATCAATCCACCAAAACTCCCTTCAAAATTCCTGAGTTATTTGTGATGGTTGACATCACATTGCTTTAAAATCTTTAGGTTATGCGAGACTTTTTTGAGAGTAGTCCTTCAAGGAATAATACATCAACAGAACCAACTCATACAGCAGAGTTTGATGTCATGAGACAGAGATTACTAGATTGTATTGAGTCTTTTACAAGGTAACAGTATAGAATGCAATTAAATTGTGTGTTAATTTCTAGTGATCGCATGAGAATTAAAAAATAGTTAACATTTTTTGGTTTTCTAAAGCCAAGAGGTTAATCCTATCAGGGATTATTGTCTGCTTTATTCATACATCATTCTATATTTACTTCAAACTTCTTAGTTATCAAAAATACATCATTTAGATTGTGTTTTTGTTTGTTGTTTGTTGTCATTCCATACATAGTGGTTTTCAAATTTGTATTTACAAAATACCAATTATTAAGGTCAACTCAAATATGTATATTCAACTGCAGAAATGTTGTAGTCTACATTTATACAAATATACAAATATTTAATGAGATGCAAAACCTTAAATCGGCATTGCTTGCATGCAGTACTGCTTGCCAAAATATATTTTTGGTCTTTCTAAACTCTCACAGGAATTTCAGATGTTGTAAGCACTTATTTACAAATTGCATATCATGTCCCTTATGGAAGTGTTCATGATATGCCATGTTGCACAGTAATAAGCAACTGTATGAAAATTGTTTTTGTTTTGCAGTGCACCTTTTACAGTCCAGAGACTATGTGAGTTAATGATAGAACCAAAAAGACATTATAAAAGTAGTGACAAATTTATGAGAGGAGTAGAAAAGGTAGAGTATTATAATCACTATTAGTGTTGACACCTGTACCTTATGCAGCTCTATTTACAAGTTTACAAATGCTTACAAATGTTTGTAACTTGCACAAACTTTGTGAAACACTAGCCTAACTATCTATGCAATGTAATGTTGCTTACTAAACCAAAGGAAAAAAATATTAACCCTTTCGCTACTGGGGATTTTTGAGGTTTTTACGCGATTTTGAGGTCATAATCGATTTGTGTATTTTTTCGCCTGCTTACTGGAGTAACCATAGAAACTTCTGCTGTTTTGTACTATTGAGGGCTCAAGTTAACCGGTTGAAACCAGTTTGAAGCGGTAGCGTTTTTGGTCGAGTGATGTTGGCGTTTGAAAGTCCAGAAAACTTGGATTTCTGTGAATTTTCTAGCCTTTTTTCGCCTTTGGTTCCTACTGGCTGGGCATCATTAAGCCTGGAAGTAGCAGAGAGCTTACTTGCCGTAAGAATTCGTCAAGGTGTAACACTTCGTAGGCATTTTGACTCGTAGCTTTGACTGGGTGAATTTTGAGTGGCGCCAAGACGAAGTGTGCTTTGAAGCTCGTCCAAGGGGAATTTCTCGGACCTGCCATGGCATTTTTTGGGAGTTGTGACGATTGAGGAACACAGCAAGCGCGAAATTTGGGCAGAATTCCAAGGGGGCTCGAGACTTGACTAAAAACTCTAAAAGATGGAGGGAAGGGCTGTGGCTGTCGCGTAGGAGCTGAATTACCCAGAATGCATTTAGGTCGTAAAAGTCCAAAAACACGTGCTTGCAAAATGGCCACAATGAATCAGCCGCAGCTGTGTCCGTGAAAGGAAAAGAAGGCCAAAAAGTCCATGAGAACACAAGACTAGGACTGAATTTGGTTGTTAATGCTGTTTCGTGTGCAGGAAAGGATAATTTGTTGAGAAAAATTGAGGTCCAAAATGTGTGATTTTCAAGGATGAAAATTGAGCCCAAAATGGTGATTTTTTCCTTTCCTTGCCTTGAAATGACGAATTTCTGCAGAAATCGCCAGTTGTTTCACAATGTTTGATTTTCAAAACTTGACTCATTTACTAGAGTTTACTTTGGTACCAAAGTTGAGTTTGAGTTGTCCTTTTTTAGGAAGAAGTAATTTTTTAGACGAGTAGAATTTTTACGGCCGGTTTCGGGCGCTGTAGGAGCGAAAGGGTTAAGCAAACAACAAATTAAAGTCTTCCTTTGTCACTTTTCAGAATGTTCTTGTTGTTAGCACAATATCAGACATGGAAGGAGAAGAGTAAGTGGACATTTTTTCTTCTTGACAGTGTAGTTCCAGAAAGTACCCACTACGTTATTACTTACAGTAGAAGAATTATTTGTAAATTTTGAAGGGAAAGGGACTCAGGTTATAGAAAGAACAGAACTACACAGTTTGTATGGAAGTTTGAATACAAATTCCCTCCATGGGAATTATATACAGCTTTGTTCTATGTGCATAATCTAGCCTGCGTTGCTGGCGGTCTGCGGTTTTTGGGTGGAGGAAAAATGAAAGACCGCCTGCCCAAATACGTTGGGTTTTCGAGTTGTCCGTCCACTGGTGAACGGGAATTACTGATTGGCTAAATCGCTGTCAATCAGAATGAGACGCCATCAAATCTGTCATCAAGATCAAAATTAGAATGAAACGCCATCAAATCTGTCATCAACTTATCAAAATCTATAACTGATAATCACAGTCAAAACATAAAATTATTTACTTGAAGATTTATTACTTCTTTTAAGGGTCACAAATATGTACTCCATCCTACATGTATTTTGAAAGTCAGCACTGGTATATATTGATCATTAAGTCTTACTTCTGACCAGCTCTTGGCTGTAACGTGTTTTACAATAATGTCAATAATAAATTAAATTTTGTTCCAAGGTCCGCTCCTAAAAGTTCAGTTCCGTTTCAATTCAAATGTTTTACAACTGAAAGTCTACAAAATTAATTTACTGCCTATAGAATTTGTTTCTTTCGCTAACACATTTTGGACTTACTATATATATTTACAAAGAAATGTTTGTTTTGAGTGCTACGCTGGTGTAATGTGTGTGTCAAATTACGCTTTCCTGTCAAAAGGTCAGTAGGCGGTTACTCGAAAACCCAACGTATTCGGGCAGGCGGTCTTTCATTTTTCCTCCGCCCAAAAACCGCAGACCGCCAGCAACGCAGGCTATGCATAATCTTGCTAGCTACCAGAATGCTGTGTATAAAAAATGTTATTAATCATGCACAGTGTTGTCTCTGACTTTGCATTATTATTACAATCAACATCATTCCACTGTTCTTCTATTTGCAATATAAATCATAATGCCTTTTTGGAAGGAGAGGTAGTCACTGTAGTTAAATACAAACAAAATGGTGTAACAAACAAAATGGTGTCATTGATAAAGCAGCTCCTGACAAATTGACAAACTCACAGCTAATATCAAATCAAGAAGATTTTGGAAAGTCTTTGACAAAAAGTGGCTATCTAGCTTCTGTCTAACGAGGCCAACTCGCTAAGGGACCTAGGAGTTATCATATCAAATGATTTGACATGGCATAACCATGTCATCTCTGTTATTGCCAAGGCCAACAAGGTCTTAGGATTTCTTAGGCGAAATACGCCTACCTCTGTAGGAGTTGATCTGCGTCGTGCTCTGTATCTGTCCCTAGTACGCTCTGTTTTGTGCTATGGAAGTCAGGTTTGGGCTCCTCAGTCCAGCACTCGGGACTTGCTTTTGATTGAACGTATACAGCGCCGTGCGACAAAGTACATCCTTGCACCCGGTAAGGCTGGTACTGTAGATCTATCCTACAGAGATAGGCTAATTAAACTAGACATGGTCCCAATTTGTTATTGGTTTGAGTACTTAGATCTCGTATTTTTTTACAAATGTCGTCTCAAACTCTTTAGTCTTGATATCTCCAAATATGTAACTTCTTACGGAAATGCTTGTAGATCAACAAGGAACGCAGTAGCTCATATCAATTACATACCTAATATTACAAAAACGTCAACCTTTAGAGACTCTTACTTTAACCGCATAGTTATCCTTTGGAATTCTCTGTCTTCTGATATCAAAAACTGTACTTCCTTGTCGTCTTTCAAAAAGAAACTCCATACTCGCTATAAATCGCTTCTCATTACAGCTTTTGATCCAGATCGAATTAGGACTTTCAAATCAATCTGCTCTAAATGCAGACAAACTAACCCAGAAATTGTTTGCTGTCGATAGGAAATGTTTTTGCTTTTTTGTTTTTTTGTATTTTTAATCTATATTGTAATTGTATTGTCTATGTGTAATTTGTATCTTGTATGGGGCTTTGCTTGCATGGACCAAGAGTCTTTTCATTGCCCTGTTAAAGTTATTAAATAAAAAAAAAAAAAAAAAAAAAAAAAAAAAAAAAAAATAAAAAACCTTCAATATGCAAGGCATTACATGTATATAGAAAGGTAGAGAATAGCTATTGTTCAATGTTCTACACAGGCTTACCAATAACCATCAAAGTACAAGTATACCAAATGGCCCTGTAACTAATGGCATTATAACAATGGCAAGTACAACAGAAATGGAGCCAGTTGATGAACGAGCAAGCAATGGTCAACATACAGAACACTATCACGATATACATTACCCTACAACAGAGGAATTACAGCAACACTGTAATGGTAATACTACAACAGAAAAGTCAGATATGAGTGATACTAGTAGAATAGAGGAGTCGCCTTCAATATCTGAAGAAAAATTGGCACAACAGGCCTTGCCAGATGAAAACAAAAATCCAGAGGATTCCTCATTAGATCAATGCAGTGATGACAGTAGTAAACAGAATAACAAACAAATGGTAACAGATGAGCAGACGGCAGAAATGGACAAGAATGATCCTGAATCTAAAGAGAATAATTGTAACACTGCAGAAGAGAAAAAGGATGAAGATAAACAGGATTCAAAAGAAGAATCTCAAGAACAAGGTACATTTATGCATTATCCTTTATACTTGTATGGGAGACCTTGAAATGGCTTACTGCAATTTTCCCAAAATATGGCTGGACACTGGGGAAAGTTGATGGGTTTCCATTGAATTACCATTAGTTTTCAAATTTGATGTGGTAAGAGTGGCCCATGGTGTGGTTTGCTTTGGTTTACATGTATTTAGCAAAGGCCTTACCACACTTGATGTACCATGCACTTTGGCAAAAGCTGGATGGTAATAAAAATAAGATGGCCTCCAGAATAAGTATGGTTGATTTGTGACCGGCTGATGCAAAAGGCTTATTTATGATTTCCAATCTAACATGTCTTTCTTGTTACCTACAGTCGATACAAATACAGAAACAAGCCAACAAGAACAATTAACACCATCTTTAACCGATGAAGAACCTATGGAAGAGTAAATTCATCATTATTCAATTCCAAATTTAACATTTATTGATGATAGCATTGTCTGTATAGAAATTTTTATCATAAATCTAGGGCTCCATTCTTTGATCAATTTCTCTGTTTTCTTTTGAGCTCTTGGATTCCCAAGAAGAGTCAGGGATCACATTTCAATTGCATGCCTTCAAAGTTTATGACTTTATTTGATAATGACTTTATTCAGTGTGCTTTTCACTATCTAGTAATCTAACCGTATGTCATTCTTTAGCCCTTCCTCTCATAATAATAATTATTATGTTATTATTATACCTTGATGCCTTGGAAATAATGGCTTCAAGTCTGAAAACATCAGAGTTGACTTGAAACCATTCTTTACAGGCTCTGTAACAAATCCACAAACCTTTGTTAAAGTATTTTCGAGTAATAAATAATTGTACTTTACCATCCCGCTATGAAATTGTAATAAACCTTTACCTGTCATGTGATCACATTATAATGCTGTTTTTCATGGATGTTCTAAGATGGTCTCTATTAACTTATCAAACTTATTATTAATTCATTAGAAAACACAATAGAAATCAGGGACCATGAAGGAGTTTTATATCTGATATAGAATCGTCTTCATTTGCATAAACTTCAACTTGGATTTTCTAAGCCAAAAATAGTCAAAATTCTGATCAAATATGATAATTGACAACCAAATGTTTGATAAGTAATATAAAGAACTTGAGAGCATGTTATATTGGGTCTAAAGATCCACCAATATAACACGCTCACTCGTTCTTTATACATTACATACAGGAAGGGTAACCCAGTTTCTTAGTCTATGTGGCTGGCCCCCCTTGGGAAGAGGGACTGGCTGACCTTTCCCTCCCCTCCCATACAGCTGGCCATGCAAGCTACAGTTCTTTTCACAGTTTGACTATTTTAGTGTTATGTTTCCAGGAGAAATATTGCATGACATTTTAGATTTTAATCCCGGGGGGGGGGGGGGACTCCTATATATAAGAGGACGGGGATGCTCGTCGGAAATTTTAAAAATGACCCCTAAAAGGTACCAAAGTCATATCCGGGATGAGTGTGGCAATACATGTTTTTACCCCTAAAAGGTACCAACTCAAAAACACTAAATTTAACATTTTGCAAATTTAAGTCAATCAAGCGATCAATTGTATCTATTTATATGCGAACAATTTGATGGTCGTGCAATCCGATCTTTGTTTCCAGTATTTAATCGTTGATGGAGGAAAAAATCACTCTAAAGGTACCAGCCAGGTCTCTAGTAGTCCACTAAAGTCTGAGATACCCTAAAAGGTACCAGATCACTGATTTTGACCCCTAAAAGGTATGACGAGCATCCCCGTCCATTTACGATCGGAGTCCCCCCCCCCCCCCGGGATTTTAATCCAATAAAAATACAAAAGAAAACACACCAAAGTTAGTAAAAAATAGCCAAAAAAATTGTATAGAAACATTAAATGCCAAATTTTGGTGGTGGGAAGCTATTGCCATTTCTATAGAACTTTGTCAGCCCATAAATTTGGAACTATTCATCAAAACTACTTCAGAATACATGTAAAACCTCTGAGTATAATAGAAGTGTTAAGAGAACAAAAAGAGATTCTGCATGGGGGGGACTCCATTCAAGGGCGGATCCAGGATTTTCAAAGGTGGGGGTCACGTGACGTTTACAAACAGGGAACCCAAACGAAAAGGTCTTAAGCCATTGAAACTCACTGAAAATATGACAATTGCTTAGACTAGTGATTTTTGCTGCGAGCGAAGCGAGTAGCCTCCTATTCGGAACACAGTGTAATCAGTGGATGTCACTAGACGAACATGCGATACATACGATCAGCGGTTCAAGTCCATACCGTATCGAGAGTCGATTCAAGGATGTCACTAGACGACACGCGATACATACGATCAGCAATTCACATTTTTCCCTAAATAAACTAGCTTTTTAAAATCAGTTAGTTTTATAATCAGCCGTTTGAGATTGTTTGAAAAATTGCTTTACTCAAAGTGCTAAATATTTTGAACTGTGTGTGTCCGACACTGATCCTTGTAGTTCAATATTGAAGGTCAACTAGCCATGAACTAGCAGTGTTCGTCACACAACGCATAGCACAGGAGATAGACAAGAAACAAGAAACATACAAACGGTGTACTTTCGTAAGTTTTAAGGGAACAGCTCTGCTCGCAGCACTTCACTTTCTATTAGAAATAGCTAGTTTTAAAAATTTAAAAAGGGACGATTTCGATTATCTGAATTGAATCTTCAAAGCACATCGATAATAGAGTGTTTCATTACTTTAATTCTTTATTATTGTTTTTGAATTTGTACCTTTTAGGCGTAGAAATGAATTGTTGCCACTCCCTACCTTTTAGGGGTCATTTTCAAAATTTCCGATGAGCATCCCCGTCCTCTTATATATAGGAGTCCCACCCCACCCCCCCCCCCCCACCCCCAGGGTGCTACGCAGGCTATGAAATCCAAATATGTTACAAATTCAAATGTAACCTTTCGAATTTTTTACGCTATTCAGTCTCTTTTGTGCTTTGTTTGTTTGTTTTTGTTCGAAATAGTCGAAAACAATAGAAATGTCTAGAAATCTTTATTAAATAGCCTTTTCCACAGTCTCCGCTCGGTCATCCCACTCGGTACCCCAAGCCGGAAGCGAGCAGACGTATTCATACAGGGTTCGCTTCAATCACTTCATTTGTGAACGTTCAACCAACGTTTAGAAGCATGTAACAGAGGTAAGAAACCATTCGAGTCAGAGCTAAGTTGTACATGGCTGTACTGATGTTTATAGCCTCTGTGTATTTGGCCAGACGAACTCAACAACATGTTGAACTGCGTCTACCAAACCGCCCAAGCCAAGTCGTTCCAAATCAAAACGGTGTGTGTGGATTTTGAACAGTAGAACTATTATAAAAACTTGACCCATATATTCAAGGAATATGAAATTTAAATAATTTACTTTAAACTATAATCGTTCGTCAAACTTCGCACACAATATGGTAACACGAATAACTAAGTTACAAAACTATGTTGAGATCATGCATGTAAGCATAATTTGATACAACTGGGTGTATTCCCAATTCAAAGCATAGTTAAAACAACTTAAGTTAGTATATGTTCAGAACACGATTACCGAGGCTGACATAAAGATAGAAATTATTGATAAAACAAAATGGATAAACTGAATAGGGTCCTAACTCATCCAGAATATATCGGTAGCGAAATATTTGTTTGTTTGACCCGGCGCCCCAGTTACATTAATTTCCCTCATTCCAGAGGTATTCTCGGATCGATTTTTTCTTTGTCTTTTTAGGTTAGAATTGGTTTTTTTTTTTTTGGGGGGGGGGGGAGGGTCAATTTTTGTGAAGGATTTTTTTTGTCCTTCGTGGCTGTGCAGGAATTTTTTATTTTCAACATACACGAATTTTTATTCTGGTACTTTTGTTGTGCACGATTTTTTTTTTCTTCGTTTAGGCTTTGCTCGAACTTTTTCATGTATATATTATTAAGTAACATTTAAGCAATATGATTTCTAACTGTAATATGATTTATTTGGATTAATTTGCAAAAAGCTCAAACAGTTGCACTGACTTGCCTAGATTCTGCTAGTGCAATTTTGGCGCCCATGCTAAGAGTGAAACCATGTGATTACGTTATATATATGTTATATATATGATATGTTAACAAAATATTCTACTGTAGTAGAACATACTGTAGTACCGTGACAAGCTAAAATAAATGTTTTTTTATTTTATGTAAATTATTACGAAAAAGAATTAGAACAGAAAAAATGATTGTTGATCCGAACTCTGTGAAATCCATTCCTTGAATTACCTGGGGATCATTTCGGGCACTGGATGGGGATCATTCCGGGTCAGGGATCATTTCGGGTACTTCTTGGGGATCATTTCAGGTCCGTGGATCATTTCGGGTTCTGTACATTAAGTTTTTTTTGAGGATCAGCTTCGAGGTTTTGTGAGTGTTCCGCGGCGTTCCGTGTTCCAATGTTCTTGGAATTACTATATGTGAAAAAATGGTGTGTTGGTTGGTTGGTGTGTTGGTTGGTTGGTTGGTTGGTTGGTTGCCGGGTTGGTTGGTTGGTTGGTTGGTTGGCTGTTGGCTGGTTGGTTGGTTGTTGGTTGTTGATTGCATGATTGTTGGTGTTGGTTGGTTGGTTGGTTGGTATTGATTGGTTGGTATTAGTTGGTTGGTATTGGTTGGTTGGTATTGGTTGGTTGGTATTGGTTGGTTGGTATTGATTGGTTGGTATTGATTGATAATTGATGACCAATTTGTTTTTTCTTCCAGATTGCTGTCCACAGTGTATATATCTTGCAATCATGAAAGTCGCTACTTTTTTAACGAGTTTCACATCAACCGATTTGATCTGGTTGGTGCCAACATCACTGTTAGTAATCGTAATTGTGAAACCATTGTTAATATATATCTGTACTGGGAAATTTACCACCACAGACTTCATGATGAGATCCTAAAATATAAGAAGATTCTTCAAAAGGCAAAAAAAACTGGAGACAAACGTGCACAAATAAGCGCATGCTATGAAATTGGACGGGCATACGTTGGTTTGTGCCAAGACTTTGAAGCATTGGAGTACTACAGTCAGTGTTTTGACATTGCTCTGGAGATTGGTGATGAACCGAACGTGAATAAGATGTATCGCCTGATAGACTGTATTGGAACTACAGGTGATGAAAATCCGGTAAAGAGAAATCACCGTAACAAAGCTACTACTGGAAAAATCTGTAACACGAAACCGGCATCATGATACTATTTTATATGGCAAAAGATACATTGACCTTACCATTAACGACCCACAAAATCAAATGCATGCTTGCCTAACTGTGGCATACGCTTGTCACAACATAGATAAATACGACGACGCTGTTATATACTGCAACAAATGCATTCAAAAGTCGAAAGAACTGGGCAATGTAGACATCGAAAGGGAAGCAGCTTGTTTGATGGAATTGGCTAAGAGTAAAAAGTGTTTGATTATTGAGAAAAACAGAGAAGGGGCTATCTTGCATAACAAAGAAGCTATTGAAATAGCTAATGGCATGAACAATATAAAGCTGTTGATTAAAGCCCGTTTTCAAATGGCTTGGCTGTACTTTTTTCATGGTGAGTACAGCAACATGACACCATATTTGAAAAAGGCATGTCAACTAGCTCAATGTATAGGTGATAAAGGGGCTGAGTTGCAAGCATATATAGAACAAGCTCAGTATTACGCCTTGGTAAATCGTCACGCTCACGCAATACCGCTGTTAGAGAAAGCTTTAGCAATATCAAAGGAACTTAATAGCAAGGACGCTATGATGCAAATTTATTTGGCTCAGTTTATGGCTTTTAGATCCTTGGCTCAAGAACAGGATAGCAAGAACGCGCTGGAAAAGTTCTTAGTCGTTTCAAAGGAAATGGAACATACAGTGAGAGAATTTGAGGTAAATCTTGTAACAAGCACTTTGAAAGGCACCGTCAAGGAATACATTGAACAACGTTTTGAGGAATACATAGAAAGACCTGGGAACACAAGGTTTATTCCCCTTCTAATAGCAGACGAGTCGATATTACAAACAATCTTTGTTTTTTTTAAAGAAATGGGTGTTGAAGTATGTAGGCGTCTCAAATCTATAGTGTGTGACACAACTGAAGACATTGCCGATAACATTGGATTTACTGAACGGTTGTTTTATCGTTATACTGGCTTTAAGCTTGCAGACACAGTGAACTTCTTTATTAGTATTTTTACTCTGGGTAGTCATGACAGTTGTCTTGCTCATAAGGTCGTAATGCAGTTTGCCATTCAAATGGGAGCGGCCGGCGTCTCTTCGGAAGAGCTCTTGCTTTTGCCTAAGTCCCGGTTTCAAAGATTTATAAGGAGACATGTTTTCAGATATTTAGTTAAAAAGGCCTACACAAAGATATTAAAAGTACCACCGAGTTATGATCGACGTGGTCACTGCGATAATTTCGTCAAATATTGTGATCATGAATTGCACCCGATTGGAACTACAAATAGATGCCTACTAGAGTTGTTTACAGAGGTAATGGTCACCAAAAGGCCGATATTTTCTCTTGGTAAAGATGTTGAAGCCCCATGGCTTTCTGTTTATGGTGCCGCACTGTACCTTTTAGGACAAAGAACTGAGGCTGTGGAGGTTTTAAGAAAATCGTTGCACCAGTTTGAAAGCATTTTCAATATGGAATTAGATGAAAACTACCGAATAACCATGGTTGATAGATTTATTGACACGTACAAAATCTTGTTTAAAGTGCTCTTCAACATGGAAAGATATTTCGAAGCCCTTTTTGTAGCTGATCGCTGTCACGCAAAAGTACTGAAATCTCTCCTCAACTCAAAACATCCAGCCAGCAATGATGGAAATGTTCAGTCACAAGCTGATCTTTATAATCTGGTGATAGAGAAGTACGCTATTATATTCTATACTTGGGTTTCCAATGATCTGTATATATTTTCTTTCTCCAGCAAGGATGATAATGGTCAAGATATTGTCATGGATTTATTGTGCCGTCAAAGAAACAAAAAACGGTACATCGATGAAAAAATCAAAAACGTTTTGGTCCACATGAACAGGCCATTTTCTACACAGGACTTGAGAACAGCCAAACAAACTGATGATGGAAACGCTCAACTATGTACTTGCTGTAAATCGACAAGAGCCGGTCCACCGTCAGAACATATCGACGACAGTGATAGCTATGATACAGCAACTACCAGTGAATGTAACAAGAACTTGGAGGAGCTATATGAATTGTTAAAACTTCCTCGTATAAACATCGATAAGGTTGTCATCATTCCCGAAGGCAAGTCGTTGTACTCGGTCCCTTTCGCTGCACTAATAAATCCCAAAACAAAACACTGTCTTTCACGTGAGAAAATGCTAAGATTTTCCCCTTCACTAAGCGTTTTAAAGCTTCACCATCAAGTCTCAGAGGGACACTATAACAAGTCAGGTTCCCTGATCATTGTCGGTGATCCAGATACCAGCAGCCTGAGAATACCCTATATTTCCTTACCTGGATCAAGTAAAGAGGCGAATGCAATTGCCGAGATCATTGGTGGGGTTCATCCTTTAACCGGATCGTTTGCAACTAAAGCCGCCGTATTGGAGAGGATTCCTCAAGTGTGCATTATTCATCTTGCAGGCCATTTTAGAGTACAGGGTGAGAACTGTGCAATTATCCTCGCTCCCATTGAGAACTTCAATCCAGTAAATGAAAGCGACTATCAATTAACAGCAAAAGAGATTTTGGAGATCCCAGTGCGTGCGAAATTTGTTGCATTGAGTGGCTGTAATAGCGGTGGAGGTATGGTCACTGCAGAGGGTGTAAATGGTCTTGCTCGTGCATTCCTAGCTGCAGGGGCTGGAGCAGTGCTAGTGTCACGTTGGAAGGTTAACGATGACAAAACCTGCGAATTCATGACAACTTTCTACAGATACTTCCTAGACTGGGAATCAGACAAGAAGTTCAAACGAAAGTCTCCATCTTGCCATGAATGACATGAGAGAAAAGTATCCAAACAGGCCAGAATTTTGGAGCGGTTTCTTCTTGATGGGAGACGACGTAACAATCGATCGTTCATACCTGTCGATACTTCGTCCCTAGCTAGATAATGCCTAATGCAGAATCCTTGGCATCCCCATCTTATACAGACAAAGTGTGACATAAAAACTTGTACATTATGTTATATGAATGCTGTACTATTGCCTTAATGTCTCGCTGAGATATTCAGTCCTAGTGATACCACGGGTCTTTGTTTTTCTCTGAAGAATTTGTCTCTTCAACTATCACTGAAGAAACTATAGACCAATCTCAATTACACCCACATCAGTCAACCGTTGCACTGCTACTCTGCTACCTACCTGATAACAACTTCAGATTTTACTGAGACAGCTGTTTTTGGATTTAAATCGTCTACCATTAATACTTGTGCTGCGTGTTTACTAGGTGATATTCTACGCACATTGAACGATGAGAATGTAATTGGAGCGGCGTTCTTGGACCTAACCAAAGCTCTCGACACTGTCAGCCACGACATCCTCCTGCATCCGCCTGTGGTCTTGGCGCTAACGACAATGCTTGTACTTAGTTTGAATCCAACAGATATGTAGTGACCTGCCACAGAAATATTAATTTAGAACCGGCTTCCATATCTATTGGTGTAGCACAAAGCTCTATCCTGGAGCCGTTACTCTTGAAACTGATTTACATGATTGATTTGATTGATCTGACGTCTTGGAATATTGCAATATTACACTGTATGCTGATGATACTGTTCTGTCCTTTGCTTCAACCTCTTCTCAAGATATCCAAATGAAAATGAACTCTGACCAAGCCTCCTCCACAGGCAACTCCTTGGGCTTCCTTTAGCAACAATTGTTGGGTTTCCTTTGTAACGTTTATATTGACCGTGAGGGGACTGAGAACTTTTTCTTACCATTCTCCCTCTTCCACTTCTAAACAGGAGGCCCAAGAGCAGAGAAAACCCAAAGGGATGCCTACGGAGGACTATCATCATGTCAGTGACTGGTTGGACACTAATCAACTTACTTTGAACTCTAAAATACGCAGTAGTCAACGTCTTAGAAAGATTAATTTAGACACTATAGTTGCTAAAGGTATTCCAGAAAATGTAAACGAAACTATAAGGAAGTCAGCATTGACTCGTACTTATATTAAGGTATAGTTATTAATAATAAGATCTGCTCATGGGAAGGGCAGGTTCATTATATATAGTTTCTAAGATTAATAAGAAATTAGGCCTTTTGAGACTTGTTTTACCTCTTGTCAAGTTCAAGTTCAAGTTGTTTATATTCACAAACTTTATAAATATTTATATTTACATAGATAATAGTCATTCGTTGTTATGTTATAGAACCTGGATTGGTAGTTTCATTAGAAAATTTGATGCGCAGTTTTGAAAGTTTAGTTGATTTTCTCGAGATATTCTGAGTAGTAAACGATTGTTATGATGTCATCATGACGTCACAACAATAGAGTCGATTTCAATCGACTTCATAGTTTTGAAAAGTTCAATCCTTGCCTATAGCATGAGTTAGAAATGTCTAGTCTATTGAAGGTTTGAAATAAGGAGTTATAGCCGTTTAAAAGTTGGTAGGCCGGTTCGCCCTCAAAAGAAATGTTGTCGACCACAGAAGTGAATTTATTACCCATAGAAGGTGGGGCCACTATTAACTGTTGATTGATGTTGATTGATGTTTGCAATAAATTAGATTTGTCTTTAAGACAGGCCATTTCATTGAAGGCCTTTAAGTGGGGGCCGAGTAGTCGAGCTAAGAATTTATAAGTAATTGTTAAATGTATATATCAGGGGCGGATTTAGGGGAGGGGTGCATGGGGTGTTTATCATCTCCTGAGACGACTTTGAGTCCTTTTTTAATTCTCAACATATTTCCAAGATATCCTTTCAGCAGTTTCCAATTTATATGATGGTGCACCCTCTCGTGAAGACGGTCCACTCTCTCCTGAAGATAATCCTGGATCCGCCCCTATATATATATATATATTTTTTTATATAGATATGAAGGAATTCGCAATGACGTTTCTATACTTTTATATTTTATCTCATTTTGATTCATATATTAGTTATAGCTTTTTTATAGGTTTTTAGTAACAGTGTTTATACATTTTGTATACTGATTTCGCCGTTTAATTTAGTTTTGTTTTATTTTGAGAACCCTTCTGTAAATAATGTTCATGACATTAGTACCTCAGCAAACATTATTATTATATATAAACACTTATCATCAATGAAATTGAGTTTACTGATTTACACTGTTATCATTATTATTGTTATTGTAGTCGTTTTTAGCAAGAGATCATAATACTAAGAGAGCAAAACTTGATACCAGTGATGTCTGTGCGATCTTCTTAGCGACTAAGGCTATTTTTAGTAACAACGCCTTTGCTTTTGGCAGTCATATTGATTGTTTGAGAGCCTTACGCGCGCGATGGCGTTGTTACCAAGAGACCATAACACTAAGAGAGCGACAGTATTGATGTCTGTGCGATGTTCGTGGCGCCTAAGGCTATTTTTAGTAATTTCGTCATCGCGCGCGCAAGGCACTTAAACAATAGAATTCAAACTGTCCCGTCCGCGCGCACGTCAAAAATCAAATTCTATTGGTTGAGGGCCTTGCGCGCGTTATGGCGGAGTTACTAAAAATAGCCTTAGGCGCCACGAACATCGCACAGACATCAATACTGAGCTTCGCTCTCTTAGTATTATGGTCTCTTGGTTGTTACTAAAAATAACTTTAGTCGCGAAGAACATACATCAATACCGAGTTTCGCTCTCTTATTATTATCGTCTCTTGTTTTTTGGTCAAAAACGTGTTCAGCTAGTCCCTTGAAACAGTTGCATATAGTAAATAATATAAAACTTGGAGTGCTTTGATCGAAGAGAGTGTTTGAACGGGAAGTGGAACAGTAGGGGTATAGTCTCGTTTCCATTATCTGCTAGAGACCGCTGAGCTTCTTGACAAAAGACATAGTTATCGGCATGGTTAACCTCCTTTTCAAGAAAGATCCATGGGATTGGTGTCTTTTGTAATGTATATTTATAAAAAATTCATACAAAGAGCGCGCTCTGATTGGTGGAAAAGCATTCTCCATACCTCAACATAGCATGGAAAGTTACCATGGTCTTGAATATTTCATAAAAGAAATAGAAAACTAGGCAGCAGTGCTTTATTGAGTTATGGAAGCACTTGGGAATTGTAAGAAGACTCGAGAAGTGTTGAGAAGCACTCGGCTACGCCTCATGCTTCTCCTAACACTTCTCTCGTCTTCTTACAATTCCCGCGTGCTTCTATAACTCAACATAGCACGCTGCCTCGTTTTCTATTTCTACAATCAACAATTTGTATTTTTCTTGTTGGTATTTTGGAATGATTTAATTATCTTGACACGAGGCTAACCTTGTCCGTCTTTTGTCTAATTTTGCAGCGGTATAATTCAACTCGAAAAAGGCCTATTTCACTGTGTTATCTCAAAACATAACCGACCCATATTTGAATTATCTGTAAGTACAGGTCAGTACTGTATGCCGCCATTTTCCAAATTTTAGCTTCAAAAATGCATTGGATCGGTTATCTACGCTATGGCGTAAGCTTTCACTTTTGTCCCACCTAATTCTGGACGCGCGGACCGACTATTTTCCGTACGGCTACCATATTAGGTCAGCAAAACAGCTGAGCTCGGAATTTCGGGAACGCTGACCGATAAACCGCGGACTTAAACAAAAAAGGCGCGAATTTGTTTTCATTCAACAGCAAATTTTCTGTTCGCACGATGATAATTACGGTTTTGCGTGCCTAGAATTAGAGCAGATTTCGTATGAGTGTGATGTCTATAAAAACAGTATTCCAATTAGTCTAAGTTCCTGCCGTAACCGTTCCGCGACCGTACGGTGCGGTTTTCACACTCATACGGAAATCTGCTCTAGGGGTGCCGTGTGTGTGACATAAAGGCAAAAATGATTTTCAGCAAGGATAAATTTAATTTTTGATCGCAAAATGATATAAAATTCTATATTTAAACGGCACTGTATGGTTTGTCATTGCCTGTAAAGATAATACTAGCCAGAACAGTGTCATTAAATATAGAATTCTATCACTTTCCGTACAAAAAAACAAATTCATCCTTGCCTTGCTGTTTTTTGGTGTCGTGTCTGAATGGGACTTAAATCGGGATTTTATTTGGTAAATTTCAAAGAGATTTCTTTTATTAATGACCATCAAGTTGATGACTTTTTCGCCATATCATACTGATAATGTACTGATCTTTAATCAGGAAAAATCCTACAATTTCAAACCAATACGAAACTGAGAATTAAAAGAAAGGAAAAGACAGGGAAAGATAAAAAAAAGAAAAAGAAAGAAATGGTACGTGCTTGCATACTGATGGAATTGAACTTGCTACCAACAAAACAATGTTAATTTTATGCAAAACTGAATCATCTCACGTTACGTATAGGTTTCGACCCCTTTCACGCTATTCTGGGAGGGGGAGGGGTACATATATAGAAGAACACAACAAACTTCGCGGTCAATGGTCAAAGAGGGAGGAATTAAACGGACTGATCCTAGGCCGTAAATGACTGACCTTCTAATAGGCTAACTGGTCTACTGAGTGATTGCCACTTATATTGTGTCGATGGACCGTTCGTTGCCAAGCAAATTACAGGATATAGTGGCGTTAATTTTGACCCGATAGTTTTAGTTCAAATCGCGCGCTCGTGTTTTGTTTGTTTGTTTTGTTTTTTGCTACGTTTTGTTTGGTTTGTTTGTTTATTTGTTCGTTTGTGTATTGTTGTTATTTTGTTTTGTTTTGTTTTTTGCTTTCCAATTTTATGACCTTTTGTCATCATAGCTATTTTTACTTTTGGTCTGAAAATCATTATGAGTATATCGAATGAGTAATGAACTAAAATGATCATTCCCATATGTACCATATACAATCAGAACATAGGGAGCCCAAAAATGGTCAGTGGAATGCGACGCTTGAAAACATTTCATTTATTTTCAATTTTTCTGACATATGTTATCCCTTTATAATAAGGAACAAAGTAATTTCTTTTTTATGACTCCATAATAGTCTATTTATTTCATTGTTTGCAAAGTTTGTTTCCATAAAAGTCAGCGGTATCGACCCATCATAACAATCACATGACCGCAGGAAGTCCACTTTATAAAAGACTGTGAAGGAAGTTTGGTTGCAAGTTCACCTCAGGAAGACTTGGAATAAACCGATATTTAACCTCATCGCTATGTAAAACCCACGCAAAACGATCATTGAATTATTGTTTGAAGTCTCTGATTGGTCAAAATGAATGTCAGAGAGAGGGCCAAGACTTTTGAAGGTAAGTTTTTGAACATTTCTTTGATGAATGACAAGGGAAACCCAAGCCTCAAGCATTTAAGGGGTGTTTCACAGTCAAACCTTCCCTCAATTTTTATGTGTTTTGTCTCCTTTTTATTCATTATTTTTGTGTTAATTGCGATTTAGCTGAATTTCTCTAGCGTTTTGTCGATTTTGACTTTCGATCCCTGTTTTAAAATGTATCCAATTCAATGATGAGTGTAAGTCATTTCCGCCGAAATTCCCGTCATGATTGGACCTTCTCCAAACTATTCTTTGAAAGCTTTGCTTCCGTTCTGTGAAAACGTCGACATTTTGAAGTATTCATCATATTTGTACTCTTTTAAAGCCTTCATTTCTGGCAGTGGTGGGCCGAACTCGTCGGAAACCGAACGAAAAAGAAGCCAAGACGAGAATATGATGGAGAGCTCAGGTATGCTTCAAATAGTGGTAATATTTTCTTTACGATTTATTCAACAGACTAAATTAATAAAGGTAGCTGTTTTCTGATTACTTGCTAACATAAGATAATAAGAAATCGCTACTCCAATGTGCCTTTATCAACATTAATTTATCGAATATTGAGTTGAAGGACTCGAATTTTTTGTTGTTGATCGCTCTGTTCGATTGAAGGTTCGTGACAAATCAATCACAGAATAATTGCGTTTGGTGGTATGAAAGTGTATTTCCTAACGAACTAACAGCTGAGACATACTTTGAACAGACGTAATGGCATTTTTAGTGCTTAACAATCATATATAAAGTGATAACTGAGCGACACGGTCCTATGCATTGAAATACAATAATATTCCATTATGGCTTTTACCCTATTGTTCGTTGAAGCGAGCTGTCATACAAAGCAATGCCCATCAATGTATAGCGTAGCCTAAAGTTATAATGGCTGTTTCTGTTCTGTTTTGTTTACTCTCAACTTAAAAAAGCTATTACAACAAGTAAACTGTTATTTTGTAAACCGAATGACGTCATATCAATGTCAAATTGTTACAATTAATTAATAGTTAACATATTATATCAGCTACTGAATTTCCTTGATAATTTTTTGCTGTTATATACCGTTATTGGTAGCTTCATTGTTCGCTGCAGATGGAATTTTTGGGCATATTTACAAGATATTTTATTACCTAATGAATTATCTTTGTCAAAAGTACAGCTTGTGCATATCATTAAAATGAATTAGCAAAATAAAAAGGCCATGTGCTCTTTCAAGCACTTTGCATGACATATTTCCTTGTCCTTCTAACTCTAGTATTTATAAATGCCTGTTAGTGATATAGCTACAATTTAATTTGCAATCAAATTATTAAATGTTTATGTTTAAAACTCTTAGATATAAAAGTTATGACAACAAGAAAACTTGTTGTCATAACTTTTATATCTAATCAAATTATTGCATTTTCAATAGCTATATCTGGTTTACATCTAGGCTACTTTTATGATCATGTATAAATATCATTATAAATTATGTATTAATTACAAAGTTAATGAATATTTACATGTTCATAATTAAGCCTCCAATCAAATTTACATCTCACACATTGTGTGCGTTTGCACCAAGACAAAGTTATAGTATAATACTGCTAATAATTATACATCAAGTAATAATGCTCAATACTAGTAAAGATTGCTAATCAATGCTACAATTTCTTATCATGATTCATTCCACTCAGCATTATATTCCTTATACTCAAGGCTTGTATTATTTGAGATTTGATATAATCATTTTTCACTATGAACTGTCTGGTGGACAATTGTTCCTTAATGGTCAATGTTTTTGCCACCTGCACAAATGATGTCAAAATGTGCTGAGAACAAAAAGTACCCAATGAGACATAGTCGAGTGGCATGAATGTTGTTCTCAGCATATTTTGAAGTCTTCTGAGCATCTATTAGAGTACAGACCTATGGATAAAATAGTAAAATCAATTTGTTTTAATTGATATATATGTCAGCATTTCAACCAAGGGTGTTTGTAAGATTCAATAATGTCATCTATGCAGGTCAATATAATCACATAATTATATTCTTGACAAATCAGAGTGCTTGTAATATGCCAATATATAGAACGGGTATACAGTCGTATTCCTTTGAAAGGTCCCTGCATGTCTCTGAGAAAAAGAATTTAGGGATAAGAGGCATAGCTGAGTGTTCCTTTAGCTTCATGAGTGTTCCCCAAGCCAAGTGGGAATTTTTATTATAGTGCTTATATAAAACATTTTTGAATGTTAACTGAGTAACTCTGTCCTTAACTAAGATATATGTATGTAATTGCATTACTCTGCCATTCAATATACACATTACATTGCTTAATATACTTTAGCAAAGCTAATTCAAGACCACAATTTTTTGGTATGGCATGCATTAGAAAATGTATGGAAGCTCTGATCACAAATTTGTTCAGTTGTGTAGACAAATCAGAATGGATATGCAAACCTAATTTTTAGTTAGAATGGATATAAACCTATATAGCATATAATGTAGATTGTAATAATAATAATTTAATAATAATTTATTTATAGAGTGCAAATGCAACAATACAGTTTTCAAATGCGCTATGAAGTAAAAAAATAATCATATAAAAAAACCTTATTAACAAAATATCTTAATAAAAGAAACTTGAATACTATAATAAATAAATCAATATCCCTAATAAAATGTGATTAAAAAGATAAATGATTAATTTGGGTAAGCCTTCTTGAAAAGGTATGTCTTCAATCTTCTCTTAAATATACCAACATTAGGTGCTTTCTTAATTTCCATGGGTAAATCATTCCATAATGAAAGAGCAGCCACAGCAAAGGCTCTGTCATGTTGTAAACATGCATTGCCTTCTTATTGCAACTTTATAAAGTTTTTTTTTCATTGAGCCTATTTAAACTTGAGTATTTCCAAATATTGCAATCACATTTCAATGTCAATTCAAAGAATGAGAAGGGAGTCTAAGCATGAACTGTTTTTGTCAACAGGGATCGATGTGACATGTATGTTTTTGTCTATATGCATGCTGTCATAGATGAAACCTAGAATGTGAGAAAGCCACAACTGACATTCTAGGAAGAACAGGAACCTTAAGTTATCTTTGCCGGCATGTGCACAATCAAAAACATACAGTCAGGTGACATCTGTGTTGAGAAAAACCTCTTGTGCTCCCTGTTAACATCAAATCATTTGGCCAATTTCTATACATTACTATCTTATAAAATACTGAGAATATTTCCTTATATTTTCCAGGAGCCACTACTAGCAATGGACAAAAGTAAGTGAATTTCTAGATTTTGTTATTTATTTAAATTATTGTGTATATTAATCCTCAAATGAAGGGGTACCCTTTAAAACAGCCAAAGTGATGTTTTGATGCTAAGGCATAATTGGACGAGCTGCCAATGAAAATAGCTTAAGTGACACTTTATATGATATCTAAAGTCTTCTCAAATGATCCATAGGGGATTTCACTATTGAAAAATACCTCAGTCTGGACATCAGCCAACAGCGTCCTCAGAGATCCAGGGCATCAGGGGGGAGGGGAGGGGAGCAAAGGGGACAGGAAAGAGGGGAAGGACACCCTGGGCTTTTGACTACCCCTAACTTGTCTTAATGGCCAAAATTAATCCAAGCACTGATTCGCCTCATTATAATTTGATTACATGATTGTATAATGAGGCCAATCAGAAGCGTTACTTTGTGCAGTTAAATTAGAATCGTCTAAAGTTACCAGTAAACAAGTTGACCCCACGCATTGCAGCACCTCCCAAACAATAGAAGCTGTCATGCTCTGTTTGAGAAGAACCAGGCGATAGATAGTATTTCTCATTAGCGTGCAACATGGGCACAGTCAATACGAGATTTCCCAAGGAAAAAGTAGTAGGAGACAAGTCATAATTTGAAATTTACATTGCTGACGTATCACAATCACTATGCATGTAAAGCATCATGGTTGAAAAATGATGTTTTGCTGACAGGAATTGTATGTAGATCTCATTACATGTATCTCATTGTGTGATCTTGGGATAATTGATGTGGTCCAGGTATTTTGTCATTTGAACTTTGTTTATGTTAGACCATCTAATTGGATTAATTTTGGCCATTAAGACAAGTTAGGGGTAGTCAAAAGCCCAGGGAGTCCTTCTCCCCTCTTTCCTTTCCCCTCCTTTCCCCTCCCCCTCCCTGATACCCTGGGTCTCCAAGGATGCAGTCACTTTGGCTATTTTCATTGGGATCCCCTCATGATATATCTTTGCACAGACCAATCAAGAAAATTCAAAAACCCATCAGAAAAATCACTTAGGCTATTTTTACATGCACCTCTCCAAATGTCTCAAATGTCTCTAACTTAGCATTAAGAAGATAAGCTCTTACAAGAAACATTCTAATTTCAAGATTACTTTTTCAGAGATTCAACTGGTGAGAAACACAAACCAGTTCCTCCACCTCGAAAAGCAAGAAAAAAGATACCAACTAAACCAGACAGTCCACAACTTCAACACAAAACAACTCCTGTAAAATCCTCCCCAGAAATACATCGAAAACAGCCACCACAAAAACCTGCACCTCCTAAAATCCCCCATGATGTTCATCAGAAACAACCCTCGGAGAAACCTAAAGCCCCTAGAAAGCCCCCTCCACCTCGACGTGGTTCCTATAGTAAACTGCCATCACCTTCTTTAAAGTCTCACATACCACACGCCAAGACAAAAGAATTTACCCCAAATAATGATGCTGGAAACTCAGTAGCCAATGACAATGATTCCTCTAAGGAATTACCTCAGCCTCAATCTAGGGAAACTTCAGGAACTGCTCCCAGGGCACATTCTAGGATCCCTCCTTCTAAGCCTTCTAGAGGATCACCAAGAAATTCCCAAAATTTAACAAGCTCTGAAACTACTAAAACATCTTCTTGTGAAATTAAACTGTCAAAAGATCCACAAAAAGATGTTTCAGATGAGACTCAGAGGTCCCCGAAAGTGAATCCCAAGAGGCCACCTCCTCCTGTAAGGACATCATCTTTAACCCGAAAGTCCAGGCCTCCAGTTCCTCCAAAGCCTAAAAGACCCCACCGACCTGCTACAGGACCTGCCGAAAGGAAATCAGCTACAATACCAAGAACTGGGTCTGTGGAGTCGAAAGAATCTGCTGCTGGTATTTTTTCGAAGGAAGGCGATGAAAGTAAAAACTTAGAGAAAAAAGCAAGATCTTTGTCAAGTCCACTTATAGTGAAGGAAGAGAAGCAAACGGAACCTAGAGTTGATGGAGACCAGTCGATAAAAAATGAAACGAAAGAAATGAGTGATGAAAAAAATATGTGTGAAAGTACTTCGGAACTTAAAAATGTTCAAAGTGTGGAAACACAACAAGTGAATGGCATTGATGAATCTAAGAGTTATGATATTGCTACTGCAGAAATAGTTTGCAAAGATGCAACATCCGAAATACATAGAGATAAAGTCATTTCAAATGGTACCGATGAACCAATTATATCTTCAAAAGATGATAAGACCGAAGAAAATATTAACAGTTTAAAAGTAGAGAATTTAGAAGCAAATAATGAGAAAATGATTATGAAAGAAAAAGATGAATCAGTTGTTTGTTTAGACGATGACAGAAGCAATGAAATTGAATCTGGAATCGGTGAAAAACTTGAAGCAGATTTAGAAAACACAAAACTTGAAAAAAAGTTGTGCCATGAAGGTGATATTTTGATTGTGGACGATAATGCGAAGGAAAGTTCAGAAGTTTTTAGCTCTTGTAGCGAAACACAAGCAGATTCCTCCAAGACAACTGAAGAAATTGATTTAGTAGCAACAAGTAGCAAAATAGACAGAGAGATGGAAGATACAGAAATCACGACTGATGTACGAGAGCCAATGGAAACAGATCCATATACCGAATTAAACAAAGAGCTGGAACTTGATAATGAAGATAAATTAGAAAAGATAGATTCTGACCATCACATCGTTACCGAATCTTCTGAAAAAGTCGTTGAGGGTGCTAGCAAAGTCGAAAATGAATGGACTGAAGTTGAAGAAGTAACTAGAATGGATGCTAACAAAGTTGAGAGTGAACAAACTGAAGTTGAAGAAGGAACTGGAGTGGGTGCCACCAAAGTTGAAAGCAAACGAACTGAACTTGAGCTTGAAGTAACTGAAATTTCAGTTGGTTCTAGAGAACAAGAAAAAGAAAACACGAGTGTTGACATTGCTGAAAGTTGTCCAAATGAAGACGACTTGATTCATGAAGTAAAGGGTGATGTAGAGGAAGAAGAATCCAAACAAGATCTCGAGGACGATTCGTTGAAAGCGAAGGATGGGATCCTCAGCGAAGCGCTCGAACGACCAACCCAGTCTGAGTCTGCTGCCTTGGAAGTGTCTTCCGAACCAGTAGATGTTCCTTCTGGTATTTCAGAAGTAAGCGTGGTTCCTGACAGTGTTCTTGAAGAAGAAAAACAAACGGAAGACAAAGAGGAAGATAAAGAAGCAAAATACCTCGAAACGTCACTGGATGAGGAGTTTTTCAAGGATGAGGAAGACGAGGCAGAGAACGTAATAAGTGATCAGCAGCCTGGAGATTTTACTGACAAAGTAGTGGATGACCAAGAAATAACAAATGACAATGTTTTGGAGCAGCCTTATGAGACTGACATTGATGCGGTAGCAGAGGAAAAACCATGTCTGGAGTTACAAGATGACTCCAAAACTGACAGTGAAAATATAAGAGTAGCCGAAACTGATCAAGAATGTGAAGATCTCAGCCAAGTTAAGACGGCTGAAAGAAGTCCAGAAACGGCAGGCTGCTATGAAAACATAGAAATTGTACAGGCGGAAAAGGAAAGAGGAGACGTCAATGAGGATGAAAGTACAGAACCAGTGAGACCATCTAGACGGAGCCGTCAGAAGAAACAATCCCAAAACGCATACGAAAATGCTACAGTAATACAATCACAAGCAGTGCAGGGTGATCAAGTTGAGAGTTCCACTCAGGAGACCAAGTCACCTAAAAGAGCTGATGCATACGAAAATACTACAGTAGTACAGGCACAAGCAATGAAGGGTGATCAGGTTGAGGCTTCCACTCCAGACACCAAGTCACCTAAAAGAGCTGATGTATATGAAAACGCTGTTATAATAAACCAAAGATTGTCAAGTCAGGAAAATGACAGAGAAGATGTTAAACAAGACGAACAAGAAGTAAGCAAGCCTTATGTAGGAGAAAACGAAACACCTCCAAGACCAAGATACGAAAATGTTGTCTTCGCACATGAAGTGGAACCTGAAGATGATAGCGTTTACGAAGTTCCAAGGCGAAATTCTTTTCACTCTGATTCACCAACATCAAGTCTTGTTCGCTCAGCAAGATCGGCTTCAGTTGGTTCCATGGAAAGAAAAAAGGGCGGTGGACCTACAGTTCTCAAGCAGACTTCAAAAACACAAACAGAATATGTTGTACCAAAATCTGTTTCAACCGCCTTAGAAAGTGAGGACACATATGCCGCTCCAAGATCTATTAGAGCTGCGTCAACCGAGGAGACATACGTCGCTCCCAGAGCAATCCGAACTCCGTCCGATACAGAAGATGTTTACGTAGCTCCCCGATCAATAAGGACCATTTCGACTGAGGAAAGTGTTTATGTTGCTCCTAGAACTGTTAGAACTTCAGAATCAGATGAAACTTACGTTGTACCAAGATCTATTACTACATCTTCCCCGGTAGATCCAGAAGATACATTATATGTTGCACCGAAATCTATTTCTTCTACACTGTCGGAAACTGCACCGATATCTGAGTCAGAGTATCATGTCCCTGCGAGAGTTAGTCCACCCCAAACTGAAGAAGAAAATGGAGTGTACTCGGTTCCAACGAAAAGGGATTCGGCTGTTAAAGACGAAGAAGCTTTGGACGGTGAAGCAAGGCTGCGACGTGCTACCCGATCCTCAGTTTTAACCTCAAGAGATCAGCTTCCTTCATCCTTGAAAAGCGCACCCGCCAAACCTCCAAGATCTAGTTTGGAGGATTCTTCACAACAAAGTGAAGATGCAAAACCCACACCAATTCCAAGGACTAGCCTTGCAGAGCATAAGCAGACACCTGAGCAGGCACCGAGGGCATCACCTCGTCCAAAACCAAGACAAATACCTGATAAAATAACTTCGGAAAAATTAGAAAAATCTGAAAGTGAGCAAGCAGTCGCACTTGATAGCTGTGACCAGTCGACAGCATCTCCTAAGCCAAAGCGACCAGCACCTCCACGGCCTAAAGCCCCATCGATTGTGTTGGCTGCTGAAAAGGAGGCCGGTGAAAATTGCTCTGAAGTCAAACAGAAAGAACCACCACGACGTCCTCCTCCACCTTTGAACAGAGTTAGTGTTTTGTCTGCAGAACGGGAAGGTACAATCATGTTCCAATAGTTATTCTTGATCGTTGTTGTTTAGTGTCATTTGTTTATTAATACTGAGAAGTCTAGAAAGTCTCTAAAAAGTTAACGAAATCATCATCTCTCATTGACTTTGTGGTCATCCACTAGATACCAACAGTTTATTTGTTGATGTTATTGATGATGTTTATGGTGAGTTCCGTTGTTGCTGTTGTCGACGTCCTTGCCATTGCTGAAGGTGCAGATGTTGTGGTTGTTGATGAAAGTGATTGTGATGATGGTGATGTTGATGTTAATGACGATGATTATATATCATTTGATCTATTAGGTTCACCTTCCTCACCTGATACTGTGGAAAGCTCATCTGATTCCGAAGACGATCAACCGCCAACAGTAAGCATTTATATTCATCCCTAATGTTCTATTATTCTTATTTATCGAAATGACTGATCTCCCGATCCAAAATCTACTTTCTCGATAGTTCCGTACCTTGGCAATACCTTACAGCAAACCCCGTTATACCAAACACTCTTTCTAATTCATAACATGCACAAGAGTTAACCAAGAAGAGTTGCCTGTGATTACTATAACTTATATTGGTTTTTAGTAATGCTTGAATTTAAGTCATTATTTCATTTCGTAGCCTAGTGGACCTCCCAAAAAGAAAACCTACCACATTGCCCACGAGATTCTTTCTACAGAGAGAACGTTTGTCAAGGCTTTGACATTGTGTTACGAGGTACGAAATGAGGATAAATTGATTGTATCTATCGGGATTTTAAAGGCTCAG
This sequence comes from Telmatactis stephensoni, assembly GCA_029948255.1. Taxonomy (NCBI): domain Eukaryota; kingdom Metazoa; phylum Cnidaria; class Anthozoa; order Actiniaria; family Isophelliidae; genus Telmatactis; species Telmatactis stephensoni. Next base: position 55,649 of record JALIZF010001382.1, on the reverse strand, counting down.
TCTTTTCCCAAAAATTATAATCTTGGTATGGTCAGTGAGGAAATGACGCTTTGTTTTCGAGGAAAATGAGAAGAACAACTGATTTCGCGCAAAAATACTGTCAAATCGACACTAAAACGTACCTGAGTGAACGACGGAGCTCGACAGCTAGCGTATTTGGTAGGCAACTTGTTCGACATGATCCAAGGTTTGATAGAACGGCTATGTTGACATACAAATGCCCAAGTATGAAGTTGTGTTTTGTGGATAAGAAAACAAAGGATTAGCTCAAATTATTTTTCGAAAATGAAAGTCTTTTTGTGACATTCCTTGTTTTGTGTCAAAAAGAGGAACTGACTGTCGATTAATCCCCTAATCTTCTGTCGTAGTTGACCTCAAAATAGAACAATTTTTTGCCGTTGAAAGCAAAAGTGATTCTCGCTTATAGATGAAGAGACAAGTTCGCTTCGAGCGCCAACGCTTTCCCTCACAAAATGATGTGAGAGAAATCGAAGAATTGACTTTTGACACCTAAATTTAAGTTTGGGATTATAATCAGTAACTTTTTCTCTGATTGGCTAGGCTGCCACCAACCAAATAAACCATTCTTTCTGCACTGACATTTACTCTTGAGCATCAATCAATCCGAAAATTATACTTAAGAAATGACAAAAAGTAGCGACAATTGATCATTTGCATGAACGCCGTTTTTGATTGAATCCGGTATAGATTGATTTTCTTCTGTTTTTCCTCTTTTTTTTTTTTTTTTTTTTTTGTCTTATTTTTTATTTTTTATTTTTGGAATTTCTTCCTCTTCATGTTTTTAGGATTGTTATGGTCTGATCAGAGAAGCTGACGTTGTATCCGAGTCAACACTTAACGACATATTTAAAGATCTCGGGAACATATATCATTTAGATTTGAAATTTCTACAAGAATTGGAAGAAAGAATGCAAACATGGTAGGTCGTTGTGAATTAATTTAGGATATCTTTGGGTTAAAGGATTTATTTGTACCTTTCGTGCTGGCTTAGGGCTGGTTTTCACGAGCGACGGAAGCAGAAGCGGAAGCAGCATACGTAGACTCATTCATTTCTCACTGCTTCAAAGTAAACTCTGGCTAAAAAATCTCCAGAAGAAATGACACGTCTCTAAAAGTGTTTGCATTAAAAGACACCTGTATGTCAATGTGATTTTTACTCTGTTTGCAGGGAAGAAACTGAAAGAATTGGTGATATTGTGAAAAAATATGGACATTTTCTGAAGGTAATTGGTGATGTAATACATGTAGTGCTGAATCTAATACTAAAACTACGTCATAACCAAGTATTTTGTAGTTTACATTACTGATGTTACGTTTGTTTTCTTTTCAGATGTACACAACGTACATCAACCATTATGACAAAGCTGTCAATGTGCTACAGGAAACCATGAAAGAAAATCTACAGTTTGCTGAACTTGTACAGCAATTCCAGGTTTGTCGTCACTTGTATCATGATGATGATGATGGTGGTGGTGGTGGTGGTGGTGGTGGTGGCGGTAGTGGAGATGATTGTGTGGGTGGCAATCGTGGTTGTGGTGGTTTTCTTGTGGATGCTAATGGTGGTGTTTTTTGATGTTGGTGGTGGGATGGTGTTGTTGGTAGTGGTAGTGGCATTGTTATTGATGATGAAGATGGTGTGGTGTTGGTGGTGGTGGTTGATAATGATGTTATTGATATTATTATGATCTTGAAAAGTGTTCTTGAAAGGTGGGATCTTGGAAAGAGTTTTTATAATGTAATAAACACACCGAGGCAAATTTCCTTGGCTGTTATTACTTGATGTACTTGCAAAGATAACGATTGGTTGAAATAGTAAATAGTGTACGTTTCTTTAGGCGAGCGATAAGTGTCGAAATCTCTCCCTGGAAACATTTATGTTAAAACCAGTCCAAAGAATACCAAGCTATAGATTACTATTAAAAGGTAAGGTAGTTTGATTTTAAAAAGTTGTACAAAAAGATGGCGAATAGAAAAGATAAAATGAGTGACTCTATCCATCTCATTTATTCATTTGTTTGTCTCCTTTTCTCTCTCCACTTTCCAAATTGTAAATTCTTCTATTTTTTCTATTTCAGATGTGATAACTCTTTACTTCCTTTCTGAAGTGCATCTTCCGTTTTTATGATCTTCCTCGCTGAACTAATTTGTCTTCTATTTCAGATTATTTAAAACATTTAGCACCTGATTCAGAAGAGTATCGTGATACTAAAGGTATGGCGCATCGCTCCTGCTTTCGCTACAATTTCCGTCTATTTTTGACCACTATAATAAATAATTAAACAGTGAACTCTCTTTAAGGCGGATAGGTTCGGAACCAGCTTGTAGTGTCCGTCTTAGAGAGGTGTCTGCCTTAGGGGTGTTTGGCTACAGACAATATGTGGCAAATTTAAATGCTAGAACCAGCAAATGTGTTCGCCTTAGAGGGGTGTCCGCCTTATAGAGGTGTCCGTATTGAGGGAGTTTGCTGTGTATACTTACAAACACATTGTGCGCTTCACAAGAGGGTTTACGGAGAAGTTCTCGAAGAGAGATGTCTATTTACTCCCTAGCATGCTTTATGGCTAGCCAGTCATTGCCATGATGGGTGGAAAGAAGTTTTATAGCGCTCTGAGAATGACACATATTATCATACAGGGAATCTAGTGTTGGTTTATCATACAGGGAATCTAGTGTTGGTTTTCCTTTTTTTTTCAGTTGCTTTGGATATTGTGTCTGAGGTTGCAACAAATATTAACGAATCAATGAAAAAAGTGGTAAGTAATTCTGGACGAAGAGTGTGTTCTTAAAACAACCCTTGTTGGAAGGTAGTGAACATTACCACAGGGAGCCCGAATACCCAATCGCATATCTACCTTGCGATAAAGGAAGACCAGAACTAACGATTGACAAGTTATGTCTTGGTCGTGATTTTATCACTTTATGTTCTTGTAGGATAACTTAGAAAGAGTGCTTAGAATACAGGAGAGCATTGTGGGTAATGCAGAGATCGTCAAACCTGGTCGAGTAAGTCACAGTTTCTCCTCTCCTCTCCTCTCCTCTCCTCACATTTCGCGCATTTTTCAACAAATCTCCATTCATGTACGTAAAAGACGTTTTTCCTGACCGATCCTAGTAAGTATAACATGCCTGGGTTAAACAATGAAAATCTCTCTAACGCCGTCTGTATTTTATGTCTAGGAATTTATCAAAGAAGGGACATTACTGAAGTTATGTCGAAAGGACATGCAAGAAAGAACGTTCTTTCTGGTAAGTTTTACAAGCAAAAAAGATTCTATATATAGTTTAAACAGTTTGAACTGGTTGGTAATTATTATGTAAATTATGCGTTTAGCGAAGCAAAAGCGAAAACGATTTTCAAAATTAAAATAATTTTTTTTGTGTTTTAATTTGATATGTGCTTCAGAAGAAATGTTGATCATAAAAAAAGATAAAAGAGACGAATTTCAGTCAAAAAGAAAAGAAAAAAGAGATCGACCCGATCGGGACTCGAACTCGCGACCCCAAGTCGGTAAAATGAATAAGGTTGTTAGGAATTTGATCAAAAATCGGGCCATGCATCCAGACAAATCGCTGAATCATCGCATGTTACGTATAGGATGGAGATTTCGGCCCCTTCCGCGCTATCCGGTAGAACGCAGCTAGATTCGAGGTCAAAGAGGGAGGAAACAGTCGGATCCTAGGCCGTAAATGACTGCACCTTACCACTAGGCTAACTGGACTACTGAGTGATTTGAAAGACAAAATAACCTAGTGTATCTTGTGAATAGATTGTCTATTGTTGTGCAAATTAGGCGTTCCGGTGGCGCACATTGATAATGCGCTGCGCTTTGATCTGACGGTCGAGGGTTCGAAGCCCGTAGCTGTCCACTTTTTCTTTCTTTCTTTTCTTTTTCTTTTTCTTTTTTTTTTTTTTTTCCTTTTTCTTTTTTATAAGATTTAATTTTGATTAAATTAAATTATTATTTTTAATTTAATTTTGTTTTAGTTTAATTTAGTTTTTAATTTATTAAATTTGATTTGTGTAATTTTATATTTTGTTTTCGTTTAGTGTAGTGTAATGTAGTTCTTTCAATTTAATTTAATTTAATCTAATTTTATTTTTTATTTTTTATTTTTTTAATTTCTTTATATTTTATGACTGTTTCATAAAGCATTTATGTATTTCTTGTGACTTTTTTTGGACTATAATTTTACAGAAACTAAAATAAATCATAATGCGATTTTTATTTTTTATTTTTTGCCTAGTCTTCTTTCTATAAGATTTTTGTTTGCTCGATTGTTCCTTTAATACCTGAACACCTTTTTGTACAAATCGTTATAATTTATCATTTTTGTCGATTTATATTCAGCTTACAGACGTACTTCTATACACGAGTGCAGTGGGTGGTGGACAGTACAAGCTGAAGGGAACTCTACCATTACTAGGGATAAAGGTGAGAGATATTTCATACCATACTACTTACCATGTACCTTCATTATCATCATCATCATTATCATCATCATCACCATTACTAGGGATAAAGGTGAGAGACATTTCATACCATACTACTTACCATGTACCTTCATTATCATCATCATCATTATCATTATCATTATCACCATTACTAGGGATAAAGGTGAGAGACATTTCATACCATACTACTTACCATGTACCTTCATTATCATCATCATCATTATCATCATCATCACCATTACTAGGGATAAAGGTGAGAGACATTTCATACCATACTACTTACCATGTACCTTCATTATCATCATCATCATTATCATCATCATCACCATTACTAGGGATAAAGGTGAGAGATATATTTCATACCATACTACTTACCATGTACCTTCATTATCATCATCATCATTATCATCATCATCATCACCATTACTAGGGATAAAGGTGAGAGATATATTTCATACCATACTACTTACCATGTACCTTCATTATTATCATCATCATTATCATCATCATCATCATTATCATCATCATCATCACCATTACTAGGGATAAAGGTGAGAGATATTTCATACCATACTACTTACCGTGTACCTTCATTATTATCATTATCATCATCATCATCATTAACATCATCATCGTCAAAATTAAGCATAACAAAACCATCATCAAACGGCAGAGAGGATCACGTGACCTGCTTTTTATCGCATCTGGCGTTGCTGTTTCAATGCCAGGTTGGGTCATTTCGCGTTTGCCATAAACGTGTAAAGTCGCCCTTTCGTTTGAGCACCAAATGCGCAACGCCAGGCGCGAAAATCGTAGGTCACGAGTTCCTCTCTGCCGTTCGCCGTTTTCCCTTGTACGTGATGCTTAATCTTATTAACATCTTATAACTTGACTTGTTTGTTTTGACAGGTTACTCTTCCTGATTCTCCAGAATTTGAAAACGAGTTCAGCATAATCAGCAAAACACGGTCGTTTACTCTCTCAGCAAGGTAGGTAAATCTGCGTCCCGCTTGCTCGGCCTCTACAGTAGGTCAAATTCGAGGGTAGATCTCAGTCCATGACTCTATGGATGAATTTGTATAATAAGACGGGGAATCTTGTCTAAGACAACAAACCGTTCATGATTAGCTCGTCTGATGTGTTAAGAGGATTTTTTCTTCTCAGACGAGTTCTGCGTCCAGCTTTAACGTCGATTTGGATGAAAAAATAGACGGATAAACTCGTCCTTTACCGGTTTGATATCATGACGAGTTTTCTGTACGAAGACGACTTTACCGTCCAAGACGGTCTGCCATCTCTAATATGAATTCCAGCTTGTATCGTTAATTGCATTTTTCCATTGCATTTCAGCACGCCAGCGGAAAGAGACGAATGGATTGAGGTAATAAAATAATGGAATGCTTATTATAATATTAATTAATATTAATTGTTTATTAATTATCAACGTTGCTAGGAACTCAGTAAAGCCGTCAGCGCGCTCACCAAGAAGAAGAGCACCTTCATGAAATCTAAAGATGGCACGGTCTTGACGGTACGTGCACTTTACTTTATACGACAATTTACATTACGCGCGCTCTGATTGGTCGAGAGTTGTTTGTGATTACAGTACACATGCACAGATGACGTCGTTAAATCTTACACGCACTCTGATTGGTTGAAATTTTCAATGAATATTATATAAAACAAATAGATTCCAGTTTTTTCCAGTTTTTTCCTCTTGTAACGTCCTTTTTTGTTCTCAATGTGACGTCATCTGTGCGTCTATTACAGTACAAAAGCAGGAAAAATGAAATCTATTTGTTTTATGTTAGCAGCCAGTTTTATTTACAACCATTCATTAATAATATATGTTATTCTGTGATTATAAAATATTGGAGATATAACGCGCGCGCTGATTGGCTGGCTACCATGTTTATATCAGAGGACAGAGACATGGATCGCACAAAAACATCGAAAACATTTTATATAAGCAATATAACACGGCTGCTTGGGTCTCTGTACTGTGATATAAACACTATACATCTACATCTTCCATCGTGTTTATATCACTGTACAGAGACATGCGCGTTTTATATTGCTTAAAAATAGACTGAGGAGGGACACACCAAAGTCCAAGATAAAGATATGATTGAGCAAAACACTTCATACTAAAAATATCGGGATGAAAATTAACGTATTATGATATCTCACAATTTCTAGAGTAACAGAAATCGTCATCAGGATAGGTACTACACCTATGTATATAGAAAGTAGAGGAAATTCAAAATGATAACTTTGTGCGCCCTCCAAAACTGTGAGACCCTCCCCTCAATACTTGGTCCTTCATCCTCTATAAAGTGAATGATTTCTTATAAAATTGCGTTCAAATGTTAAAAGTTACTTTTACTTGTCTAATTAGCCTGAAGATGAAGACGAAGTGTGGCAGTTAGGAGATAAAGCCCCCGTATGGATACAAGATACAAGAGTTACGATGTGTTTACTGTGCACTGATAAGTTTACTGTGACCAATAGAAGACACCACTGTAGAGCTTGTGGAAAGGTAGTGCTAACAAACATATCACGACAAACAAATAAACAACGTAGAAAACTGAGCTAGAAAAGCTGAGACCGCATTTTAAATCCTGTTTGCTGAATTTGTAATTGTTGTTGTTGTCGTTATTGTTGTTATTGTTGTTGTTGTTGTTGTTGTTGTTGTTGTTGTTGTTGTTGTTGTTGTTGTTGTTGTTGTTGTTGTTGAAAAGAAAAAAAGGAAAAAAGGTAAAGGTAATTCATTTTTTTTCGAAGAGCGGGGAGTGGTTGCCCAATTCTCCCGAGCCAGAGGCTCGTGTTTAAGCTTCCGAAGGTGCGCCCTCTACCCCTCTATCCATTAGTGTTCCTTCTTACGGTTATTCAAAGCTAATTAAAGCTACACGGAAAGGAAAGCAGTCGAAACAAGGATATAAGGTCACTGGGAATCGTACTCGGGACCTCTCGCACCGAAGGCCGCGCACTAACCAACTGTGCCATCCTTGCTACTCCACTATTGTTGTTGTCGTCGTCGTCGCCGTTGTCATGTTTGTCGTTGTTCCTTACAGTAGTTGATATGTGCTTCATGTCGTGGACCTTACACACTTTCATTTATTTATCCTTTTCTCCTCATTTCTTTATTTTTGGTTTCTGTTCGTTTTTCCGCTTCGACACTCATCCTTTTATAAAAATTGATACGGTGCTCTCTAACCAATTAATTGTTGTTTTATGCGGTTATTGCAGGTGGTTTGTGGATCATGTTCAGATAATCTTGCACCTTTGGCATACCTTGACTATGCACCAGCAAGAGTGTGTGACGTTTGCTACGAGGTTTTATTAAAAGGTAAAATAATGCTATGCTATTCATGCCATCATTATGCTCTGATGTACCCCCATCTTCAATCATAGGACCCCTTTCATCGTGCCTTAGACGAAAGTGTAACGGTTGAGGTTTATTAAAGGGTGAATGCAATTATAACTAATTTTGTATGACAACATTATCAACCATAGACTGTGGGCTCAATCCAAGGGCCCCTTCTTTTTCTCGACTACATATTATACAGACAAAGTGTGACATTTGTTGTAATGGTTTAGCTTGATTGGTTCTTTCCAATATGGTATCAATAATTCACTGTGGTGTACCCCAGGGTCTTGCTCTAGGCTCCATGTACTTTTATTTATAAATGTAACAAAAACGTAACAATATCTTGTATTTTTACAGATCAAAATAAATCGATAGTAGAAAGCGATATTGATCGCTCACCCACCTCGCCCGTTAGCATTGTTGGTGAGGAGCTCGATAGAATTCATCGTAAACCCCCAATGTTTGAAATCCTGCATAGATTTAAATCAGGCTCCAAAAGAAACTACAGAAAATCAAAGATAATTACAAATAGACCGTCAGTACGAACAGAGGTAAGCACCATACATGTGTCGAATCACTCGTTTTTCTCTCCTCCTTCGTACCATTCCCCTCGATCAGAGAGTGCTCGTAAACCGAAATTACAACACAGGAAGCCCAAGCAACAGAAAAAAAATTCAAGCGCGAGACTTGAAACAAGTCTAGATAGGAACAAAGAACGCTTCCAATTTATTTCACTTGGAACGTGTTTGATTTTGAACTAAAATTTGTGAGAGTTTAAGCTTTACGTATAAGGGAAACGACCGACTGCGCTTTTGCGTCTGACGTGATTTCTTTTTTCTTGTACGTACGTGAAGCTTGACTCGGGTCAAACATCAAACATCCCATTCACCAAAAGCAGTATAAATTTGCGTATTATGAACAGATATAAGCGACATCAAAGGCCCTGTTTTATGAAGGTGAGCTGTCCTGGTAGCCGGATAAGTCCAGAATGTTTTCTCCCTAGTCTGCGCACTGGCTCTGATGAGGGGACTGGAGAGAGAGAGAGAGAGAGAGAGAGAGGAAACGAAGGTCCTTCTTTCCTTTCCACTCTCCCTTCCCTCTCCCCCTGAAACAGGGTCGCCACGTAGGCTATCGTTTCCCTGGGGAACAAACAAACAGACAGACAGACAGACAAAAACAAACAAAACAAAACAAAAGTGTTATCCCAGTTAACTCGCCTTCATATAAGACCTTATTCGTGTTTATATAAAAAATGGAAAGTAGAAAGGGACGGATGTGTTCGTTTTATTTACAGGTGGTTGGACATGATAGTGACAGCCAAATGAGTGGCTACCTAAAATTTAAACGAACAAATAAACATGGATGGAAAAGATTATGGTTTGTGTTGAAGGGAAATGTACTGTATACCTATAAAGCTAGTGAGGTAAGATTGGAACTCAATCTACTAGATATATATATATATGTACAGTAATTTCAGAAAAAATTGTCAAGCTTACGCGACTCGACCGAAAGAGGTGATGGGTAGAAATCACTGAGGTGACTATAAAATGCATATCTAATTAGTCATGCCTCAAACTTTCACTGGCGAGTGGTGTAGATAGTTCAGGCCCTTGGCATGACCGATATACATGTTGTAGTCGCCTGAGTGATTTCTACCCATACTCCCTTTCGGTCCAGTAGAGTAGGCTTGAGGCCGAGCAGCGACAGTGTTTCCTGAAATGACTGTATATATGTGGCGAACTTATTGGTGGCAAAGCTCGAGGACTTTTCCAAATGTTATCCCGTCATTTTGGACAAATATGCTCTAATAGATTTTGTTCAAAGTACGTGAGGAGTCCCGTCAGGGGTTCTCGATCCTCGAGGTAAATTATGTTTTCTTTCTATTAGGACATTGTCGCCCAGGAGACCATACCTATCCTTGGATATGTTGTCCAAGAGGCAACTAGAACGGTAACTATAAACAAATATTGATAAGTCAGTGGTTGAATCTTTTGTTTCTTTCAAGCCTTAAACATACATGTTTTATGTACAATCCAATGTAACAAGCATAGTCGTTGATGCAATGCTATGGTCTATACAACCTCGTTGTCTACAACAATGAAATTTCTCAATCTCTCCACGTACCCACTTTACGTTGCGCGAGGCGTTACGAGCAGCTGGTCCACACTGCGTATTCTACAACTGTAAAATTCCATCGTCTGTTCACGTACCAACTTGCGCTAGGCGTTAATTGCGGCCTACCATACGACTGCGTTGTACACTTCGTTGTCTAAACTTTCACCGTCTGTCCACGTAACCCAGGAGGCGTCGCGGATTATTGAGAAAAGTTGTGACTACGCGTTATCGATGAGCTCATTTCTCCTGCATAAGCCATACAGGTTTATCCCTACTGAGACTTGCTATGTTTTTTCTTTGTTTGTAGGAAGGAGATGAAATCCAATTTCAACTCAAACACGCTGGATTGCCTCCAATAAGTTTTAAAACTGAAACTGAATCGTCAGCATTTAGGTAAAGTATCTTTAGCACGAGGGTACAAATTTGCATTTCTTCTTCTGCTGCTGCTGCTGCTGCTGCTGTTGCTGCTGTTGTTGTTGTTGTGGTGGTGGTTGCTGTGCCAAAATGCAGATAAGCCTCTACAGGGCATGCGTGTTTGTTACTCGGCCGCCTCTGTATAAAGTGATAGGTCTTTACAGCGCATGTTCGCTATCCATCGAGGACTAACGGAAGGTCGTCAACAAGCCGAAATCGAGAGTTCTTGGTGATGCGAATCAAAGTCGGCGACTTTCCTTCTTTTATTTTAAGTTATGAATCTACATTAACTACGTGAGACAGAGCCGATTTTTTGCAGAGATCATGCTCTCAACTTATTGCATTCACTTCACAGATGAAAAAAATCGTCAATTCCCCTTCAACCATTCTTAATGTTGTTTCAAAGGGTTGCTCATGCAGCAGGCCTGATTTTGAATGGAAAACAACATTCAGGTGAGGGAGGGTGGGGGAGTGAGGAAGATTGCTTTCCATTTCAAGCTGAAGTTTGTGAGCAGTATGTTAAATTGTCTCGAGTTTTGTTCTAGATTGTAGAGTTCTAATTAAATAATCCAACACAAGCTATTTATGCACCTAATCATCCACCTTTTATCCCGCTTTCTTTTGATGATCGATTTTCTTTGTTTTTCCAGATGGACTCAACAGCTAAGAAAAGCGACCACGTTGTAAACAGAAAAGATGCCTTACAAAGTATTTAAAAAGTGATTTTGACTGCTACAGTAATCATGTTGGGGTTCCTGTGTTGTTGTAAGAAGAGTGTAGGTGGCCATACCGGTTATGCTCAGTCTCTCTCCGATGAACATTCACAGGGAACCCAAATTACACAATAAGATGATTTGGAAGATGAAATATTTTCTAATATCGCTTGTTTCAAAAACAAGGTCGTTGGGTTGTCTGTGCTTAGGAAAATTGAAAGTGGCTGCCAGCGGTTCCCAGTCTTCCTCACAGGGAGCCCTTTTTGTCAAAAATCATCAAGCACTAGATTACATTTCAAAATTATTGGCAAATGTGATTTTTGTCTGCTTTCAAAAGTCTATCGCTAAGAGAACGCTTATATCGAACACTGATATACACTGGAAATTTTTGCCCTTTTCCTATGATTGGAAATATCTAGGAAATTGCATTTTCCTTTAATAGAAACTAGACAAAATGTAGGAAAATACATTTTTCTACATATTTCCTATATATTCCCTATCTTAGGAAACTGCATTTTCCTAGATATTTCCTACCTTTTCATTTTCCTTTGATAGGAAATATCTAGGAATATGCAATTTCCTATGATAGGAAATATCTAGGAAATATGTAGGAAAATGTATTTTCCTACATTTTGTCCAGTTCCTATCATAGGAAAATGCAATTTCCTAGATATTTTCTATTATAGGGCAAAATTAATTATATGAGCAAAGATTTCCAGTGCGAATATCCGTGAGGGATACTAGGAATAGGTAAGAAATTGTTCTGTTACGTTAATGATATAAAGTATAACTCTCTATAAAGACATGACTTATCATGCAGAAAGATTGTTGCAAAACTTATAACTTGTTGCTCTTGCTGTACCATGGAGACCAGAGGCTCAGACTCACACTCGGGGTTTCTTTTCATATTTTTTTTTCAGGGCCAAAAGTTCGTGAAGCCAAGAGTTCGTGCCTTGAGAAAAGAAAGAAATGAAAGGAAAATAAATAGAAAAGGTGTGTGGGGGGGGGGGGGGGGGGGCGAGAAGTGTGGGGGGAGGACGAAAGAAAAGACATCGAGAGTGACTCAAAGAGTCGAAGCCTGTCGTCTCCAAGATGCTCTTGCTAATGTAGACATAAGAATTGATGGTATGAGTGTCGTGGTTGTTTCACTGTTGGCAAATATTTCCCTGTTGTGGTTAGAAAGTTTCTATTCTATAATCATGACGCTTATATGAGGTCGCAAAGCATTATGGTAAACAGTCGAAATTCAGTTTTTTTTACTTTTGATTTGGTTGTAAAGATTAGGAAATTTAGTTTTAGATTTTACAATTCCTTCATGTTTACCAATCGAACAGGCAATCATTTTATGTAAACGAAATTGTCAGTATGATTTATAACATCCAAGAAATCTGGTTCTGATTTCAACATTTCAGTTTTTCACATTGAACTTATCAGAAACTGCGAGAAATGCTTTCTATTTTGTTATTTTCTTTCGTGTGACCATTTTATTCCAGAGAATACTAAATCAAAGTTTTATACGAAAAAATATAAAGTTATAACATTATATAATATCCAGTAGAGTACAAATACTAAAAGTGTGCAACATAAATAGTACTAAATAGTGCTAAATCATGCAAATTCTTTTGTTTTGTATTGTCTAATTAGTGCTATTTAGTACTAAATAGTGCAAAGTATTGCACACTTTTAGTGTTTGTACTCTAACAATGAATAAATGATAGCAAAATTGTTGTAAATAAAATATCACAATCCACCATCCAAATGTGTGTTTATATTTTTAGAGAAAGAATAGATGTTGAGATCACTCGACTTCATCTAGTGCTCTTCCAACACATTCGTGCTTTCATCACTTCCAACGTGCCGTATTACTGGCGGAGCATGCACGCAATAAGCTGTTGTAATTGTTAACTACAGCAAACACATCCTACTCTCCCCCACTTTCTACAGGTAAAGTGTTAGTTCCTAATCTAATTATTATTCATTCAATGTCATCTCACCATTTTGACAATTTTTGAGCATTTATACTTCAGCCTGGTTTTACCACGGACTGCAGACTTTGCATTTCGACCATTTTTAACTCGTGGATTGCAAACCCGCGAGTTATTGTGAGGGATCAAAATATGCAAATGAATCACTCACTCACTCACTCACTCGCACATTATTACACTACGCTACTGCGCATGCTCGACGTGATTGACCGCAGGCCAAAAGAAATGTGGGCTCTGGTTACGAGATTGAAGGAAATATGATTTCGGGACTCTTAGCTTGTGTTATTAATATGCATCGATAATATTTGCTCGAATTCTTCAGCCGATTGTACGCGAATCGAAACTTGCTTTGGATTTGAACGATGTAAAAGGCGTATTCTGTAAACAAGATCTGTATTTAATTATTATTGTGGAGTGTTGAAATTCTACTCGTGACTCCTCCATTGACGCATTGACCATTCGCTGTAGATACCAATTTGCGATTTATGACAACTGACAACAAGAGCCGAATCCTCATCTCGACGTTTCTTGTAGAAGAAACTGAAATGATATGCTCAGAGCCTAACAACCTGATGTATCCAACTAAACAATTACTCAAAAAAGACTCACTAAAGAAAAATACTTTCCCTCAGCAATAGCTTTTCCAAGCTACTTCAAACCTTGTGTGACGAGATTTTATGATCAGTATTTCTGCAACCTTCAGTTTAGCGATATCGATCTGGACACGTTCAAAATATTTCAGACTCGAAGACTACATTTGATGCTTTGTTGAACAATAACCCCTTGAATACGTTTTTTTTAAATATATATTTTTCAACTTTGTTTTTGATGTAGTAGGGGAGCATTCATTTTTTAAGAGGGGGGAGGGGGGGGGGGTGGGCCGGAGGAATTGCAGGAATCAAATACCAAAAAAAATACAAGCCCCCCACGGCAAGGAATTGAACTATATTGATGACCCACCCCACTTCCAAATATGAAAATAGGGTCCCTTGACCTGGTTTAACTTTCAGAAAAACATGACCCACCCCCTTTCATAGAGTAAATTTCTTTTGGCCCACCCCTCAATTCCTCCGGCCCACCCCCGCTCCTAAAAAATGAATGCTCCCTAGGTAATTTATATTGTCCTAAATCGTCATTTAACTAAAATGCATTGTTTGGGCTTCCTGTGGTCATGAGTTACCTCCGCCATTGTCGGTTTGATGGGCTTCCTGTGATAGAGATTGGACTAGATGTTTGGGCTTCCTGTGTTGACTTCGCACTTCTTTGCCTTGTCGCCATTTTGAATGACAGTGGATGCCAGTGTAGTTGTCTGCAAGCTTTCCACGTCCTGAGGTATAGTAAAACTTAGAATAGATTTTTTAAAAGATACTTAAGTGTACATAAAATAGTTTTAGAGTATTTTTGGTCGAGTTTATTACATTTAGTATTGTTTTTGAGGCACAGGAAGTTGCACGTGGAAAGAGTCGAAGTGCGGTGTCAAGAAACCTTCCACTTGTTGCTTTTTAGCTTAAAAATTACCAGAAAAACGTCCCAAAATGTTCTTTTCAAAATTGTCTTTAATACTTTTAAAGCCATAAAACGTTCAGAACTTTAATTTCATTGCAAAACGTAAGTCGACTGCATCCATTTTGTTAACTCGTGAATACGCGATGCTTAGGCCTTTGGACGCGTCGCCACGTGAACATAGACCCATATATCCAAGCAAAAGCAAAAGCAACACAGACTCTGTAATGTACTGCTTAGTAGCAATGCTTGTTCTTTTTGCATCTTTGTTTTATACACACCATACAGAGTCTGACACTGTAAAAAGGGATCACTTAAAGTAAGTGTATACGGTGTGGGAGATCCCTAGATATAAGGAAAATACACTAAAATACAGTTAACTGGAACTTATTGTAAATTCATACCCCTAAAATTAATAGTATTTCCACTCAATATTAGAATACGATTGTGGGCTCCCCCTTTATGGAAGTAGTACCTCCACTTGATTTTAGTAACCACTTTAAGGGGTCCTTTTTTCTAGGGTAAATTGCACTAAAATACAGAAACTGGAGCTTACTGCAAATAGATACCCCTAGAATTAATAGGGTTTCCACTCAATATTAGAAATCAGCTGTAAAAGACCCCCTTATTTCAGTAAAATACTTCCACTTGATTTTAGTACCTGCTTTTAATGAGAACTTATTACAAGCAGACACCCTAAAATTAATAGGATCTTCATTCATTATTAGCAAACAGCTGTAAGGGCCTCCTTTATTAAAGTGGTGCTTCACTTGATTTTAGCAACCACTTTGTAGGATTCTTTTTTCTAGGGCACATGCCCTAAAATACAGCAACTAGAACTTGTTGCAAGTACATGCCCTTAAAATTAATAGGATGTCTACTGATTATTAGCAAACAGTTGAAAGGCTCTCCTCTTAATTTAAGTATTCCTTCCACTTGAATTTAGCAACTACTTTGTGACATTCTTTTTCCTAGGGCACATGCCCTAAAATACAGCAACTAGAACTTGTAGCAAGTACATGCCCTTAAAATTAATAGGATGTCTACTGATTATTAGCAAACAGTTGAAAGGCTCTCCTCTTAATTTAAGTATTCCTTCCACTTGAATTTAGCAACTACTTTGTGACATTCTTTTTCCTAGGGCACATGCCCTAAAATACAGCAACTAGAACTTGTAGCAAGTACATGCCCTTAAAATTAATAGGATGTCTACTGATTATTAGCAAACAGTTGAAAGGCTCTCCTCTTAATTTAAGTATTCCTTCCACTTGAATTTAGCAACTACTTTGTGACATTCTTTTTCCTAGGGCACATGCCCTAAAATACAGCAACTAGAACTTGTTGCAAGTACATGCCCTTAAAATTAATAGGTTGTCTACTGATTATTAGCAAACAGTTGAGAGGCTCTCCTCTTAATTTAAGTATTCCTTCCACTTGAATTTAGCAACCACTTTGTGGCATTCTTTTTTCTAGGGCACATGCCCTGAAATACACCCTTGCGAAATGGATTCCCAAATTTTTGGGAATTCCTAGGAATTCACAAGGATTCACAAAAACACTTTTGGAGGTGTCTGTGAATATTTAGGAATTCTTGGGATATTGGTATTCCAAGGTGTCAGAAGTTTGGAATAATTGGGAATTGCTAAGAATTCTCAAAGATTCCCAACATAGTGCTTTGGAACCTTTGGGAATCTTTGGGAAAACAGTTTGAGGTGTGAAAATTCTCAGAGATTTCCCAAAAACCTGTGAAACCACAAGAGATAGAATTCTAGATTGAATTCAAAAATTGAAAACCACAAGTTTGATTTTACATCAATAAACCTTCATTATGTTGCTGCTTTGAAAATTTAAATTCTTATTTGTACTTAACATGTTGCTGATGTGTTTTCTGTAGCTACAAAGTAACTTTGAAAGTAATATTTTGTTGTTTCAAACAAGACATATACAGATAAATCTTCGCTTCTTATGGCATTTCACTTTGCTTGGGTTTACTTTCCCAGTAAATACGAGAGAAACTGGTAGCTAATATCGGAAATGGCCAATGAAAGACCATCTTTTTATCATGTGACTCATTTGAATATTTGGCGCCTTTGACTGCCATGATCGGTTATGATGCTTGTAAATTGTGAATTTCTGCTTGAAAATCCTTTGTTTTGGGATAAAAACTGGCTTACATTGTTCCTCAGTTAAGCTAGGAATTAATCTAGAAAGATTTTCAACCATGTGGAATAATATTTAGAAGAATAACTGCTTGAAAACCGTGGAAAACTCGATGCTGAAACCGGTAAGCCTTTACATGATTTAGACTTTCCATCTAAAGACAATTACTTCTTACATGTAATCATGTTTAAATTAAAAACTTCAATTCAAACAAACTTATACATTAATGCTTAACAATTCAGCTCAACTTTGACTGCACAATTGAGTCAATCTATTGATGTTTAGACATTTTTATCAGATGCCACAGTTCATTAAGAATTTTGCCAAATTGGTTTCCACAGTATTCTAGTGTAGTCCTTGAATTGGTTTTTAACTGCAATGATTTATAATTCATTATTAAGAACCTGATTGTTTTATGATTTTCAGGTACATTATACTGTGCTTAGTTTACAACAAAGTGGGCCAAGTGTCCATTTAGAAAGCAGTAGACCTAATATGGAGACCTGTCAGAACTGTTTACTACTGAGATTGAGCTTTTAGAGTGCAATGAATGGAATTTGTAACATCAAGCACCAAATCAAGCAGTGGTTTCAAGCAGTAATTGATTTGTTAGAGATAAGTGACACTTCAAATTATGGATTTCTTAAGTTTTGATCAACATTCAGATGACTGTAAATACATTTCAAAGGATCATATGATATTATACAAAGACATTGTTTTGATGACTTAAAGAGTCAGAGTGTATCATGTTTTATGATTTTATGTCTATAGTCTAGCTACCAAAATATAATCTTTACTCGTATTAAAGTATCAATGTAGTAATCATGTTTTTTATAGTATTTCATAATTTTAGTATTTAGAACTATTCTAGAATATCATGCAATTCTCAAAGATTCTAACAAATTCTCATAAATTCCAACAACTTCTCACAAAATCAAAGGATTTATGGAAAGCTTTTACCTGCTTTGAGAATTCTTGGGAAGTTTTGGGAATTCCTAGGGATTCTTAGGACTTTTTATGCTGCAGTTTGGCATTCAGTTGAAGTTGAGAATTCCTAGGAATTCTTAAGAATTCTATAACCTTAGAATTATAGAGGTGATCTACTTTTGGGAGTTAAAAGCACTTAAAGTTTTAAGGATTCTTGACCATTTAGTTTAAAGGGTTAACTTGTACCTTAAAATAAGTGATTCACTTAAAACCAAGGCTAACCCTTCCCTAAAATTAAGTGCAATGCTGCACTTGCCTCATGGACAACTATTAAGGGCAAGTCCCTTAATCTTAGGTATCTTTCACCCTTAAAATAAGGGATTCACTTAAAACTAGGGTACACCCTTCCCTAAAATTAAGTGCAATGCTGCACTTGCCTCATGGACAACTATTAAGGGCAAGTCCCTTAATCTTAGGTATCTTTCACCCTTAAAATAAGTGATTCACTTAAAACTAGGGTACACCCTTCCCTAAAATTAAGTGCAATGCTGCACTTGCCTCATGGACAAGCAATTTAGGGAAAATCCCTTAATTTTAGTCCCTTTTAACCCTTAAAGTAAGTGATCCCTTTTTACAGTGGACGCGTTGCTTGTATGTATGCTTGTGTTACTAGTGAGAGCCAGGGTTAACTAATCAGAGCAATATTACAGTTATGTTATTATACATTTCAATAACTCACTGCTTTATTCTCCGCAATTATTTATAGCCAAAATCACCTGAGGACAAATCAAGTTTGAGGGACTTCAAAACAAGGCAAGGGGATAATATATATGTCAGAAAGTCTTAGGTAAAGTGTTCACAAATTGACACATCCTTGGGATCCCACCTATAAATGTCAAGTTGTATAAAGCACTTTTATGATAAGAGAGTTTATAAGTGTATTGTTCCAAAGTAATGACAATATTGTATATTTTGCTGATATAATACTTATGACTAGTGACTCTTATCTTGAGAGTGCTATATGCAATTTAGTCTACAATACAAGGTAAGGGCCCCCGCCTATGGGGCGTCTCACTGGAGACAAAGGCTAAGGGAGTAAACCCTAACAGAAAATCTAGGGAGATATTACCCTAACAGAAAATCTGGGGAGTCAACCCTGTGAAAAAACAAGGGAGATAACCCTTCCAGAAAATCGCCCATTGCCTTGTGGGTTAGTCTCATTGGAGTCAATAAGGATAAGGGAGAAAACCCTGACAGAAAATCATAGGGAGTTAACCCTACCAGAAAATCAAGGGAGTCAACCCTTCCAGAAAATCACTCATTGTCTTTTATGTGTGTGGATGTGTGGGTGCGTGTGAGTGTGGGTGTGTGGGTGTGTGGGTATGTATGCTACTGAATCCAGGAGTCTACAAGGTAAGGGCCCCCGCCTATGGGGCGTCTCACTGGAGACGAAGGCTAAGGGAGTAAACCCTAACAGAAAATCAAGGGAGTCAACCCTTACAGAAAATCACCCATTGTCTTGTGGGTTTGTGAGCCTTGAGGGAGAGGCAAAGGCTAGGGGAGTAAACCCCAACAGAAAATCCCCATTGCCTTGTGGGTTTCTAAGGTAAATGTTCAATAAATTATTGGTTGCCTCCTCTGTAATGCCTGACATGGCCCCATCCTGATTTATCCTCTGCATTAATTTCAGTCCATTTAATGATTACTTACTCTTTGTTCTCAGCAGGTTGTTTGAATATTAGCAGCTGTAAGATGGATTTGACTGTCACTCAGATTTGTAAACTGTGAGACAGCTGCTATTATCAAAACAGTCTTCTGGGAATTCGGGTTCAAATACCATCCCAAATTTTGTACAGAGGAGACAATCAAGTTGCATTGTTGTGGTCCATTATATTTTAGTTTTGATAGTTTGGAGGGGTTAGTGCAAAGCATTTAATGATTGATCTCTGGTCAGTTTTTGATGCATCCATTTTGTCAAGCATATACTTACATAAAATTGAATGTCAAACAGAGATCGGTTATATTATTTTGCACAAATCCTTCTTAGTTTTTGTAAAGCCGTGGCTACATGGAGCAATTTTTTGCTTGCACAGCTGATGCAATTTTTTGACATTATCAACGTTATAATTTCGCACACCATATTTGTTTATGAAAACCAGTCCTTCTTGTCATGCTGCCTTTAGCTATTACGTTGGTGATGTAAAAAATCGCATCACCTTTTCAAGCAAAAAATTACTCGTGTTGCCCACAGCTTAAGAGTTTAAACAGTCTCACACTGATTTAGACCATCAACACTATTGCATTTGACATATCATGATTGTTTATAGATTTTACTGCCTCATTTTGCATGACATTCATTTAGGACTGTGTTGCACATTTTGTCTGCTTGATCCAGCAACTTAGTGTTATAGTGGAGTTGGTCTAACAGTGTGGAAAATATAGGAGATTGGTCTTCTTTAATCCATACTTTTGCACGATTTGATTGTATTGGAATTTAGGAACAGCTAGGATTGTGTAACGAGATTATTGTTAAAGCTCCGATCACCCATATTTTTTTTATTTTCAAACTCAGTTCTTGTTGGAGAATATAGTGAAGGTCTTTTATCCTGTTTTTCCTAGAGTAAGACCCATATTTTCCGAAATATAAAGGTATCAAATTTCAAAATGCAAATGTGATGACGTAAAAGGAGTCAACACTTCCAACTTCTCATGGCTTTTACAAAAAGAGGTCTTCAGTTTGATAGCTGGAGTTTTTACCAAACAACAGGTTTTACCAATGGAAATAATTTACAAATGGAAAAATTAAAGTATCTTAAATTATCTTGTTCTTGTATAATAAATGATGACTCTTTTTACGTCATCAAATTTGCATTTTGATATTTGAAAGCCCTATGTCTCAGAAAGTATGGGTCTAGGAAAAACAGGATAAAAACATCTTCACTATGCTTGCCAACAAGAACTGAGTTTGGACATAAAAAATATGGGTGATAGGCACTTTAAGTGCTTTCTCATGCATCAGAATCACTGCATATGTTTTTGGAATGATGACCAATCTCCAAGACAACCTTTATTGACTCACCAGTTTAACTAGAAAGGATAGACTGCACAAGAAATACAGTTGAAACTACAGTGGTACTTCTATTAAGTGGACCCCCTATTTAGTGGACACCCTTTATTAAAAGGACACTCTGGTCTGGGCATAAATTTCTTTACATATTTACTATAAATTGAACTTCTACTTAGCAAATACCTCTAATTAGTTGACACCAGGGAAGGTCCTGAAGGTATCTGCTTAATAAATGTACCACTGTGATGCAAGTGTAATTATATTTTCATATGTTTTGTATACTTGTGCTTTTTGTCTGGATGAGAACGCACTGCCCAGTGCATTAGTGAGGGGAGAAGAGAGAGAGAAAGGGAGAAGACCCTAAGATATCATCAAGGTACTAGCAAATATAAAAGCACAAGTATGCAAAGTGTAGGTGGTCACACTTTGATACTGTAGAATGACGATTATTAGTGCAATGGTGGCATGTGCAGACTGTAAATACATCGGTGCTCTCTCTTTGACTCAATCACAAGATAAATATGGCCTTCCTTCGTCTGCATATGCCACCTTTGTCACTAGTGGAAATGAAGCCCATTTTCAAAATTAAGCCTGGATCCAAACAACTCCAGTATCTGCTTTTGTGTCTTGCAGGGTCGAAGTAAAACATACCATAGATTAAATAGACATTTGCATGATGGAGTCATTTTACTACAACTACCAGAATGCTTTCTGAATTTTCTTTCTTATTCAGATTTTTATTCTTAAAACAATTGGCACTAATTATTTCTCAAAAGAAAGTGGGTGATGCATTCTGGTAGTTGTAGTTTATGTTGCCATCGTGCAAGTTGCGTATTGGCAGATAATTTGATGAAAGCTAAACATCAGATATCTGGAGTTGTTTGGGCATCTTCAGAGAAAGGGGTTTTGGCGAGGGAGAAGAAGAGGGGTAACTGATGATGTCCAGGTGCAGGATTTTGCAAATGGGTAATGAACAGTCTTTGAGTGGCTTAAGCACATACAACAGCTCAGTCTCTGTTTTCTGCTGCCAGGTATATTTCTTATGCATGTGATTATTGCATTTGTCAAGAGTCTGCTGCTGCATATGTTGCTTGAGTCACTTAAGACGCGGACACATGGTTAAACATTTCTTGAAACATTTGCTGAAACATTGCACACAAATGTTGCAGTGTGTGTCCACCCATTCGAATGTTTGGCGAAATGCTGCGTGCAAGAGCTGCAGAAGTAAGATCGAATTCTACTTCTGCAACTGTTCAGAACTGCTTCACACAACATTGCATGAGATGTTTCAGTGGTGGATACACGTTGCAACCATGTTGCACATGTTGTTTCATCAAATGTTTCAGGGAAAGTTGCACCATGTGTCTGGGCCTTTAGGGTGTTTTCCATTTAGTGGAACCAACTGCCAGAATGGCCAATTCTTAATAGTACATGTCAATTCCTAGTCTGGCCAGAATCAGTCCTGAAAAATCTGGCTGGTTGGTTACACTAAATAGAAAACACCCATGGGATAAAATGTGCATGTTGGGTATAAGCACAAACAAGAGTAGTGTATTATATTGCTCAACTGTGAGTTGTCTTGATTGTGCTTATATCATCATTGATAAACTTGCATATTTCCAGTGTTTAGAAAGGAAATATGCTGATATCATTTTTTTTTTTTTGAAAGTTACAAAGGGTAGAGTAGGGTGGTTATTTTATTGTGGGATCCCTCTGTAATTTGTTTAAATGAAGCTGTATCACCTTAGGTTTTGGGATCCCTGTGTAATTTTCTATGTATTATGGTTGAATTTACAAAATAAAGAATCTTTATTAAAAAAAATATAATTTTATTGACTGACTTTATTACTAACATCCCAGAAAAATAATATCCTTGACATTTTAAAAATGTCAGAAAATACTATCCTTGACTTATTAAGAACCACGGAAAGTTATTATCCTTGACTCTTAAGTTTGTCTATAGTTCAGTTCTCGCCCTGTTCAGTTCTCGCCCTGTTCAGTTCTCGCCCTGTTCAGTTCTCGCCCTGTTCAGTTCTCGCCCTGTTCAGTTCTCGCCCTGTTCAGTTCTCGCCCTGTTCAGTTCTCGCCCTGTTCAGTTCTCGCCCTGTTCAGTTCTCGCCCTGTTCAGTTCTCGCCCTGTTCAGTTCTCGCCCTGTTCAGTTCTCGCCCTGTTCAGTTCTCGCCCTGTTCAGTTCTCGCCCTGTTCAGTTCTCGCCCTGTTCAGTTCTCGCCCTGTTCAGTTCTCGCCCTGTTCAGTTCTCGCCCTGTTCAGTTCTCGCCCTGTTCAGTTCTCGCCCTGTTCAGTTCTCGCCCTGTTCAGTTCTCGCCCTGTTCAGTTCTCGCCCTGTTCAGTTCTCGCCCTGTTCAGTTCTCGCCCTGTTCAGTTCTCGCCCTGTTCAGTTCTCGCCCTGTTCAGTTCTCGCCCTGTTCAGTTCTCGCCCTGTTCAGTTCTCGCCCTGTTCAGTTCTCGCCCTGTTCAGTTCTCGCCCTGTTCAGTTCTCGCCCTGTTCAGTTCTCGCCCTGTTCAGTTCTCGCCCTGTTCAGTTCTCGCCCTGTTCAGTTCTCGCCCTGTTCAGTTCTCGCCCTGTTCAGTTCTCGCCCTGTTCAGTTCTCGCCCTGTTCAGTTCTCGCCCTGTTCAGTTCTCGCCCTGTTCAGTTCTCGCCCTGTTCAGTTCTCGCCCTGTTCAGTTCTCGCCCTGTTCAGTTCTCGCCCTGTTCAGTTCTCGCCCTGTTCAGTTCTCGCCCTGTTCAGTTCTCGCCCTGTTCAGTTCTCGCCCTGTTCAGTTCTCGCCCTGTTCAGTTCTCGCCCTGTTCAGTTCTCGCCCTGTTCAGTTCTCGCCCTGTTCAGTTCTCGCCCTGTTCAGTTCTCGCCCTGTTCAGTTCTCGCCCTGTTCAGTTCTCGCCCTGTTCAGTTCTCGCCCTGTTCAGTTCTCGCCCTGTTCAGTTCTCGCCCTGTTCAGTTCTCGCCCTGTTCAGTTCTCGCCCTGTTCAGTTCTCGCCCTGTTCAGTTCTCGCCCTGTTCAGTTCTCGCCCTGTTCAGTTCTCGCCCTGTTCAGTTCTCGCCCTGTTCAGTTCTCGCCCTGTTCAGTTCTCGCCCTGTTCAGTTCTCGCCCTGTTCAGTTCTCGCCCTGTTCAGTTCTCGCCCTGTTCAGTTCTCGCCCTGTTCAGTTCTCGCCCTGTTCAGTTCTCGCCCTGTTCAGTTCTCGCCCTGTTCAGTTCTCGCCCTGTTCAGTTCTCGCCCTGTTCAGTTCTCGCCCTGTTCAGTTCTCGCCCTGTTCAGTTCTCGCCCTGTTCAGTTCTCGCCCTGTTCAGTTCTCGCCCTGTTCAGTTCTCGCCCTGTTCAGTTCTCGCCCTGTTCAGTTCTCGCCCTGTTCAGTTCTCGCCCTGTGTGCCTCAGAATCGCCTCTGAATCGCCCCCCTGACCCCCCATGCGCTCACATTTCATCCCCCGTGCGCCCACATTTCACCCCCATGCGCTCACATTGCTTGGCTGGATAGAAGACCACGAGAAAAAAATCCGACTTCTCCGTAATTCGTACCGGCGACCTTCAGATCACGAGCCCGACTACTTAACCGCTTGACCATCGAGGCATTTGAGTGAGCACCGCAAATCACAATAGCTTTTATCTTCGCGTCAAATCCATTCACAAGTGCACAATAACTACTCATTTAATGCTCCACTTGCTAACAATTCATCTCGTGGTCAAGTGGAACAGTAGTCCGGTTCAAGACCCAAAGGCAAGCTCACAGGTAAGAGTTCCAAGCCACTAATGATCATCTTGTTTCATGTCATTTCACAGCACACGATTCTTCTCCAACTCAAAGGTAAGAATATCAATCAAATCAGAATAACTTTGTCAGCTTCTACAGCGCATTTTCCAGGGACAAATCATCAAATGCGCCAGAACTAAATCATAGCAATCAAATAGAAATAGATTAAGAATTTCAACTGGCAACGAGGCAAACCTGTTGGCTAGATTAACAAAACAATAGAAAATAGAAAATAGCCAAGAATATCAAGTATATCAAGCTAGATAATGAGTTGAAAAATACTTTACCTGGACCGTCTATGAAATCCATATTGAAATTATTGGCCTACATCGTCCAACACTAAATAACGTTCTCAAACACTTTGGCGTACTTATCCAGCTCGAACAAATAAAAGCCGTATTTTCTTTTTCAAACAATCATTCATGTTGGACCCATTTTTTGGCATATACAGCGCCGATTCAGAGAAAAACTCATCACGGAATTTTCTAGGAATTTAGAAAATATATATATATATATCTTCCTGTCTTCCCTGCTAACAGAGGCTCACACAGACGTTTAACGTCTGTGTGAGCCTCTGTTAGCAGGGAACTTCCTGTCGGAAGCAACATCCAGTTCTGAAGCAACAGGGACCTTAAGCAACCACGACGGCAACAAGGACCACGACGAGATAAAACAATGGCCTTAATTACAAAGCACAAGAAATACACGTGCAAATGAGCACATGCAACTGCAAAGAAATCACCCGGATTCCGTAAAACGTGAACAGTTCCCATTTCACGCTCTGGAGAGAACGGGAAGTTGGAAAACTAAATCAGCTTCTTTTTCGTTCGCACAGAAATTGGATCTTTAATTTTGATTTTTTTTTTAATTCTGAGTATGAATGTCACATGAAAATGAACAAGACAAAGAAATAGCGTTTTCTATTGTTTTCAAATCATTTTTAGCGTCCCGTCTTCGTTGTGGTTACTTAAACCATACGTATCCCAAACACTTGTTGAGCCGTTGGCGCCTGTGGTCAGTGTTTTTGAACGTTTTTTTTCATGTTAGACAATCTATGCAAAGGATTTCAATCACGTGACCAGTGTTTTTGGAATGACTGAAATAACGAAGAAATCAACTGAATGAGTGAGTGAATCAATGAAAGAATGAATGATTTTGTATCCCCGATGTTTGGGGTCACCCCTACCCATGCATGGCAGGCAGGCTTGACCAGCCGGACTTTCAGTTCTTGTCATATTCCTCAGTACATGCAAGCAAATTGTGCAAGCAGGTTTGGAGAACCGAGGGAGGGGGATTTCACTGAAGCTTTTATTGGGCTCAAAACATAATAAAAAAAGAAGAAATCCTACTGACTTATCGTAGAATATCTTCACCAAAAGCTACAGGTAATAGGTACATCTCTAGAGCTCCCATGTTTCACTTCATGGCGG
This sequence comes from Telmatactis stephensoni, assembly GCA_029948255.1. Lineage (NCBI taxonomy): Eukaryota > Metazoa > Cnidaria > Anthozoa > Actiniaria > Isophelliidae > Telmatactis > Telmatactis stephensoni. The sequence goes on along the minus strand of JALIZF010001382.1, from coordinate 29,720 downwards.
CGATCGTGCAACTCTATGGAGACTCATAAAAAATAGAAAAGAAAAGAAAAGAAAAGAAAAGAAAAGAAAAGAAAAGAAAAGAAAAGAAAAGAAAAGAAAAGAAAAGAAAAAAGAAAGAAAGAAAAACAAACAAATAAACAAATAATCAAACAAACAAAAACAAGCTAAACATCATAAACGCGAACAAGAATACTACAAAATACTTTAAATAGAGTGATCGCACTTAATCCGTGAAATTGTACTAGCTAAATATTGCAAAATAGCACTAATAAACAATGGAAAACAAAGGATTTTATACTTTTAGTACAAAGTAGATTTTGTGCTTTTTCACGGGTTAAGTGCGGCATCTCTATTGGTATGTATTGTCTAAAAACTCAATTCAAGATTTTCAGTGTACTTTACTACTTGGACAGAAGCTTGCCGCGAACCAGATGTCAGCTAAAAGTAATAGGCTTTATTTCCAGAGGTAATATAAAAATTAGGTACTACCTAATAGCGGAGCTCCATTTAAATAAATAATAATAATTTTAGATACTTTGTTTTTGACGTTTTTGATTCAAATGAATTGAGCTTCCTGTGGTAATAGGCAAACAAAGATTGCATTTTCTTGTAATACTTTTCTTTGAAATACTACCCTGTAGTGTGATTAGATGGCAATACATTTATCATCATTGATAGCCCAGTGCATCCTGTTATCATTCAAAGCTTAAGGTGCTGTTACACTGTGCAATTTTCTCAGCAACTTGTCTCACAATGGCATTGCAAAACAAGTTGCCGGAGGATTGCACAGTGTAACAGGGGTTGTCTCGCAATTTTTTTTGTTGCACCTAGCGTTGCATGAAGCAGAACTCAGGTCTACTTTTCGCAACGCATTGCAGCAACTTGCAATGCCATTGCACAGTGTATCACCCCTCCAGCAACTTTCATCACAATTTTTGAGGCATGTTTTCTATGAATGCACACGCAATTTCTCATTTCGCTCTGAAGAGTCATCTTGAATCTTGCTCCCAGCTTGCCTCGGCCAAAAATATTGCAAGTGGCTGGGGAAAATTGCACAGTGTAACAGCGCCATAATTTTCTCTGCAATTTGTTTTGCAACGCTATTGCAAGACAAGTTGCTGAGAAAATTGCACAGTGTAACAGCGCCTTTAGTCTCAGATTGCTATAATTTGCAGGATTTTAAAAGCCAATTTACACTGCACAACTATTGCCTTCAACTGTTGCATGCAAGTTGGTAACAACTTGGCTTACATCTAATTTACACGGCACAACTTTGGTGCTCACAATACTATAATCAGACTCAAGGCAAGTTGTAAGCAAGTTGCATGTGACAGTTGTAGGCAAAAGTTGTGCAATGTAAATTGGCCTTAATTAAGATGGTTTTCAGAACTAGCATCATATTTTTTTCTCTTCCACATAAAAATACCAATTCAAGGATTTCCCACTTAGTGTGAGAATCTCACTAAAAACAAGCAGTAAGTGTTACTCACCCTTTTGCAGCCCATTTGCTCAGCTTAACATCTCAGAACAGAGATAGGACCCAGAAAAATTTCATGTCCCTGCTTTTGTTTCCACATGCAGGAAGAGCAAATCAAATGTGAGCACATCCTCTCTCTCAGACACCTACTAAGACAGACACCTTTCTGTAACAGACACCAAATACTGTTATCAGTTGGATGATTGTCTGAAATCTCTACAACATGGAGAACACAGGGGCAGATATAGGGGAGGGGTGCATGGGAGTATGCATCCCCTTCTGAAATGACTTTTGAGCCCTTCTCTTGTAGATAATTTCAAAATATCCCCTGGATCCTCTGCCAATTGCCAATTTCTATAATGATGCACCCCTCCTGAACTACAATGCTGGATCTGCCCCTGGAACACCATTCAAAAAGTTCTATTTCCAAGAAATTTCCAATGATATTACTGTAACCATTAGTTAACTATGCTGTAAATTAACTCTGTATATGTATATGATAAAATTATTGCCTCTCTCTAATAGCAATCACTTATTAATATTTTTGTTTATTGAATAAAAGAACATCTTGATATACGATTCATTACAAATATAAGTGATAGCAAATGTAATGAACTATTGATTGATTTGGTAACACAACACTCAATGTCATTTGATCTTTTGTTAACATATAGTTTTAGGGGGCTGTGCCTCAATCTTTTGATCCTAGTTACTTAAGTTAAGTACAGATTGTTTACCATCCACTCTTGTTGAACAGAGTTTATTTGTTGGGGTCAGAGGTTAGCCAGCAATTAGTATTTCTTAATTGTTCATAGATACAGTAATCTGTACAATTCAAGAACTTTAAATTGCAGATATCAGTTATCCTGAGAATTGATTCGTACAAGTTACAAGATTATTTCAAGTTGATTCGAGATCTGATTAATTTTTGTATGTGCACATTTGTACTTAATATGCTATTGGAAAGATCTTCAAGAAGAATTATTTCAGTATTGGTGTTATCAGTTATTGAGAATTTTTAGTAATTAGACATATATATTTCTTATCCTAGTTCTTACGACTATCTAATAAATCCACTCTTTTTTGCTATCCACACTAAAACATCCTTTCCTTCTAAAGATGAAAGCAAAATACTGTTTTTGAGTATTAACACTAGGCCTAACCAAATTCACTGGATTTGATGGACGCAGCCTAAATCAATTTAAGTTTATTAACTAAAAGGTAACCTGGAAACAGACTATAGTACATACATTTGTACTTGCCACTAGCAAATCCTTCTTTAATAGCATCTAAGACTTCTGCTAATTCTGCTAAAACTTTACCAGACAGTGAGTCCAGCTACAGTGATAATAATAATAATAATAACGACTTTATTTATAGAGGGTAACACTTAACAGTAATTTTGGTAACTGATGAACTCGTGGCCCTCTGGTATACATATACTATTGTCAATAATACATCAAATTATAAAATTAAAAATAGATGATTAACTTATATCATATTTATCCAAACTAAAGTGCTATGCTGAATAATTAAATAAAACACTATAAAATATATCGATGTCATGAAACAAAAATGAAAAACCAAAACAATATTTATTTATTGATCAATATAATTATGTACATACATAATATACATATCCTGTAAACCCATATTATTTTCATTTTATCATTTCTTGTATACCAAATAGAATCAACAAATTGAGTATGTTGCTTGTGCATAAACATACCAGTATGCGTGCATCAGAGTTGCCATTAGGTTTTGAAAAACACATTGATAAGAAATAGGAGGAAGATTTAGTAGCATCTATCCTATTTTACCTGCTATCATATTCTTATAATCTAATATAATTATATGCAGATATAATCATCCTTAGCATCATCATAATGGACTCAGTAAGACGAAGATCCATCACATGATGCAAGGTTGTGCTCTAGCAGTGGCTGAGGTGACTAACGTTTGTACTTGGGCCACTGAAAATGAACTATTGTATGGTATGCCGGAAAGGCTCCCTGGCTACCCCAATATTTGAGTTAAAACACAACCTCATGATTCCCCTTTTTTGTCCAGTCTAAGTAATGCTAATGACATATCTACATATAATTAGAAGCTTTATGGTTTATGAGACAAAGTACACAGTACACACAGTTTGAGCTGACTATAGGTTACAAATGTAAACCAGGGCCCAGTTGTTCGAAAGACGATTAGTGTTAATCCCAGGATTAAATCTAAAGAAAACCACTGGCTTTAACCCAGGATTAAATCTAAAGAAAACCATTGGTGTTAACCCAGGATTAAAACTGAAAACCATGGGGAGGGGGGGGGGGGGGGGGGGGGCGAGGGGGGGCGAGGACGGGGAGGACCGACACTTGAAATGCAATCACCAAAGCATTTACAAACGTAATCTACCTTTGAGAATGGCTTTCAGGAAACTAACAGCATCACTTCTTTCGGTAAGAGCTAGTGTCTCCAGCAGTTGTACAAGCTGAGCAAAGAAAAGAAAGAATTAGCATCGACTAGAAACTAGAAATAATTCTTTACCTTTTCGCTCTTTATCCTAGTCACAGTCTGCGTCAAAATAGTAATATTCCCTTCTTCACTAAGTCGAATAAGTTTTTCTTCCATTTTGGGTTAGCAGGGAAACTATTTCAACGAGACAAATAAAGAACTCAGCGACACAACTCAAGAGCAAAACCCCGCCATGTTTGAAATGCACAAGCTTCGATCACAGATACGGTACTTTTAATTTTAAAGAAATGTATGTCATAAATATGGCTTCTATATAATTACAGCTATACAATTTACCTCTGAAATTGTGAAAATAAAGCTTAGAATATAAGAAATCGAGTTTACTTACCGTTTCTTAAAATTTTTCGATTATGGACGGTAAGGTTGGCAAGCAGTGTTAATAGCCAGCGGTTCTGCATGATTAACCCTCCCCTCCCCCCGAAAAAAATTACAAAAAACCTTGCAGATCTAGAAACCAATGCATGTCTTATTGCAATATTCGTTTTATCAAGAATCGTGCATTTTGATAATTTATTTGAAAATTTCTTGAGCGGCAGTTATGTTAAACGCGCGGCTGTTTCAAACCGAGCTCCAAAGAAATAAAAATTAACGCGATTTTCCAAAACTCTCTTGGAATTTTATAATCAACACTTAATATAATGTTTCCCGGACCAATTCGATAGAGAAGTCATGAAATAAATCAGGCCCGAATCTTGTACCGAGCTCCTCCAACAGTCATAACGTGCGGAGTTCCTTAAATGGCCAAATAGATTACAATTTCTTGAAATTCAGAGAACTTTCCCTTATAAAATCCCCAGATTTCAGTTGGGGAGGGGAGGCTAGCTTAAGTCCCCCACTTGAAATAAAAATAGGGGGACTGGGACAAAGCGTGTGGTTGAGAGCTAGATATAATTTAAAAACTAGCCATTTCTAATAGAAAGTGAAGTGCTGCGAGCAGAAAACAGCTGGTGTATCCACGTTAGCAGAACTGTTCCCCTAAAACTCACGAAAGTACACCGCTTTCTCTGATATATGAAATGTTTCTTGTCTATCTCTTGTGCGTTGTGTGACGAACACTGCTAGTTGACCTTCAATGTTGAACTACAAAACATAATTCTCCAGGATCAGTGTCGGACACACACAGTTCAAAATATTTAGCACTGAGTAAAAGCAATTTTTCAAACAATCACAAACGGCTAGCGTTGGCAATGATTATAAAACTAACTGATTTTAAAAAGCTAGTTGTACGTTGCATCACGGTCAAAGATACCGCATTGTCTACTGTACTATTTGACGCTTTAGATCAAACGAATGATAAATACAATTCCATCACATACAAAGTATAAAATTTTCTTTCGTGGGGTAACCAAATATATTGCAGAGATTCTCAGCGCGACCTCAGTTCATACTTATTATCTTGGCTTGAATTGATTCGGCCCGTAGACGAGCTTCGATTCGAACAGTAATACGCAAATGACCCGTAACAGAACATTGCCCTCTCGAAAAAATATCATTTAGCATTTTGTGACCCTCATTTATACTTCGAGAAACATAAAACCTCTCGAATGGAATCGCACAGGAATCCCAATTTATCCCTGTGACGTCAAGGCTCGCCATGAACATACCACCGTACATAAAAATCGAGTTCGCGGATCAATATTAAGGTGACGTCATAAATCGCACAGGAATCTCACATCAAGAATAGTATTGCTGCTCGCTTCGCTCCCAGCAACTAACCACACCTTATTTCCATTGTTTAATGTACGTTTTGAATTTGGGGGGAAGACCCTGGAAAGGTTTTGAATTTTGAATTCAAGTCCCGCATCAGGTTTTTTTGCCAAGCTAGTCATATACACACATTTGAGAATTTTTACCTTCAATGCATGCACATTCGAGATTTTAGACACACACTAGAAGTCAGAAAGTCTTACAATTTAAGGAATTGACTATTCTAACCTTTAAAAACCTTTAACCTCATCTTTAACCTTTAAAAAATCGCAAATGATATCTTACAATCGACCCTACAGAGCCTCCAACCCTCAACCCTTCGCATCTTAGTCCATTCACTTACCACCATGCTATCCGGTAAATCGTTGACCATGATGGAATTTTAAGAAGCTTTATCTCGACACAGCTAATTGTTCGGCGTTAATTTGATGCATATATAAATCACTCGATAAAACTTAAATCCGATGATTTGAGTTCTAATTTCCAGAATTTTTGCATTGAAACAAAAAAATTGGGTTTGGTTAGTTTTTAAATCACTTCAAACGCACCACGGGCTCGGGTTTGCATTGAAATCTGCGGGCCACGGTCTTGAATTTCAATGCAAACCCTCCGCGCCAAGCGTTTGAACCTTTATATATATTTTGAGGATAGTACAGAAAGTGTAGGAGATGTAACTGTTTAAAGGCCGTATAGCTTCTGAAGGACTGAAGCACTTAGGCTGGGATGGAAAACATGGCAATCCCTTTGGTTTAAGGAAATTGATTATCACTACATGTAGCCACACGATACAGGGGCGTATCCAGAATATTTCAAAGGGGGGTTACACTTTCCATTTTCCACCAAAGGGGGGTCACACTTCCAATTTCTCCATATCAAACAATTGCCTTAAAAAACCTGTCGTTCGTATTCACATCCATATATGGTAATCTTACCTTATTTGGAAGTACGTTTGAACTCTTTTTTGGTGTTTTTCTTAGTTTTTAAAGCCCAAAATCGCCCAAAACTTACAGAAGTGATAGCGAAAAGACTACTTAACACCGCCATCTTGTAAATACCCCGTATGTAGATAAAGGGAGCCCGATTCTCAAAAACACAGGGATGCCACACGAACGACATACAATTGTTTGATATGAATCTTTCTCCAGTCAGATTCTTTTATTTCTATCATCTTTTTGTTTTGAAAGGGGGGTCACGGGCACCCTGGGACCCCCCCTGGATACGCCCCTGCGATATATTGTGTATACGTGGTACTTTACCCATGGTATAAAACAAAATATAACAATTACAATTACAATTTAGAAAATGATCACACTCACTCGCCCATTCAGCACCACTTAGTATTTTGGTGCTCGATATTCCATAGAGTTACTGAAGGTGAAAATTGATGATGGCTTTGAAGCACAGGGAAACTGTGGGGTAAAGAAAAACAACTACTGTCAGTGAGTTTCAATAACTAATAATTTCTATAACTGACTGACTGACTGACTGACTGACGGACGGACGGACGGACGGACTGACAGTGACTGGCAAGCTGTTCCACACGATAGTAAGTTACTTTAAGTGACCACAGTGCACGGTTGGGTGCTATCATTCAGTACTTTTTATTGAACGATTGACTTTAAATTAATGACATTAACTGAAATTTATCTATCGATAAGTTAAATAGATCTCTTTCATTAACATTCATCATCAAAATACATTAGTAACTTTAAGTATATTAACTAACAGTTAAAGCATTCTTTAATTCGATTGAAGCAAACAGATCCATGGTGCCTTGATAGGCAGGAACATCGGGATTCACCATCGTATTCTGTAGCTCTAGTGGGGTACAACACATCAGCAATCCTTTACTCGCTGTTTGAGGTTTATTATTAAGTAATGGACACTGTGTGAGGCACTTCTTATCAGAAGGTAGTCCTGATGCATCTGGTGTGTCGTAAGGATTATTCACAATGACAAAAGCCACTGATGCTCCTGCGGTGCCTTCGTTAGGATCATGGACAACTTTCCAGAAGTGACTAGGCACGCGTGCATTTGGTTGAGACGCTGCTGGAACAGTGATCCGATGTGTATCAATTTCCAAGACACCATGAGTTCCTGTAGTAATCTCCAAATCTCTTCCTTTTAATTCTGCATATTTTCGAACTGCTTTCTTCACGACCAACCAATTTCCAGCGTTGATTGCCTGCCATTGCGGGGCTACATTCGTCATGAAAAAAGTTGCTCGACGCCAGGCGCTGTAGAAAAAGTCTGCATTGGGGACCAAGTGACCGTGAACCAGATAATTGCTTTCTATTCTATTTTCCAGTGAACTATGTATGCTATTAAATATGCTCCTCTGTTTTGCCATGGGATAGATGTCGGGATCCATCTGAGAATTCTTTAGAATATCAGGTGTGACTTTAAACCCTGGACGATTTGAGTCCGGTTCACTAACACCAATTGGTGTTCCGTAGATTGTATGTGATGCGTAGGATGGGATTTTAGTACCACTGGCAGCTGCGTCAAATTTAATTTTCTTGATAGCATCGAGTTGAATACCACCAATATTCCAAACAATTTTGTGACTTGTTGCGGTTATCAACTCTTCGACTGTGGGTTGAGGTACATTATCACAATCAAAATCATCGAATGTTTGTTCAGTATGTTGTACTTCTTTGAATGTTGGAAGTCTTAATTTAGTGCCTCTTCCCACTTGAATTTCATATTTTATTGTCAACTCACCATTTTTACACTCAACCGATACATCTGAAACCGGTTTATCTGAAGTTGAATACTTATAAAACCCTGTTGAGGGGCATGATGCCTTGAAATCATTTGGTAAAACTAACTTCGCGCTGCTTGTAGATGAATCTGGTAACAATATCTCGGCAGTTCCTGACGGTGTCACAGTCGCCAGTATTGGTGTGGTCGTTGGACATATGAACTTATTCTCGTCACTAGAGGGCGTACGCTTGGGAGATGACAAATGTAGGCGCAAATATGAAAACAGAGAATGCTCTACAGGAGAGAAAGCAAAGCCTAAAAATCATTATTTCGAGTCACCAGTGACAAAGCCAACAGAAGCGCCAATGACACAGCCACCAACAAAGCCAACAACGACCGAGCAATGCACTGCTACTTGCTCAGCTGTACAGAACCCTGAACATGGTGCGCGGATAGGAGATAAGACAAGTTGTGGAGACAGCGTATATTTTAATTGCGAGAGAGGATACAGGCTGAAGGACTGTATGGAACCACAATGTAAGATAACATGTCAACATGACGGACAGTGGAGCGGTCAACCTCCAAAATGCGTCAAAACCACTTGTGGAGGCCTAATTACTTTGTCCTTATCTCAGTCTCAACGAATAATTGAAAAGACCGCATCTTCAGAGCACACTGACTGCAACTGGGCTGTTACTGCAGGTGAACCATCTGCAATTATATTGTTGGAATTTTTGGAGTTTAACTTATTTGATTCGATATCAGCACAAAATGAATGTCAAGATTATGTCGGAATTATACGTGGCACCAGACGTGAACGTTTTTGTGGAGCAATACCTGAAGATAGGGTCACTATTAACAATACAGGAATTATCAGGTTCCATTCGGCCTCCTCGGCACCCCATTTTAAGATCAGACTGACACTTCAACAAATTTGTAGCTTGTTACCAGACACCATTCGCCGCTCCCCAACTGGTTGCCCGTGTACAGCAAGTAAAGCGCTAAAGACATGGCCAAAATACATGCCTATTTTAATAAGTGGTGGAGGTAGTGGAGGAACAAGAGAGGTTAAGCTGACAAACGGTGTCCTGAAGTTGGAAGATGCAGAAACAGTCTCAGCCAAATGTCCCAATTCAAAATTCAGGAAATATGGACCTGGTGTTGATGAGGTGATTTTAGAGTGTGATAAGGGAAAGTTTTCTGCATTTCCCACTGGAGGAGCCAAAACAAAGGGAATAAAATTCAATGAACTTACTTGTGAGAAATTGCCAAAACCAGTATTCTGGGAAGATGCCACAAGTACGAAATCAGATCCGATATTCCATATCGGTTGGGAAAGTAATACAATTTCACAAATGACAATTACCTACAACAACGCATTAAAACGGCCTCTTTACGTGGAACACACTATCCATGGTAAGACAGTTAATTGGAATGAAGATCCTAATGCTGGGCGACCAGATTTCAAGAATACTGGCCTTACATTTATCAAAGAAGTTGATCAAAAGGGATACAAAAGAAGCGAACAATATAATCGACTAGAAATGGTGAAACCGGGGTTAGGTTCCAAATACATCGACTGTTGTGACGCCAATTATCTGGTGCGTGGTCACCTGGCTCCTAACGCAGATTTCTCATTCCGTTCATGGCGTGCCGCAACATTCTTTCTTGCTAATGTTGCTCCACAATGGCAAGGTATTTTAATTAATGATTTTGTTATACCATCAATGACCGTTTTCCAAGATAAAGATGGGTGACTCCTGTACTAGTAGTTAAAGCTTCGTTGTCTTCGTTATGGACCGGGCATTACGTACAGGGAGGAGGGCGAGATGGTGCAGCGAGAGGGGGGATCGGAAGGTATCGATTCTTACGTTCACTCAGCAGTAATTTTCCCTGTATGTGTGTGTATGTACGTCGAAAGGGGGGAGTGGTCATAAGAAATTAAGCAATTACCTTTTTCATTTGCACCATACCACCCCTCCATGTAAATAATGACCGCTCCTTTTAATGTTAACTAGACGCACACGTGCGTTCACTCGTGCCCCTGGAGCCCTTTTTAAGAGAGACTACAATGACCGGCTTCGTTCGTACTCTTCCCCTAGCCGTTTCACGCATTCTTCACCATTCCGGGAAATAGCTAACCGTAACAAATGACCTTTTTTGAATCGGCTAACTTAAACTAAAAAATATCTTGATTAGTCAGTTTGTCTGTCAACAGCTATTAGTGCCTTTGTCTTTCTATTATCATGCATAGGTATTAGATATCTCCAACATGCAAAAATATACCAGTACTCGTGCCCAGGCCTTTAGGCCGGGAACGAGTTATAAACTGCAAATGTTTTTTTTTTCTCTTTTCTCCGCCAGAAGAGGCCTTTCTTGCGCAATCGGTCACGTGTTAAAGCTCCTGATTGGTTCAGAGCGTAAGAAACAATGCCCTTCATTCATCACCTTTGAGCGAGTGCGAACTCTTCGAAGGCCCTCGAAGTGAACGCCAGTCAGGAACTTTAGGAATGCAAAATGGCGGACAGCCCAAAAAATTGCTTTCAGAGACAGGCTTTTCCAGCAGTGAGACAATAGAAAATGGAGCTTTTAACTCGAGATGTACCTAGACACTTATAAGAGCTTCAGAATGGGCTGTTATTTTGAGCTTGATCTCCAATACTTTGACCAAATATCGAACTCCGATGGAGTACTTGAAAACTGAAGCTCTCGCGACTCGTAGCAATTCCTTTGAGCTGGAAATCTACGAATTTCTCACCCTACATGTTGCTAAACTAACGCATATAGAGGCAAGTCAATTATATTTTTCATTCAAGCATTCAAGAGATCTTGAGACGTTTTTGTAATGAATTTTAACACAATTCTGGCCAGACAATTTATTTATATATTTTCATGGAATCAAGGCTCTATTTGACCTGATGCGTTTGGTCACGTAATAGATAAAACATCTGAAACATGAACGCCGAAAAAATACACGATTTGTTATTGTGTCAAAAACGTCGTTGTAGAAGTCTTTACAGCAAACAATTGAGATATATAGTGAAATAAAAAGTTGAATAAACTGGTATATTTTTGCATGTTGGGATAAAGGCAAACACTAAGCTGCTGACAGACAAATTGACTAATCAGATATTCTCTAAAAAGGTCAAAAAAGGTCTTTATTATGTTACGGTTAAGTGAAGAATGCGTGAAACGGCTCGGGGAAGAGTACGCACGGGGCCGGTCACTGGAGGGCTCCCGGGGCACGAGTGAACGCACGTGTGCGTCTAGTTTCACTATATATCTCAATTGTTTGCTGTAAAGACTTCTACAACGGCATATTTGACACAATAACAAATCGTGTATTTTTCGTTCATGTTTCGGATGTTATATATATGAACTAGACGCACACGTGCGTTCACTCGTGCCTATGCCTGGAGCCCTTTTTAAGAGAGGCTCCAATGACGGGCTCCGTTCGTACTCTTCCCCTAGCCGTTTCACGCATTCTTCACCATTCCGGGAAATAGCTAACCGTAACAAATGACCTTTTTTGAATCGGCTAACTTAAACTAAAAAATATCTTGATTAGTTAGTTTGTCTGTCAACAGCTATTAGTGCCTTTGTCTTTCTATTATCATGCATAGGTATTAGATATCTCCAACATGCAAAAATATACCAGTTTTATATTCAACTTCTTATTTCACTATATATCTCAATTGTTTGCTGTAAAGACTTCTACAACGGCATATTTGACACAATAACAAATCGTGTATTTTTTTCGTTCATGTTTCGGATGTTATATATATGATATATGAATAAAAGACGTTACGTGACCAAACGCGAAATACAAGGTCAATGGAATCTAGTTTCATGCCATTCCGATATTAAATTAAAATTCACTACAAAAACCTCTCAAGATCTCTTGAATGCTTGAATGAGGAATATAATTGACTTGCTTCTATGTATATTCGTTTAGCAACATGTAGGATGAGAAATTCGTAGTTTTCCAGCTCATAGGAAATAGTCGTTATCGCGAGGGCCTCGGCTTTCAAGTACTCCATTTAGAGTTCGATATTTGGTCAAAGTATTGGAGATGAAGCTCAAAATAACAGCCCATCCTGAAGCTCTTATAAGTATATAGGTATTTCTCGAGTTAAAAGCTCCAAATTACATTGTTCTACTGCAGGAAAAGCCCGTCTCTGAAAGCTATTTTCTTTGTAGTCGGCCATCTTGCATTCCTAAAGTTCCTGGCTTGCGTTCGCTGTCGCTCAAAGGTGATGAATGAAGGGCATTGTTTTTACGTTCTTAACCAATCAGAAGTCCCTCAGGACGAACAGAGGAAAAAAAAAAACATTTGCAGTTTATAACTCGTTCCCGGCCTAAAGGCCTGGGCACGAGTAAATATGCATTGTACGATTAACAACTAGAGTTGCTTTATTGTGAATTTGTCTTTGTCAAGACATGAAAGTATGGACTGAAACTGATGCTATGGCTAGTACAAGACTCAATCAACTGTATCTTGGGAAACGGCCATTTCCCTGTGCATCAAAGCCTTCCCTATTTGGGCGCATTTTAGTTACTCTACGGAATACGCATAAAAATACCAGGCATTGATCATCATTTTCTTTGCTCCGTATTTTCTGTTTACTTCAAAACTAACTATATATAAAACTGTAATATAATATTATCCAATTTGTCGTAACACGTTTACATTGTAAAATTAACTACCGAATATCAAGGAAACATTTTGCTTCCAAAGCTTGCTATGAAAAAATTTGATGAAACTTTGTCAATGAAATAAAATCATTCTGGAAAATTTTTTCTTGGTATTTTGATGACACAAAGTTGATATTATGACGTCATTATCAATGTTGCAATTTTTTGACAATCTTTCAAATTATGAATTCAATTTTTCTAAGTAACCAGTTTGAAAGGTACCGTCCAGAGGAGTTCAAATCTGAAAACCGTTTTACGATAGCATCAATATTTGATGAGTTATGAGAAATTAATTAACTGACAAACCACCCCTCCCCTCTCACCCTCTTGGTAAAATTTTTTCTGTAATGTTTTAAATCAGTCCATTTTTGCCTTAAAATACTATACTAAATGTTTTCTAAAATCGTATGATTTCCGAATTTTGAATTTTGTTCTCAGTTTGGAGATATAAAGGAAATATTTTTTCTTTTTGTTTAAAACAGAAAATAAGAGAAAGTTGTTCCCAAACGTGTGTCCCATCTTTTCATGCTAGACAAGTACTACATATCTAAATGGTATTTGGTCTTGATACAATGATACGAATGATACAAAAATAATTAATTTTGAAATCCCTCAATGATATGACGTCATCAAAAGCAACAAACATTTAAAAAATTATATCTTCTCGCATATTTATGCTATCAACAATCTGTTTTCGGCATATATCCCCTCGTTATCTAGTCTTTCATTGTGATTACATAAATGTAGATTAATCCTTGTTTGTAACATCATCAAAAAGTTGCGGCGTGCAGTGTCTCGCAATAGCCAAAGTTTAATCCAGAAAATCCTTTTTGGTCAAAAGATATAAGGAAATATATATTTTTGTCAACCTATGATGAGACAGTTGGGGGAGGGGTGGGGGGGGGGTTGGCCCCAATGCATCTATATTTGGACGTAGAATAAATGCAACGGAATTGTTTTAATTTTGATCAAGAATGATAGTAGTATTTGATGTATTTAGATAAATAATGACAATCTTGAACTTACTTTGAGACATTTTAGATGCTAGGAACTTGTGTTTTCAAGTTTGCTAACAAAAGAATAGGATAGTCTTTGCTTTACAGTCGTCATCTAGCTCTTCCTTCATTTTTTAGATTTAGTAGTCATTTCATATATTCTGACATCGAACCATTTATTTACATTAGAACAAAGTTAATACAATGAGATGGTGAATAAGCCCATTGGTCTATCTTCATGTTCACTTTTCCAACCGTGGCCGTGCAAAAACCAAAAACACCTCCACATATATCAGCCAATGAAAACGTTAGGTTTCAGTCAACCAAGTATAATGAATGAAGGCAAAACAAAAGATTTTGCACGATCAAGGCCCTATTCAACATCCATCTGCTTCTTCGTTAGTCCCTCTGAAGTCTGCCGAGTTTCCTAATTCCATTCCGCTTTATTAACTTTGATTGGATCATGCAAAAATGTCATGGACAAAAGAAAGCAGTGTAAAACCATAAACTTCTGATTTAAAAACAAAAGCTGATAAAACGCTAGCTCGTGGGTGTAATCATTTTCTAAGATAGTTAGAGAATGTATACATGGGATATGGTCGGGCTGCCCTCTGGCTTTCTATCTAATTTTCGGGACTCCATATCCCATAGATGACTTTATTCAAAAATGGCGGCCTAGTACATGAGAACGAGGCCACAAAGACCTTGTTACCAGAAAATAAGCGTGGCGACACTTCTATTGCAATCAAAGATGCAAATGTACTGCACATGTATTAATACCAGTGAGCAATACTCTTGCTCACTGACGCATTTTTGCAGTTTCAATAGAGCTATTATTATTATTATAATACCATGATCACCTCGGGATCTATTGTTTTTGGAGGGACGTTTAATCGCTAATATCCCTCCCTCATGAATAGAAAGAGGGAAAATTAGTTCTAATATTCCCTCATTAATTATGAATGAGGGATGATTAGAACTAATCGTCCCTCATCCATAATTAATGAGGGACGATTAGAACTAATCGTCCCTCATGTTATTCATGAGTGGTTGTCCCGCATTTAACGCAATCATCGGGACGATCAGGACAACTTTGCACGCTGTCCCGAAACTCTGTAACTTTCTAACGCACCGATACCTCTTACCACTGCACACTCTTACGCTTGTGGGATCTATGCATTCTATTTTGCGCATGAGCATAACGAAGCAAAGAAAGCATTATGAAAAACAATTTAGCTTTCGAATTGATTAACAACCTATAAATACTTGTTCATTGTAAGTATATAACAAAGAAATCTATTTTCGAAAGCCCCCAGAGAACAGGGTTACGCACAATTGGTAAAAGAATTGTATAATATTTTCAAGTTTTGGATGAACAAACAGCGAAGTATATATTTCGTTTATTTCCTCGGTGATCATGGTATTACAAAGTAATACCATGACTTCTTCGGGATATTAGTGATTAAATGTCCCTTCAGCCTCGGGACTTCCACTAAACCTCCCTCGGCTTCGGGGACATTTAATCACTAATATCCCTCAGGGTCATGGTATTACTTATAATTATCATGATGATGATGATGTGTTCTTTTTTCCTTTGAAATAACTATTTTCTGTACATTTTACAGGATGTACTTAGACTCATTTGATGCCATGATGATTTCGTAAACAATGAGTCAGTCCGGCATTTTTGAAAGTCGTCTATAAAACGCTCGTACTCATTCTCTAACCCTTACAAGTAGCTAGTACTATAATCACAGTCGCTGTCCTATCCATAAAATTATTTTCAACTATATTTTTACTTCTTTTTATTGTTAAGGTATCAACGCTGGAAACTGGGGTTCTTTAGAAGACGCGATTCGAGAATATGCCGCGGAGAGAAGAAAGGATGTAAAAGTAATAACAGGTGTTAACACCATGGAAAGCTGGTACTTGATAAAATTCCAATCGAACTCCCAGAACCTGGATCCCCTGTCCCAACTCATTTTTGGAAAGTTGTTTATGATGAAGGCCTCGATGCGGCCGTCGCGTTCGTTATTTTGAACAACCCTTATTACACTGTAGTCGATGCAGACGGCCTTCCTACTGGTACAGATAGGTTGTGCACTAACCAATGTAGTTATCTTACTGGCAAAGCACAAACAGTTTCAAAAGGTGTAATAATGTGCTGTCCTCATAGTGACCTAAAGACAAATTTAAAGCTCGGCAAAGATATACCAGGAATCCTTACCACAACTACTAATCTTTTTGATTCCCATAATCAAGAAGCAGTGAATTTTGGTCAAACTGTGAAACGAAAACTTATGTGAATGCACTGTAACGGATAAATTAAAAACAAAAAAAGAGGACAGGCCATGGTGTTCTTTGACATCAATTGATCTTGTAGTATCTTTGAATATGGTTGATTAAAAGTTGAATTACTGTATTTAGTATTGTATTATTCATAACCAGTTTACACTAGCGACTAGTATTGTGTGTCGTACATTTTACTCATTTTTATAACTCCGTACACATTTCAAAGCGCGTAATTAGGTTGGAATTTGCTTCTAGAATGCCCTTGTAATCATATTTGCAACTGATTAAACAATACATACGATTAAAACTACTAGATAAATCTCAGATCAATCTTTTGAAACGAACTAGCTTGGCCTTTTAATTTCCCTGTAAAATTGTGTTTGCATTCTTCAGACCATATAATTTCGTACATTTCGAGAAAAATGCCGTGAATCATTACAAATACTACCTTTTACGACATCTTATAGCTCAGTAACCATTACGGTGACCCCCACCCCCCCGCCCTTTTTTCTTGGTTTTTGACTCACCTATTAAGCATCTGTAAACGATAGGCGATTTTAAAGGAAATTCATTGATAACATCTAAGGCTACGTGTATTCTTTTTGGTGTTTTATACGTTTTTTATTTGAGTACATGAAATACATTGCCGATATGGTTGGGCTTCCTGTAGTAGTCTAGCTTTCTACATTTGCCGTCTTCTGATAAGGAAAGATAAAAGAGTGAATCATGAAAGATAGATAGAAAGACGTGGATATTTATACTCCAATTTAGAGTAAGATGCAAGATGTAATGAACCAATGAACAGATGTTAATTGTTCCTCGACAATCTTTGGAGTAAGCCAGCAAACTTCCAGAGCGTGAATTTATGTTCTTTAGGTTTAGCATCAGAGGGCCAGAGTTTGGTTATTTGCTTCTGTAATTCGAACATTTTTATAACATCAACGATGAAGCATTTCTGAAGAGCCAATGGTCATATCTAACACTTGTTGTCGTTCACTGGGCTTCCTGTGTTTTTCATTACTGGGCACCCCGTTAACCAAAAAGCCGTGGTTACTAAGCCATTTTCAATATGGTGGACAATATGTTTCTTCGCTACAATATCTGCAAGTATATCAGTTAGAGTTAAAAAGCTATATCGTCTGTCTACGATTATAAAGAAAGGCAAGCTCGTAGCTCCCAATAAAACATATCTAATACAAACGTATAGCACAAACTCATGAGAGTCTTTAGATGCTGACTTAAGTAGTATTATTAGGAAAGCACTGGCCGGCTGAATGACCAATCGTTGTGAATAACCTGTGAATCACTGTGAGCGAATCTGTCCAGGTTTAGCTGGAATCGATACCCTTATTCGTGCTGCCAAAGAACAAGGGTTGAAAAAGATAACTCGTGATCAAGTACGCAACGGGTCGTAGAAACAAGAAGTGTATTCTTTACATCAACCTGCACGTCGCCAAACTCTCCAATAAAGAAAGCTATTGAATTGGGCAAGGATGCCCAACTATCTCACATTAAATTTAAGTAAGAGTTAATTAGCAAAAACTTAGGCTAGCTTTTAGCCATATACATTTCGAAGGCCAATTAAGGCCCGACTGGAGCCAACTGGAGTGTGGACTCGGATATTTGTGGTCTCCCAACGACCGGCAAGGCGAACCTAGTGAAGAGTGTCTTTTTTTACGAAACCAAGTTGCAAGAAGTCGAAAAAGAAGACAGGGTACTTGAACTTGAACTGTTATTTATTTCTCGTTCAGATATATTTATAATTACAAGTTAAATAGTTCGTTTTTAGGAAATATAGAAATACAAAACTTGCACAGTAATTTATATGGTTATATAACTAAGTTACACTGAGAATGGAGGCTAAATAAACTTTCGTTTTCTATTTAGCCCCTTGCCTTTTTTGTGTTAATATCTAATACAGGTGTAAGGAACATGAGATAAAGACAAAACACGAACACACATACACAAATTAACATTAACACAAGGACGAAGTGTATCAAGTTGAAAAGACATTGAAAAACGTGAACGGAAAGGAAAAATAGAATATCTTGTAAAATGGAGAGGTTATCCTGATTCCTGAGTTTTCGCTAGTGATTGAAAACAATTGACCAATAAAATTATTTTAAAACCTTTGTGTGATTCCTAACAACACTCTAGCAGAGTGTTAATCAGGCCAAGTTGCAGAGCATGGCTTTGTTGACTTCAACCTGTGGAATCAGTATACTCTACCGTGTTGACGAGATGAATCCCTTCCTAACATTTAATATTAGATCATTTAAACTGCATGAACTATTTCGCATTAATAATATATAAGAACGTTCGTGGTCCATTGAAGCGCCTACCAGCTGTCTACGACGATGATCGACATCAAAAACATTAATTTCTTCTGCGAATCACCTGCACGGCAAGTTTTTACAAGTACTTGGTTTTAAAACATGGTATTAAAATGTTGAAGATGTTATGACATTAATAAACTTACAATAATATATTATATATACACACAATTATTTCTATAGCAATATAGTAATTCATCAATCTTTATTTATATATAGCCAATCTCAAGCGCGGAAAGTTGGATACAAACGGCTACTAGTGTCTGCCAACCCATCATATCTGTGATGCCTGTCAATAAGTTGTCAAGAAACTATCACGAATTGCAACTTACTTCACAACAAAAGGCTCGCATTAAGTCGTAAAAAGATAGTGAAGACTTGATAATAGTTTTGAGAGGCATAGTCGGGGGAAAAACATAAATGCACCATTACTAACCATTTTTCATGATTTGCAGTTCTGATTGTGCTAGTTCAGAAAACCTTGATTGTATACGACTAGATCAGTATAAACGTTAACAACTCAGTTTTCGAAGCATCGCTCATTTTGCAGCTCCGTTAATATACAACTTTCTAACGGCATCAGGAAAAGTTAACCATGCAAGCACCATCCAGTATTTACATTGTTCTGGCTTTGAATAAAGCCATATTTATTAATTAATTCCACTGGAATTTTCAAAAATATGTTAACCCCAAGTGCAGTTTACCTTCACACGGTAAAAGGAACTTGTTATAGGAGACCGATTCTATCTGTTTATCTTAACTAGTAAAATAAATCTTATGTTTTTATTAATAAGTTTCAGGTTCCAACCTCTGTTACCGGTAAAATTGCAAATAAACACATAACTTTTTTTTATTTGTAAGAATGGAATATTCATGTTTATCCTCGTCCATTTCAAGCGTGAAAACAATTTTCTCTGATTGGTTGAAAATATTGCTTTAAGATGATTTCCGTTGTAAGCATTGCTTTCAGATTCTATTTTAGATTTTCAATGAAATTGGCTGTTATATATAACTGTGCTATTTAGTTTTATAATAGATACAAAACGACCAAATTTCTAACTTCTTTCTTTTTTGATAACCATAAAAATAGAAAGCAATAGAATTAGCATGAAGTTTCACTATTTAGTATAACTTATGTTTCACAGATATATTGTTTGCGCTCTACAGTGTAGATAGTTTTTGATCTAGCCATTTTTTTCGAGAAAATTATATTAATACCACATAAGACCTTACCAACGATTTTATTTAGTTTAATTAGTTTAATCGTACTGCAGCTAGAAATAATAATAATAATAACTCTATTTAGGTGTCGCGTCATATTTCTTTAGCGTGGTTACTCTAATTGGAAACACGATTAGTTATTAAAAATTATTATTACAAATTATGAATTATCACAAATTATTATTACAAAATACAAATTATCACAAATTATTAATACAACTTACAAGCAAAAAAAATTATATAAACAAAAAAGCTAAAAAAAACTATCTCATAAAAAAAGATCCACGATCGGAAAAGAACGTCGACGGTTGCGTTCCATTTTCGGTCAAGTCTTTGTCTGAGTTTTCTGATTTTTTAAGGACGTGTTGTGTCGTAGTCTTTCCAGCCAGATGCCTCCTGGACCAAGGTGAGTAGTCGGTCTTACATGAATTGAAATATTATAAAAGTCAAATTATAGTTATAGAAGTAACCGTAGAGGTAAAAACATAAAAGTCAATGAATGAAAGCTATGAAATGATAAAGATGACAGTACAAGAAGAGGAAACAAGACTTTAAGGCGTTTCCATTGCTTTGCATTGCTCACGCTAACTGTGCACGATTCTGTGGATCATTGTTGAAGTTGCGGATATTTACTTCACTCTCTGCTAAGGCAATGAATCGACATGAAACCGGTAAATTAACATATATTCCAGCCACAGTTAGTGCACTCTTTTTCTGTAGTTTTAAAAAGTCCCAACTTAAATGTATCTTAGTGCCGGGTTTCAAGAAATTCAAGGATGCTGTTCTTTTGCAATGGAATCACCTTAAAATTAATTTGTTTCGTGGGGTGTTAGAAATACAATTAAGTTGAATCTAAAAAAACATCAGAAATACTATTTAAACTACAATAAACCAAGAAACTATTTTCATACTTTTTTCAGAAAATGCTACAATTAAGTTCATTAAGTTAAATCTCGTAAAAAAATTCTATTTTTTTAAATAGGATTTTAATAGTTTGAAACCTCTAGAGAGTCATGTTTCTTTTTTTTTTTTTTTTGCTTTTCAAACAATTTGAGAGTATCTAACGATAGTAATCCGTCAAGTTCTGACACAATAGCTAACCATCCGCCCTGGAGGGCTGTCACGTTTGAATAGCGAAAACATTGTCACAGCGTAGATATTGAATGTATCAAATCAAACATCAATCTAATATATATACCATAAAATTGGCAAAATAAGCTAAGAATATAACATATTAAGATATGTAATTGATCAGTATATTACAATGGTGGCTGATATTGTTTTGTGAATGTATAAGTAAAAAGAAAACATTTTTGCTACAGTTTTCATACTACGGACAAAGGTCGTGTTTGGTGATTTTATTCCGTCTGAAATTTAAGAAAATTCGCACATTCGGTAAAAAAAATCAAGAAAAAAAACCCCATCTCTTTCAAATTGATATCCCTGAAAAGACAAAGCAGTGCTTTTTGGACATTTTTGAAGGAGCAAGGATAGCACAGTAGCCGTTAGTACGCGACCTAATTCGGTGCGAGAGGTCCAGAGGACGATCTCTAGTTACTCTACATCCTTGTTTTGACTTCCTTTCTTTCCGTGTCGCTTTAATTAGCTTGCACTGACGGTAATAAGGATTCTTTACCTTCATCTTTACACTAAGTACAAATTGGCATAAAGGAAGCCGAAATAGACGAGCTAGTCATCACTAGCCTTTGTATTTAGTATGATTTGTTTAATTTCGCCCTTTTTCCGTCTTACAGGAAGATAATGAAAGATTTTTATTATGGTTCACGACGAAACACATCAGGGTGCATTCCCACCTGTTGATTCAGATTCGTATTGACAACGTTTTTTTTCAACGGGTGTTTTCATTCAAGCTCTTGCATTAAGAAAATTCTGTAACTTGATCGATCAGCTATTTTAACAAAACCTGCTACGCATGCGTGACAGATATACGTTGTAAAAACCACCAACCTTCTTGAGATCGGCAATATATAAATAGAGATTAATGGATTACTTTATTGCTATAGAAATAATTGTGTGTGTGTATATATATAATATAATTCTATAATATAGAGTACAAGCACTAAAAGTGTGCAATATTTTGCACTAGTTAGTACTAAATAGCACTAATCAAACAATAGAAAACAATATAATCACCACAAAAAAGTATTATTTAGTACTATTTATGTTGCACACTTTTAGTGTTTGTACTCTAAAGTAATACTGTTGCGAGTTTATTAAAGTCATAAAATCTTCAACATTTAAATGCTATATTTTAAAACTAATTATTTGTGAAAACCTGCCGTACAGGTAGGCTGAAGAAATGAATATTTTTGATATCGATCATCATCGTAGTTAGCTGGTCGGCGGTTTATTGGACCACGAACGTTCTTATATATTATTAATGCGAAATAGTTCATGCAGTTTAAATGATCTAATAAATGTTAAGAAAATATCTCGTAAACACGGTAGTGTATTTTCCACTGGTTGAAGTCAACAAAGCCATGCATACTTTTACAGCTTGGTCTGATCCCCTTTTGCGATTGAAAGTTTTACTGTGTTAATACTAATCAAACTGGTTAACACAATCAGGTATGCTATTAAAACTAACTAATGTATTTAACAAATTAAAGGTCACGGGCAAAGCTGTTCTGGATTGACTTTCTCCTCAATATATCGTGTTCATACAAGATTATATGGGAATATGAGAATCCTTTCGAATCATTTTATCAAAATACAACTGAATGACAAGAAAAACTTCATGAATTACACAAATTTTCGTGTAATGAATTATTCATGAACGATAGATCAAGTTTGTATCTCTCCTTTTTTAAGTATTCACAATAGATTTATCTATATTTTAATGTTTAGGTGTTTGCTCTCTTTCTTAACCTTTCTTTTCCTCTATCTGTAGAGTCTTTATGTTTCTATTGTTTTGTTTTCAAAAACGTCTATGACAGCGGCCGGATGAAATCTGCTGAGATGATATTATTGAAATAAGTGAAATATCTTTTCTACTGAAAGCTGGGTAAAAATTATTATGTCAAAGTTTATTTGGAAAGCCCAAGATTAAAACGGAGTTCAATCGCTCGCTTTTCATATATGATTTAGGCGTAGTAATCGTGCTCTCAGCCAATCATATTCAGAACGTTTTTTATATGTATATGATTTTAAATTAAATTTAGCCAAAAACAAAAATACAAACAAAAGTCGCTGGCTTCCTGTGCAAGTAGATGACTGTTCCTCCTCCTTTCATTGTCAATATCTTTGAAAAAATATTTTTTTATTTCTTGAAGACTATTACATCCTTTATATTTGCTTGTATTTTCGTATTATCTTAAACTACGAAAAATAATAACTTTTCAAACACTGATTATAAGAAGGATAAGGAAACAATTGTATTGTGCACTATATGTGGAGGTCCTTATTGGTTTCTTTACGGTACACAGAAGATTCAAAGTACTTGTAAAAAGTGATCAATTTCCATAGTATGTAAAAATGTGTAAAAATCATGTAAAGATACCGTACATGAATGTTCCCATTTACAGAGTTTTGTGGTTTTTGAGTTTTTTTACAGTATCAGGAAGAACCAATCCTGTAAAAATCCTGTAGAAAAGCGAGATCTCACAAAGATAATGGAAAATTCGTGTATAAATAATGTATAAGATCTTGTAAACAAAAACCCTGTAAAATTCTTGTAAATGTTATAGACAAACCTTGTAAATTGAATATTACATGGTTTTCATTACATGGTTTTACATATAAATTTGCATGATTTTTACAGTAAATTTACAAGCTTTTATTTTACATGATTTTTGCACTATTTCTGTTCATGTGGTATCATCTGTAATAAATTTACAGGGTCACTGAATCCATGTAAATGCTAATTGACATGATTTTTACATTTTACATGATCTTTTTTAGTCTACCAATTCTTCGCTTTCTAGGAACGTTATCGTGTCAGTGTTGTTCGAAAGTTCATAAGTAATATAAACGGTAAATTTGGATGCAAACTTCTCTTAGCAACCAATTTTCTTGTCATTTTATTTATTTCGAAGTTAGCCCAGAAAAACCTAAAATGTGATTGCTCGCTGCTAAGAGCCAATCAGATTTCAGGGTTTAAGACGTTTTTGATATAGTTTTAAGAAAACACTTTTTCTGATCGTCGTGTTTATCTTGAAAATCAAGATCATGGTGTCAAAATGAGTCGCGATTGCAAAATATATACAGTTTTGCTTTTAAAAACTACAGAAGTAACCAAAAATGTGTTTACCTTTATCTTTTTAGAGATGCGGCGAGTGACCTTGTTCATTCTCAGTGTTGTTTCATCCGTCACACCTCAACATGACCCTCATACGTGTCCTGACTACACCGTCGTGAGCACGACAAGTAATATGAAGGAATCATCGACGACTCCACAAGGCTCAAGTCTTCGATGTGATGAAACAGCTGATTACTTTCCCCAGGGACGAAAATTAAATTGGTTCCGTCTTGAGGGTCAGGGTGGAACAGGAATCATCAACCATAGACCACAGCGTACCGGTATCTGTGGTACAACATATCCAGGCTGGATACAAGGAAAACTTCCAAAACCTTTCAGCATGACCATTGCAAAGTTGTGCTACCATAAACCACCAACTGACTACACCTGTCCAGATAATTCTCATGAATGCACAGATTTCCTTGAGGTTAATATTTTTAACTGCGGAGGAAAGTATTTCCTTTATCAACTTCATCCCGATGCTGCAATTCCCTCGACAAGTTGTGCGAAAGCATTTTGTACAACTGACGTCGGACCTTGTGAGTTACAGACCTATACAATTGTCCCCACATTACTAGAAACGTCTCTGAATTATCATACAACCTCAGCCTCGGGCAGGGCACCACGTTGCGACCGCGATGCCAACTACGTTGATGGTAGAACTTGGATTCGTCTTCAAGGTACTGGTGGTACTGAAATAATTCATGAGCAACCAAGCAGAACTAATGTGTGTGGCACACAACATCCTGGATGGATTACGACAACACGATCTCCCAAATCGAGTATTATGACCCAGAGTGAACTTTGTTATTCAAAAGGATCTGATGAAAGCTGCAATGATGCACGGCGCATTGATATAATGAACTGTTGGAGTTTCGTGTTGTATCGTCTTCACACCTCTCGCTCAGAATGTCCTAAAGCATTCTGCACAGAGAAACCTACTTACGACGTCTGCCATCCTAAGTCATATAAAAATGTTACTGTTCAAGGAATATGGTCGACAAGTGCTTACAAACTAAGCAGCGACATAAGAAACGATGACCAATACGCTGACGGAAAAACTTGGATCAAATTTCACGGAAATGATGGTCAGCTGAAGGTTATTACTACAACGAAGCCAAAACAGACTGGAAAATGTGACATTGACAATCCAGGTTGGATGGACGGCGGAGCAATTCCCAGCAGAACTGAAGGAATTGTTCGTAGAAGGTTGTGTTACTACGATGGGACGGAAACTCCATGCCCTCATCCAAGAAACATTGACGTTGTTAATTGCGGATCATT
The DNA here is from genome assembly GCA_029948255.1 of Telmatactis stephensoni. Lineage (NCBI taxonomy): Eukaryota > Metazoa > Cnidaria > Anthozoa > Actiniaria > Isophelliidae > Telmatactis > Telmatactis stephensoni. The sequence goes on along the minus strand of JALIZF010001382.1, from coordinate 4,223 downwards.
TGTATTGTATCGTTTTCACCAAGCATCCACACCACCTAATTCTGCATTTTGCATTGAATTGCTCTCTCCTGGACCGTGTAACTACCACCCTTGTCTGCATGGGGCTACATGTGTTGCAGATGGCCCTTGTTATAAATGTAATTGCCCTCACGGTGTAAGCGGTAAGAACTGCGAAATCGATGATAACAACGAATGCAATAGTCAACCATGTCAAAACGGAGGAACATGTTACGAATAGGTTCAAGGGTATACATGCGTTTGTTCGGCTGGATTTACTGGCCCAACTTGCGACACTGTGATCGATGGATGTCAACCAAATCCCTGTCAGAATAGAGGGGCCTGCGTGAGAGACGGGGACGGCTATCAATGTCGGTGTCCATCCGGGTTTATTGGAGAGAACTGCAAAACAAAAGTAGAAGACGGTGATGAGTGTTCCCCGAACCCGTGCAAAAATGGCGGCAAATGCACCGACGGAGTAAATGATTTCACGTGTGAGTGTGAGTTTGGGTGGTCGGGAGAAACGTGTGAGGACGATAAGGAAATTCAAGATATCATCGCGATAATCAAGAAAAATTACGATGAAGACGATGACGGTGGAGGTGGAGGATTTTGGTCTTGGCTATAATAATAATAATGATAATCGTGATGATGATGATGATGATGATAATAACACCGAAAAAACTGGAAGAGTGGTTGCGAGAAATAAAGATAGAATGTCGGGTTGAGGAATTGCAGAAAACGGTCATCTTGAACTCTGCACGAATTTTGAGGAAGGGCCTTGAGATCTGAGGAGTCTTGTTGACACCAGATCTCAAGTAATTTACAATTACATACGTAGTGTCCAATCTTAGAATAATAATAATTATCTATATTTTTAATAATAATATTTTTAATACTACTAATAATAATAGTAATAAAAATAATAGTCTTTATTTCATTGATAAAATACATAACATATATGTTACTGCTAAAACGCGTAAAATATCAAATATATAAAATTACATACTAATATGCTAAGTTGTGTTCAAATATTAAACTATTTATGAAACAATTTTTGAAACGCTCGGTGTTAACTCTCGGTTTATGAATATGTTTAGATCTTAGATTATAACTAATTTCCTGATGCTTAGTAATGTTCAGTGGATGACTCTTTATCTTTTTCACTTTATTGAAGATTCTGGTTTCCTGTTTCGTTAAAATATGACGGATGTCTTTGGGCTTGGAAGTGTATTTGCGTTTCTTGCAGCGATCAAGAAAGTTCTGTGCTGTAGTTAATTCTGCTTTAGAAGCTCCATAACAGGCAGGGCATTGGCAGAAGGCCCGGGGGGGGGCACTTGTTCCGGATCTGATGGGGACGTGCCACCCAGCCTCCTCGAACCTGACCCTGTTTAAGACACCTAAATTCTCGAAAACGATACCCTATATAAGACAAGAGGGCATTTTAGGGACCCTATTTAAGACTGTGAGGAAAATTATAGGGGAATTATAGTCATAACTCGTGCAAGAAACCGCAGAATAATCAAGTATTGTCAAACAGGAAAAAAGTTGGCCTCGAATATTACACTATTTGAAAAAAATTGACCCTGTTTAAGACAATTTATCGTAAAATCTATACCCTGTCTAAGACAGCAGGAGCTAAAATCACGACCCTGACGGGCGGCACGTCCCCGTATAGTAAATATATGCAAGTGCCCCCCCCCCCCCCCCCGGGGCAGAAGGACAGAGTCAAATAAGTGATCCAGTTCAGCTTGACTAAAGCCTTCCTTCAGTAAATACCTCAAAATATGTAATGACTTATTTGCTTTTGCTGTGTTATAATCTTCCACACCTTGCAAATTCTTTAAATAATTTCAATATATTGAGAAAGCCCATGCAAGACCCCAATTAGGATCGATGCTCTCGCATAAACTTATTCTCGGCATTACAGGGCGTAAGTTCTGGAAACGAAATATGTAAGCGACCTCAATGCGACCGTTGCGTTCGTTATTTTGAACAACCCTTACACTAAAGTCGGTGCAGACGGCCTTCCAACTGATGCAGATAGGTTGTGCACTACTAGCCAATGTAGCTATCTCAACACCCTTGGCAAAGTACAAACAATCTCAAAAGGTGAACTAATGTGTTGTCCCCATAACGACTTAGAGGGAAATTTCACATCTCGGCAAAGCTATACCAGGAATCCTTCCACAGCTACAAGCCTTTTTTATTCCTTTGACTGATGTAGCAGTAGTGAATGTTTTTCAAAATCTGAATGGAAAAATGACCTGAATGCACTATAACGGATAAATTAAAAACAAAAAAGAGAACATGCCATCGTGTCATTTGACATCAATTGATCTTGTAGTATCTTTGAATATAGTTAATTGATTAAAAGTTGAATTACTGTAGTTAGTATTGTATTATTCATAACCAGTTCACACTTAGCGACTAGTATTGTGTGTCGTACATTTTACTCATTTTTACAACTCCGTACACATTCCAAAGCGCGTAATTAGGTTGGAATTTGCTTCAAGAATGCCCTTGTAATCGTATATTTCCAACTGATTTTAAACAATACATACAATTAAAACTAGATAAATCTCAGATTAATCTTTTGAAACGAATTAGCTTGGCCTTTTCCCTGAAAAAATGTGTTTGCATTCTTCAGGCCATATCGATTACGTACATTTCCAGAATAATGCCGTGAATCATTAGAAATACTGGGGGCAACTGGGGGCAACCTTGCCGGGACCTCTTGAGTCCGTTAGTTGCTGCCTCACCTAGTTTAACTGTATTGTTATGTATTTGTGTCTTTTAATTTTTTTTTTCTTTTGTTATTGTAAATTCGTGAAGTAAGTGGAAGCTTCTAAATAAATAAAACAAAATAAATAAATAAATGCTACCTTTTATGACATCATATAGCTCAGTAACCAATACGGTGACTTCTTTTTTCTCTGACTTACCTATTAAGCATCTGTAAATGACAGGATTTTAAAGGAAATTCATTGAATTGATGACATCTAAGGCTACGGAACTGCCTTAACAGAAAAAAGTGAACAACTTGTCCTCCTTGACAAAAATGGGAGCAGTTCTTGCACAGCTTGCTCTGAATGACGACGAGTTAAGTTTTAAAATTAAATTCCTGACGCAAGGTCCTTCAGAATACGACTGAGTGACAACACAACTGATGGAGACTTCTTAAGAACGTCATCAAAAATCCAATCGCACACCGCGATAATATGTACGCGTATTCAAATTCTCCAAGACCTTATGAACATCAAGCGAGGACGTATTCCAAATTTTCGGGCAGCTGTCGATATTGCTTCGGATGAGCCTCGGCCTTTTAGATTCGTTAGATCTTCGTTTACACGAGGCATAAAGCTAACGGTCCGAGTAACAAGATATAGGTTTGTTTACATCCCTGTGTTAATTGTTACTCAATACAAGATTCCAGCGGGCTCCATGGCTAAAATTCAAATTGCTGCAAAGTGTTCTAATTTTGGTATAGCCCTCATAGCCAATCAAATAGCCGTTTCCCAAGATACAGTTGAGTGGATCCTGTACTAGCCAAAGCCTCGTTCTCGTTACAGTAGTTGTTTCATATTTTTTGTAATCATGTACACTACATATTGTATAATTAGCGACTAAAGCTGCTTTATTTGCAATCGTCATTGTCAGTACACGAAATTATGCACTGAAATTGAGGCTATGGCCAGTAGAGGACTCGCTCGACTATATCTTGGGAACGGCTATTATTACCTGACCATGAGCAAAGATTGTAGCGTAAAGCAAATTTACTATATTGACTACGGCTTGTGATAGGAAAATACAACGAACAACAACAACAACAACAACAACAACAACAACAAGATATGACTACAACAGAAGATAATATGTTGGGTATGGTTGAGAGCTCGGTGCAATATCTTGAGGACAGTACAGAAGTGCGACCGACTGACTGACTGACACTGACCGACTGACCGACTGACCGACTGACCGACCGACTGACTGACTGTGCCTAGCAAGGTATTTCAAATGATAGTAAATTACTTGAAGTGACCACAGTGCACAATGGGAGATATTAAGTACTTTTTTATTATTGAACGACTGACTTGAAATGACTTTAAATTTATCTGTCGATAAGTTACGTAGATCTCATTTATTACAGTAAAATGACTTCAATGGGTGCAGCCCCGGGATTTTCAGCGAATCAGGAAGCGGCTTTTTCAAAAAACAATCGTACC